>CM057814.1:108959888-109367388 GCA_030067965.1 Latrodectus elegans | reverse complement strand
GTATTAAAATTTTTGATTTTAGAATTTGATTTTTATTTGTTTTGATAAAAATAAATAGTATATTTTACAGGAAATTAACAGCTTTATTCATAAATATCAAGTAATCCATTGCACAATTTTTTTTATTAATAATTTATATCAATTGAAATTATAGGACTGGATAATGTGGCCCTTGAGTATTCAAACTTTCCTGTTTAATTAAAGCAATTAACAATTTATTAATATAGATGCTTGATTGAAGTTTTGCTGACAAAGACTTGTAATATTAGAAATATGTAGTATAAATTGGTGATGAGGGCTCGTAATAAATCTTTCTTGTAGGGAAAGAGAAAATTGTTGAGTTACATTCAGTAACGACTGCAGCGCCACTTTAATACTTGTATTAATAAACAAATAATAATCTTAGAATTTACACATAGTTTTTTTTTAATTTTTAACTAATTCTTCATATTGTATTACGGATTTCTGAAATTCATGAATTACATATATATGTGAAATATATCTGCAATATTATGAAGCTCCAAATTTTATGAGAGATACATTTGCAATTACTTAAATTTTTAATCAGTTTGTTTCTTTTAAATAGTTACTTGTTAAAAAATCATTAATTTATTACAATCAATGAACATATTTTTAAAATATATAATTATATTTTAAGAGTTTTCAATTTTTTTTAAACGAGTGGTATATATATAAATGAATTAGATTTATTGCTCTATTCATTGCTTTTTTTTAATATATTTCTAATGAAATTAGTTTTTGTTAATGATTCGTTGAATCTAATCAAAATGTTTTGCAATATTTGTGAACAGAATAAGTGACTTTAACTTTTCTACTGTTCTGTTTGATTTTATTTTAAAAAACATTTTTAAAGTATAGAATTACAAAATTAACCCATCATGTTTTTTATAATATTTTAAAGCAAAATTCTCCAAACAGCTCCATGATATTTTTTCAGATATAATTGTTTATGTGTAAAAAAATTAAGTAACAAGAGTGACAGTAAGGACATAGATCTGTAATTCATACTTCTTTCTAGACCAAATGCATTGTAATACCTTGTAATAATTCTTATAAAATTGTCAATATAATTTGAGATTTCTCTGATTTAATTTTCAATAAACGCATGGTGATTATATTTATTCAAGGTAACTGAAAAAGGAAATGAAAGGTAATTTATGAGGATTTACACATATGCACATCGAGTTTATCATCTTAAAATGCAGAAATATATCTTAAAAATGCACTTTTGTGTACTACTACATGAGATAATTCTATACAAATATATATATTTAATTACATATATTAACTTTTTACACCATTTTTGAAAACTTGTAGAAGTCTAGCATAAAAATATAATACAAAAAAGCTAACCATTGTAGTTCATGTGATTTTATAGAAACAAGAAATAGTTTAAGAAAAATTAGAGCTTCAATGAAGTTCAGGACTTGTTCATAGAGTAATAGTTGAAAACTATTACTTTAGTATTTCATCTCATACCCAAACTGATAGCTGAATGGTAAGCTCTCTTGCCTTGAGTTAAATATTTTGTGAGTTTGAATTGTTCTTTGGACTTGGATGTTTGTAGTGGTTCGAAGTTGACTTAAAACTGTAGATTTCATTGTAATTTAGCCCTACTATACAAAAAATGACCATTTGGCGACAACAAAACAAACCAATATTTTACATCTATAAATCTTTTATTTCAAAATTATCAAAGCTGATAATTTCTTTTATACTTAAATAAAAACTCCTAAACTCTTAACATGATATACATGCATGCAGAAATGCAACATCTGTCTCCAGTTGTTCAACATTGTCTAGAACCGAACTTGATGGCTTCCACTGAATGTGATCTTATCATTACTTCATAATGAGCCCTACACAAAAGATTGGGAAAATACGCACATGCAGTCATTTACAGTTTCTCTGGCCTTCAGTTCAATAATTAATTGGTTTAGATTTTAATAGTAATTTAGAATCCACTTTAAACCATAGTTCCTGCTCTTATTAACCTTACTGTGCAAAAAATAACCATTTTTCAACAGTCAAACAAAGTCAATCACACACTCACAAATGACCTATTTCTTTATGCTCATAATCCGAAAACTTAATAGATATTGTTACTAAAGTAAAATTATATTAAATGTAGATGGTGCAGCTTTTGAAAAAAATAGGTTAGAAGAAAAACAAAGAGAGGTCAGAAAACAAAGGCGGAAAGATAAGACAACATGGACACCAGTGTAAGTTCAAATAAAATTTTTATTATACTTTAAATGTTTTAGATTTAAAAATGTGTTAATTTTTTTATACACAACTCATTTTAGGTGGTTTGAATCCAAACCTCATCCATATGCTAAAGAAGAATCTTGGACATTTAAAGGAGACTATTGGGATAGAAATTTTTCAAAATGTCCAGATATATTTTGACTTGAATCACTGAGTTTTAATCAAGAAGTTTTAGAAGATAATTTTATATGACTATTTTATTGCTGTAAAGTATGAAATATATTGTTCACACAAGTTAAAAGATACTGTACTTATAAATAATGTTGTGTATATGTGAATAGAAATTGTAAAAAATCACTAAAACTTGTATATAATTTATGTCAATAAAAATTTTTGATGCTACGATTTTTTAAACAATATATATATTTCTATCTATAATTTAAATAAAATATTTTAGCTTTTATTAAACTATTTAATAGATATTATGTGAGCACTCCATAAGTTCCAAAATTTTAACTTAACCATTTAGAACTAGATTTTTAAATATGTGGAATTATTCAATCTTCATTATTAATTATACTTCTACACTTTTTTAATTCTATTAAAATTCTGTGCAAATATATGATTTTATTTCATATTTTGAGACTTCTACATTATTATAAATATATTTCTAATGAATTTTTTGCCATTGCACTATTTGTTTCAGTAAATTGCTTTTCTTTTCACAATATTCATAAAGCTTTTTGATTCATTAAATTTTTATGTGCTGTATTATGTTTATAATATAAACTTTTATTAAAAGCTAATAAACATATAAAGAGTAATTATCCCAGGATTTCGAACCGAGCTGGCAGCTGAATGGTTAGCGCTCTTGCCTTCAGTTCAACAGTTCATGGGTTCGAATCCCACCTTGGGCATGGATGTTTGTAGTGGTTCAAAATCCATTTTAAACCATAGGTTCTGGTCTAATTAGTCATCATGTGCAAAAAATGACCGTTGACAACAAACAAACCCAGGATTCCGAGCTTAATCTATTTCCATTTGTACAATTTTTTCATTCAATATCATTTAGTTTAAATTTTTATGGCATATTATGGCGAATTTGGCTTGTAATTGTTTAGAATCCACTTTAAATTTTAAGTCTCGCTCTAACTATTCTGTGTAAAATGAAAATAATCAAATTGAAAGACAGGCAGACAAATCTGCTGGATCAAAGAAAATACATGTACCATTGGGAAAAATTAATATTTCCTAATATGCAATTTGGGAGCGTTTGCAACTTCTATCTTAAATTTTCGCATTCTAAACTTCTGTCGAATTTCTGCTTTAAAAAAATATCCTTAATTTTGTACTTTTGAAGGTATTTCATTATTTTCTTCACTTAAAATTTTTGTACCTTTCAGTAAATACATAGTATAGTATGCATTTGCATTCTCATTAGATTTTGTTATACTAATATAGTTTTCAAATACATATTTGTATATAAAATACAGCAGTTTAAGTTAATTTTGGGTAAAAATTTTAATTCTTAAGATAATTACATTTTTGAGAGTCCATTCATCCGTCTTTCTAATTCATTTATACAGTGTCTTACAAAAGTGATGGGACACTTGTGCCTTACAAACGGAAACTAATAAAATTAATTAAAAATACATGAAGAAATTTCTTGTGGGTGTGTTTCATATTTACAGTTAGTAACAATTATTACGTAACATACATTTTGTCAAAATATTAATTAACTAAAAATACAATTACTTAGAACGGAGCAAAAAATAAAGCTCACATAAGTCATGGGACACTTACTATTCCATCAAATACTTATCCAAAAGTTTTTAATATTTTTTGGATTTCCTTTTACTCTTAAAACATAATTCATTCTTCTTGGGATGGATTTGACTATTTTTGTGATTTCTGGAGTGATTTTACCCCATTTTTCTTGGTGCATCGATTTTATTTGTTGTTTTGAAGAAATAGTATGTTTGCAAATTTTTGATTCCAGTTCCTGAGAAATATTCTCTATGGTATTTAAGTCTGGAGATTGTGGTGGTATTTTTATTATTTCAGAAGTTAAACAGTAGCCAGAGTCTTGCGTTCAAAGCAATGTGCTTGGGATCATTGTCCTGGCAGAATTTAAAACCATTATGAAGATTCAATTTTCGTGCTGAAGCTCTCAAATTTTGCTTTAGACAGCTAATATACTTGTACTGATCTATTTTGCTATCAATAAAAACAAATTACCAATAGCAGCTGACGACATACACCCCCATACCATAATTCCTCCTCCACCTTGTTTTACTTTTAACACCAAGTTTTGTCTACGAAATTCTTCTGTCGGTTTTCTCAACACCAAGATTCTACTGTCAGAACAAAATATATTAAATTTACTCTCATTGGCAAATATAACTTTATTCCAGTAATCAGAATTTTTATTAATGTTGGATTTTGCGAAAGTCAGTCTGAGTTTTCTATTTTCACTTGCAAAGAATTTATTCCAGATATCCAGCAGACTCTACCATGATATCCAGCATAGATCGAATTACTCTTCTAATAGTCTCAAGATTAACAATTACTCCATATAATGCTTGTAAATCAGCAGCAACTTTAGGAGCACTCATTCTTGAATTTTTTTTAATAATTCGAACGACAATTCGCTTTATTCCATTGGATAGCTTTGATGGTCGGCTGTGTCTTCTTTTATTTTGAATCATAAGATTCTTTTTATGTCATTTAATAATATTGAAAACTGTTGAATGACTCAAGTTAACTGTTTCAGCAGTTTCTCTATTAGATTTTCCACTTTCAATATGCAAATTATTAACTAATTTTCGAATTTCAGGCACAGTTTCTTTTCGCTTAGCATTCAAGGCTGCACACAGCTAAAAAACACAAAAATCCCAAAACAATCTGGAGAGAAATACTGCAGACGATTTTATGAATTATTGCCACTTGCTTTTGAGTAAAAATAAAACACCTAAAAATATATTTTTTGCTTATTTCAGACTATTTTTGTTGCATATCTAATGGTGTCCCATCACTTATATGAACCATTTTTTACTCCATTCTAAGCAATTGTATTTTTATTTAATTAATATTTTGACAAAATATAAGTTATTTAATAATTATTACTACATTTAAGTATGAAACACACCCACAAAAATTTTGTACTTGTATTTTTATTTTATTACAGTTTCCTTTTGTAAAGCACAAGGTGTCCATCACTTTTGTGAGACACTATATTTAATTCCATAAGTGTACCTATAAGTTTAAAAATAATACAACATGACCAGATTCTTCAAATTAATTACATACACACATACCTAGGGGTGCAAGCGAGCTGTTGTACTACCTAAAGTTAACTTGTTTGGAAGGCTTTACCATGACCAAGCACCTCATCATTTTGAACCAGTCGAGTTTGAGGTCACCCTCCTCTATATCCATGCACATCAACAGGACTTGTGATTCTCTTGGATTGGAGAGTTTGATTGAAAGCATACTCAACAAAAAATGTGATTAATTTTTCTGAGACAAAAACTAATGAACATATTTTTCTACTTCATTTGATACAACCATTATGTCTTTTAAGTGATTGCAAACTTATGTATGCCTGAAATGTTATGAATGCTCTAATGAGAATTCAACAATTTGTCTATAATATTTAATACATTTAGCAATTTGTTGCATATAATATTTATGATAATTTCCAAATAAGGGCGCTTTAGCATAAATGTTATATTTGAAAAAATATTCAACCAAACAAAAGTGCTGCATAAAATTAGAATTGCATCTTGTCATGATAAACATAGTCATAAAGTCTTAATTTTGTTGTGATAGATAGGATATTGTAAGTTTAAAAATGGATAGAATGAAAATTTACTCTGAAATAAATAAGTACAAATTATTGAAACTTATATTTATTTAACTGAGTGAAGTTATATTGTAAAGAATATAAGAACAATGAAACACTAAAGTGGTTGATAAAATTTACTTTTACTGACAAAAATATTTCTGTCTAACTACATAACTTATTTCGTATTCTGATTCTTCACCATCCGAATTCGAACATTTTTGCCAATCCTGATTTAAATTAGAATTTAAATAACTCAAGTAAATCAAGACAATCTGGCTTGTTCAAAGAAATGAATATGCTTGATCATTATTTTTCTTTTTGCAGTACAAGCTCTAACTTGGAATATCTGTTTAGTATTTTTATCAGAATTTTGATATTTCAAGTTTCTTTCCCTTGAGTAAACCACTTTATATTTTAAATACACTTAAAAATGGACGAAATGATCATCAGCAGAATTATTTAATAGTTAATTTTTTTAGCTCTGCAACAATTCTGTTCAACAGTAGAATTGTTGCATAGCTAAAAAACTAACATTTAAATATTGTGTCAATTCTTCTAGAAATGACTGTATTTTGCGTGTAAAAATTCAGATTATTTTTAGCATAAAAGATCTTGCATGCAAAAATTGCAATTCCTAATATTAAATTTTAGTATGATGGGACTATAACATGCTTATGGGAATGAGCATTTGAGAAATATTTTAGGTGAGTTATATCTTGTACCAAATTTTTTTAAGCGTTATCTATGTGTGCAGCACTATTTAAGAATTCTAGCTCTTTAAAGTTTATAAAGAAAATGTTTTATTTAATTATACAAATTTAGATTTGCTTGAATGTTTTTTGCAGAGCAGACAATTGTAATTAAAAAGTTGTATACATTGTTTTATAATTTATTTCAATGCTTTTCAGATTTTTGTAAAGAAATTTTTTTTTATATATTTCATTTATTCCATTTTTTAACACTGTAATTAAGAAAGAAAAAATGACTAATTACTTTTACTATTATATTTTTAAATTTCTCTAAAATATCACAAATTTGTGCTAAACTTGAAAGATTTTTAAACATGAAAAAGCTCAAAAGCTTATTTCTGAAGGGAAATATAAAATGTGTGGATGCAAATTAATATATCTACAAATTATTCATAACTTATTTCTCACTTTTAGAAAAAAAAAAAAAAAATACAAAGCTGTTTCCATCAGAGGGAATTTTTTTTAATTTATTACATTTTTTAATTCATTTTAAAAACTTGAAATGCAATAAATAATCAATGCTTTAGTATTTTTTGTGTACATCTTCTAAATTATACTTGATTTGCAAAATCAACTAGTGAGAAAAGAAATTCATAATACAAATACAGAATGTAAATATATTTACCTATGATATAACAATGTTATAAAAACATAATAGACAAATTGTACAGAATGTGATTGAATTTCCAATCTTTTCAAGCTTTATTTTTTAATAAATAATTTTTGTGGAAATGAATGGTGTTAATATTTTTTAAATAAAGATTTTAAATATTAATCTTGATTAATATTGAAACATATTAAAAAAATTAGTATTAAGAAATTTAATAACTTCATAGTATAAAAGATTTTACAAAATTAGACATTGGAAAAATAATTGCATTCTTGATAATATTTGGTGTAATTATTCGCATAGTTATTGTATTTACATTAATAAATGTTTTTTAGTCATTTAAATATTAAAAGATAAGCTTTCAATTAAATTGTACATTGATTACATTTGATTTAAAAATTTTAAACTAATTTTGCTTCATTTTTTGAAAGGAAACAATATGTTTGAGAGTGGTTCATTATAAAACAGATAAAAAATGTCATATACTTGCTGTTACATAATGGCAATACATAACTTCAAACATTTCATTTATTTACTTAGAAAGACTAATTCAAAATTCCTATCCAGATTATTTTTATGTAATTTCCTATTAATTTTTAACTATTAAAATACATAACTTTCATCTATTAAAAATAGCATGTTTGATATTATCTGTCCAAACCATTTCTTTAAAATCAAAACAATTAAAAATTATCAGTTCAATTTTTAATAAAAAAAATTTCAAAAATAATATTAAATAGAGATACTTATGTACTCGAACATATGCTGCAAACTAAAAAAAAATATTTCTTATATTTCTTTTAGATTTAAATTTTTAAAAAATTATTGTGTGTATTCATAGAATATCTAATAGTTACATTTTTCATTCTGGAGTTTTGCTTTTTTATTTCATTGTTTTCAATATCTCTATCATATTTTATAAATGTGAATTTCGTTAATGTGTAGAAATTTTGACTCATAAGAATTTTACTACATTTGACCTATGGTTACAAAACAAAGTATAAGAGCTAGTATGTAAAAGATCAGCATTTTATCTTCATATCAATTTTCAGGGGCATGGTTTCAGCACATTGATAAGCTTTCTGGCTTTCAATTTAAACTGTTTGTGAATTCAATTCTAATCTTAGAATAAGTGTAATAATTTGGAATCATCTAATGGTTCTGATTGAATTAGCTTTGATTAAATCTACCTCAGATATGGATAATTATATGAGCCACTATGAAATGTATTTTATATAAATGTAACCCTTGTGTGAAAAAAGTGATTGTGGATTGACTTGCCAAAATAAATTATGGAGCAAACAATCTTTCTAAAACTAATATATATGTATAATCTTTCTATTATATATAAATCATTAATTATGTAAGGTAACAGAGAACAATTATAAGTCCTTAAAATACCTGAATGCTATTAAACACTAAATGCATTATACATATACATACATGGTAAAAAAAAAACTTTAAAAGCAGTTGTGTGAAAAAAATTCAGAATTTTAATAATTTAACTTTTATACTTTATTTTTTTAAACTAATTTAGCAATGAACTTTTTAACTATATATATTCCTTTACAAGAAGTTTTAGTAGCTAAACACATGTAAGTGGAAAGTATACACTAGTAAGATTAGAATATAAAGGTTAGTGAAGTTTTAATGAACATGTTGTACATCTTTTTTTCTTTTTTTTTTCACTAGATTTGTAAAACTTATAAATTACCTTAATTTGGTGTAAAATACAAAATTATAAACGAGAATATTGTTAAGAAAATCGCATGTAACATTCAGAATGTTATGAAAAATACTTTAAAAATACTCATTTTGAAATTTATAACTTAACTGAGATTCCCAAATTTGGATACACTAATGAATAAAGCAAAGGAATGATGATTATCTGGGCATAGTTTCTTATAATTTCCACTGCTAACACAAGCTAAATAAGTTCCTGGGATGAGTTTTTGAAAGAAGTTAAGAAACAGTGACCTTTTGGTATAATGAAATAAAATTAGAAACATGTGAGAATTTTAACTCTAAAAAATGCAACAATGCTTAAATGCAGGAAGTGATCATGTAAAGAAATAAATAAAACTTGAAACATAGAAAAGAATTGTTTTTTAAAAATATTGCATTGTTTATTTTTTATAACTTTCTGGTCATTCTTTTATTTATAAAAATATACTCTAATTAAGAAAAAAATAGTTGATTGATTGCTGAAAACACTGAATTGACTTGAAGACAGGGAATTAATTTTTCTAGTTGGAAATATCAGTATATAGAATGTAACATTTTAGAACCAATAAAGTAAGACTATAATAGTAATTTATGTTACTGAGAACACATTAAGACATTTGCAAATTATAGTGAAAAAAACAAAATATAAAATTGATAATTACTAAGATTATAAAATTAATATAAAACCAAACAATATTTTTAAAACATAGGTATGTAATTTCAATTTTAGGTTTTTAGTTTTATTTCTTGATTTAAATTAACAAGTTTTTAAGCAATTATAACAATTTGATTCAACTATATAGTGAAATTCAAGTTTTACATTGTAATTGTAGACATTCAAATTTTGCATGAGAAAGTATTATGAATTATTAAATCAATGCGATACACATATTTGATAAAAAATATTAAAGTTGAGCTGATATATAACCCTCTATAAAAAAATTGATGGAACTAAAAGTAATTTTAATTCAAGGTTGGGTGTAAGATATCAGATTTTGATCCAAATTGCATAACTAGATTTTTTTTGTTAAATATGAGCTGGAAATTTCTCCTTTACAATAAAATTTTATTTCTCCAAATAAATGAAGAAAATAGTAATGAGCTCCATATATTTTTAATAGATTAGAAAAAAAATCTACTGAGGACTAATGTTTTAAATCAAGTTTTCAACTTCATTTCACATAACACTACAAAATGCATTATTGTTTAAAACACTTTATTAATAAGATATTAGGACTTCAATTTTCAAATGTTTCAAACCACACTCTATAAATGAAAAATATTAATGCAACTTTTTGTTCTTTCCTACATAGTTAAGATGGTGAAGAAAAATTGTAAATAAATCAAAGGGAAAACACATACTTATATACAAAAGCTTAAATGAATTTTTAGTTAAATAGTATGTTTAAAATTGTTAATTTTACTTCGATTATTATAATTGTGACACTGAACATTAGACTTAACTATACATATTATAAAAATTCAGAAGCAACTGTCATAAACCTTAAAATTTGGCATATAAAACTAAAATATTGTGCTTTTGTTTCAGAATAAATAATAATGAATAATTATAATTTTAAAAAATATGTACTAAAATAACATTAAAATAATTTTGACTAAGCTGTTATTTAATTTGATAGTAAGACATTATTGGCTTCATTACTTTCAATATTTACAAATAGTATAACATACATTTTAACATCAAACTGTCACTCAGATTTTTATCTTTTTGTTAAATAATAACTATTTAAAAAGCAACTGAGTTAAACGATCACCTATCAATATTTCTTTAACAGATAATACTCTAAAAATATATTTAATAATTATTTTATTTGATGTATATGTATCCTAATGTTGTTAAAAACTAACTCTTTTGTATTAGTTCTGCAAAACTGTAATAAATTCAGGAAAAAGTGTAATATAGGATGAGATTTTGATTATCATGAAGTAAAATAAAGAGTGGAAAACAATTACACACAATATTATTTTTTTTTTTTAAATTACACAATTTCTGTTTCTTTAGAAGTTTTATTTAAAGCATTTTCAGTTCTATTTAATGAATTTCAAAAATTTTATAAAATATATTTTTTTGTAATCAATTTTAACATGCTTAAGAATTCTGTAAAATTATTTTTAAAATTTGCTCAAGTTATGAAATACCCAATAGTGTAAGCAAAATTATATGTTAAAAAATTAGTAAACTTTGTCACCTTGTTTGAAAAATTTTTTCATGCAACAACTTGCATTGAATGTTGTTAACTGTAAAAAAGTGTGTATTAACAAGTTTTAATATTTTTAATTAACAATTAAATTATTTGCAGCAGCTAATACATAGAAATCTTATTATGCAATTTTAATTTGAAGATTTAATTTGTTAACACCAAAGAGCATTACAGTGCCCTAGTAACAAAAAAATATTTTAAATATTGTTATTTGGGTCCCACAGTATTTAAGGAGGGGAATTTACTCATTTCCCAGATTTGAGAAACAATACTTGTTTCATTTCGAACACATGTTTATTTATTCAATATTTATTTGTGTTATAATTTATAAAAAGTGTTGTTTCCACAAATAATTTGGCTTATTTTATAAGCATAAACTTCTTACTCTAAACATGAAATTGATTTTTTTTTCTTTGATAAGTATTTTTTGTACCAAAGAAATTCAAATGTAATGGATTTTACATGATTATAATGCATTTCATTTTGATTAAAATAGATTCCTTTACTATGTTAACAATATTTGTTCAAAGCCTGCTTTTATCAATTTCTACATTAACTTACATTACTTTTCTTTTACTCAAGCAAATTTTTGATTTCTTTATGAACATAATTACATAAATAATATGAAGTTGCATTTTGCTAAGCATTTTTCAAAAGGTAAATAAAAGAAAATATTCATAGAAGTTATTGGTATTAATCCAATTTTTATTAGATAAAGCAGAACAATTAAAACAAAACATATTTTGTTCAAATAAAATAAGTACTGATTATAAAAGTTTTATAAGATTCAAAGAAAAAAATATTAAATATTTTAATGATGGACTTGTTTGCAAATGTATTAATATCTACAAGAGAATTTTTACACATTAAAAAAAACGTATTTTTCAATAAAATGAAAGTTATAAAATCAACAGAGAAAATAATACATTTCTTAGGTTTATAATGAAAATATAAAAATTAGAATGATTTTTTAAGATCTTCACTTTAATTTCCTAATAAACTTCAAATCTAGATCCCCATTTTATGAAATACATTTCCATTTATTATCACCAAAATTAAAACCGAACTTTTGAAAAATTTTAAATAGTACTAGTTTTTCTGTGGACAATCTGTAGATTATCAAGAGAACTGAAGACATCCTGATAATCAAATTGAAATGCAAGTGAGAAATCCACATATTTTTTTTTAACAAATATTAAGTAAACATTAATATAATCATTATAAAATACAACAAAGCATTGTCATATATAATTTTATCTTTGCATTGTTTATAACAAAAATATATATTTATTACAGTACAGAGTGAAAATTATATTTATTTCTCTAATAAACCTTATTTAGTTTTCTTATAACTAGAAGATATTTTTATTTTACCAGGAAGATTTCTAGAAATATCTTGGTCTTTGACACTTCTCAATAAATCTTTTTCTCGTTGCGTAGCTAATTTTTCATGCAAAAAGATTTGCAAGGCAGTTTTCGCAGCTTTACCTCTTCTACTACTTCCAGGAATTATTTTAATTTTGTATTTATAATTTAAGATTGCAGAATAAGGAGCACAAACAGGAACAGCATACAGTAGAGTATCAATAGGAACTGGACAACCAGTCAAGGAATTCAATAACTTTAGTTCATCAGATGTTTGATCTTCATCTTCATCATCTGATACTTCAACAGGAGGTATATCATTAGCTTCTTTTTGAGCTACAGGTGTCACTTCTAAGATAGTATTTTCGGTAGATGTTTCAATAAAATGGAGAGACTTCCTAGGGTTCTTTGAATCAGATGGATTTGGCTGAGGTTTGATAGCACTACTTTTTTTATTTTTATTTTTCTTATGTTCTTTACACAAACCAGCAGATGCAAGGATCTTCATTCTTAATTCTCTTTCCTCTTCATCTTGATCTTTATATTTTTCTTTAATTTTCTTCAATTTTCCTTTTTTTCCTCGTTTAGGGCCAGATTGCTTTTCTTTATTTGATGTATTTTTTCTTTCTATATTTACATTATGTGACACTTTTTTTACATGTTGTTGTATGATAACTTCTCCAGTATTACTGATCAATTCTTCACTATTAGGCTTTTCTACTTCTTCAGATAAAACATTCACTTTTACTTCAGTATCAGGAAAATTAAATGCTTCATTATCATCCTCTGAATCTGTAACAACATTTTCTGTAAGAATATTAACTGGTTCTTGTTTTTCTTTTTCATTTTCAGATTCTTGGTCTGATTCCTCTTGTTCACTTTCCTCATCTTCAATTTTCATTGCTTCAATAAGATCAAGTTTATTTTCTTCAGACTTTTCACACCTCTCATTCAAGTGATTTTCATAACTCTCTTCATCCAATTTAAACATGAAACCAAATCCCATTATAAGATGAGCTGGTGTTAAATAATTTTTCTTGCCACGAATCATGAAACTTCCAGTGGTAAGATATTCCCCAGTTGGTGCAGTTTTTGAAACTTGATTAGCATGTACCCACCAAGCACTAGTGATAACCTTTGCATCCCAGGCTGAACTATAACAAACTGCCATAGTACCAGCCTCATTTAAAGTTTTGGGTGGTACTTCACCACCTCCTGGATTCTTAATGATAATACTACTAGCACCATGTAAATCTGCATGAACATATAAATCGTTAGATTTTAAATATCTTTTTACTAGAAGCTCATTTTGTTGTACATCTCTCCCACCTATTATCAAGTAATTTTCTGAGCTGATAAACCAAAGAAATTTCTCAAACCACATTACTTTTCTAGCTTTAATGATACTAGTGACTACAGCAACTTCTTTGAGGGCTTGTTTAGTTTTCTTTTCTGCATTTTTAAAAGCTTTTTCTGAAGATTCAATAGTTTTTTGTTCTTTCTTAGCATGGGCTCTTTTTAAATCATAATATTTTCTAGCATTAGCATAAGCAGAGTAATCTAAGTCAATATCAACCAATGTAGGTTTGGAATCATCTTCTTCATCACTTTCAACAAGAGGATTTGACAGCAATAAAGTGAAATGATTAATATCTAACTTCAACTTCTTTATGGCTAGTGCAACTGAATCACCTTCAAGTTGTGCTTCTTTGATAAGATCTTGAATATCAGACCAACTTATTTGATTTGCAATTGCACTTCTAATGATTGTTATAGCTTTGTCTACCAATTCTAAATTCATTTCAATCAACTGAGCCTTTCTAATATCCTCTGATTGACTTTTAAGTAAATTTGTAAGTCTTTGTTCATGATCTTTTTTGACATTTTCTAATTTTTTCCAAGCTTCTTTCTCTTTTTGAAGAGATTTCAAATCAATTTTCTGGCCTTCCAAACTGGAAAAATAATTATCAACTGCCTTATCAAATGTAGGATATTGAGTGTATTTCATATCTGAAAACTGATGAAAAAGATATGGGTGAAATTCAATGTTTGTTATTATTTCACGAGAATCTTTATTATTTGTTTCAACTTTATGAAAAATATATCCTTCACACTTTTTTGTAATTTCTTTCATTAGTAATTCTGCTTCTTCCAGACACAAAAATAATCTATTTATATCAGCTGCAACTTTAAAGTTTTTATTAACAGCACAATTTTTAGAAAAATTATTTTTTAAAAGAACATGATCAAGCAATGCTGGTCCATACACAACAAGAGGCATTAATATTTTTTTCAAGTGATCACCCTCTTTAGCATTATTTAATGCAGAATATATTTCATCTTTATTGAAACCTTTTTCATCATTTCGCACCCTCTGAATGGGATATTTTTCACGTACAACCAATTTAACATCTTCACTGCCTGTAGCCCTTGGTCTTAAAATATTCAATATTGTATATTCAAAATCAGTTAAAACTATATTACCTCTGTCATATAATTCTAAAATGATATGATAAGCTGCATCATTTATTCCAAATTGTAAATCAACAATTCGATCTGTTCCTACCTGATTTATAGATTCCAATCTTTTATTTTTGATATGCTTTCTCATTTTCATGGAAAATCCTGATGGTGAAGGATTTTTTGGCCATTCAAATTCAGTAGTATGAATTCGCACACCAGATTCCAGAAGAACAATAACTTTCTCTTCATATCGATTTAAGCGAATTAAATACGTTTTATTATCAACATCGTAAATTTGGTTCACGCGCATACCAATATATTTCTGCAATTCTGTAACAATAGCTACAATATCAGTAGTACTAAATCTGGTCTTCATATTTGATATAATGAATTAAAAATTAGGAATCATTAATACATTGTCAACAAAATAGCAAAGATTCAATATTTGATACACATACAAACATAGAAAAATATTGTTTCAATTCAATTAATTTTAATACTTTTCTTCATGTGTGAATAATAATTACGTTATATAACGTTTCACACCGATACTGAAACAGACAATCTTCAGACAATATAATATCTAATTAAGTAAAACGTGATGTGTAGATAGACAGAGGCTTTCTTCTTCATCCCTGCCACACCATCATTGGTTACATTTTAATAAATATTTTATTCTTCAAAATTTGTCAATATTCAGAAATCAAATGCAAAGAATTACAGAATCCTTTTTATTTTATTCCTTTTTCTAATATATATGAATTGAAATTCAAAACTTACAGCTAATATTTTTATAAGCCGTTGATCACGTTATTGCAAATGAAAATATTGTCCCTAAATGATACTAGTGTCTCCAGATAGAGCCCCGATCGTCGGCTCCAGAAGATTTTCTCTATGATTCTCTGACTTGCCAATGTATATGATGCGATAAATTTTTATCTGGTTAGCTAGTTCATCTTTATGAATATTTTTATTCTTTTTTTTAACTTAGCTTTCTAAAACTTAGCATATTTTTTACGTATAAAATACTAAGATTCTTTTAAAATATTTTGTATATGTAACTGAGAAAATTTATTAAATTCTTTATTATTTATAAATTTTCTCAATTATAAAAAACAAAAATCTTATTTTTTTTAAATAAATGAGTTATACTTTGAATCGAATTACAGATAATTACTGTATTGGCAGCTTACGATTTATCTTACAGAATTTTTAATTTAAAGCAATTTTTATTAATTTAAATTAAATTTTATTTAATTTTAAATTAAATCAAATTATCTTTTAAAGGATATACAGTCAACACACTAAATAAAAATATTTCAGTTATTGCAGTTTTTTAATTGAAGTATTTTAAAACAACTCATTCATGCAAAAAAATTAATAGATAAATAAATAATTTTTAATTAAACATGACACAAATTATACTTAAATTAAAAAAATATTTTAAGATAATAAAATTTTAATTCATCTAAACATGAGATAGTTTCGTGAAATGAGCATGATAAAGTTAAAAATAAAAAAAAAATACTTAAAATAATGAATTTATAATGAAACTAGGCATTTGTCATGTAAACATGGTAAAATGACAATTTATAAATATTTTGTTAGGTACAATTTATAAATATTAGACAATGAAGCTTATTTAATTTCACTCTCAATTTTTTACACATGATATTTTATTCCTGTTTATGGTTATACTTTTATTAAAATACAGAAATCAGAAGGGAATGTGATACTTAGTGTCTTTAAATCTTTTATACATATAAATGAGGAAATTTATAAATTATTCACAAATTTTCCCATTTTTAAAAATTAAAAAACTTAATTGTTTTTAAATAAATGTGTTGTACTCTTAATTTGAACTACGGATGTAACAGCTTGCGATTTATGTTATTTAGATTTTTTAATTTAAAAAATCGACACTATACACACTGAATAACGAAATCTTTTAGTTCTGCATTTTTTTAATGAATTTTAAATTACATCCAAAGCTTATTAAAACAGTTCAAATCGGCAAAACTTTATTCAAACAATTTTTAATTTGAATTGACAAAAGTTTTAATTTTTGCTTTGGAAAAAAAAAAAGAAAAAAAGGTTGTGAAGTTAATTTATAACTAAGCCATGATAAAAGTGTCAAAAGCAAATTATTTGGTAAAATTAATTTTACCATATCATTTTATTTCCATTTATGTTTATCGTTATTAAAGTATAAAAATCAGAAGGAAATGTAATAATTGCAATTCAGTCTTCTTTGGGACTTGCAAAAAAAAATAAAAATAAATAAATAAATAAATAAATAAAAATAAATGTCGTTAATGATGCGATTTAGCACCATATAAAATACAAATAAATTTTTATCTATTTGTATTTTATATGGTGCTACGGTTTAAGTAAACTATTCTGCTTTTCCTGCATGTTTTGTGAAAAATAATTATTAAAATTTATAAAAATTCTACGAGTTATTCCTAAAGCGAAAAAGTCGACGGGATAATACATAAATACTCATTTTTTCCTTAATCATTTTTAGCTCGTATGCAAAATATAATATAAATGTAAATAAGCAAATCCATAATAAGACCATAGTGTTGCTAAAATTAAGTCTGAACAATATTCACATTTTATATCACCAAATTATTACTACTACTTTCTTCAAATGCTCATGCGTTAGAATTCTCATCTGAAGCCAATGTTCAGAGCTCTATCTTGAGACACTAGTAGGACGTACCATTAACGTCATTACTTTTAATACTTCTTTTTACAAATATTGAAAAAATATCATATTGATAATTCATAATGCCAGAAACATTTCCTTTATTTGTTTATTTTTAACTTTTTCAAGTACTCTATTGACATAAAATTTGTCCTAGTCTTGAAGTGAATGATTGGTAATAGAGTAAAGAATATAAAAGCTAAGTAGAGTACACAAATAATAAAAATATCAATGTTTTACTTAAAATACTCAAAATTTTAAAATTGACATAAGCAGAGCACTTCAATGATAAACGTATGTAACATAATAAACAATAACAAAGTGACTGTGAATGCTAAGATTTTGAAACGCACTTCTACTTTTAAAATTTTATTTTTGTCAATGCATTAAATAATAAAAATTGTTTTTTAATAAATTTATTTTATGTGACTTGAATGGAATTTTCTTTTTTAATTAAAAACTATGCCCTCCAAAAATTTAGTTAGGAAGTATTTCTTGGAAATGTGAAATTTTTTCTGTAGTTTCCGTTCGGAACTATCAGTGTTTACTTCAAGCCTTTTCCTTCCCGTTGTTTATGTTATTCAATGGATAAGCAAATGCATGATTTTAGATTTATCAAGATATTCTTTATTTAAGCATAGATTATCATCGCGCGCATTTCTTTAAATTGTTCTTAATGTTAATGAACATTTCCAGAATATTTAATGCTTTCATCTTCTAATATGAAAGTATTAATAATATTTTATTACATTTTATTTGAATTACATTGCAGACAGATATTGGTAGGTTAATTTTTTAAACAAATTTATATCGATGTAAAGATTGAAATTTGTTTATAAATTTTTTTTCAGTTATGAACAGTATTACCTAAATAAGATGAATTTTCTTAATATCTCATTAGAAAAAATTTAACATATTAGTTTTTAATAATATTATATTATTTGAAATTTTTACTATGGATCTTGGGGGATTCATTTCAATGCATTTATATCATGGAGTAATAACCTCTTGATTATTATTCAGAGATGATGGTATATTAATAGAAATGTAATATAAGCTTGCTTTGATACAAATGCAATATTAATTAAAGAATACTAATGCTCATATTTGGAAAACTCCATAAAATAAATGTTAAAAAGTGATAAAAATTTAAGATTTATAAAAGCATCTTAAAATTTGGTATGCTTTATTTCTTATAAAAAAGCAATATTTCCATATTTTTTTTAAAAATAGCTTTAAGAATTTTCTTGTTAATTTCAATGAGTTTTGATTTAATTCTCAAAGAAAAAAGTAATTGTTTCATTACAAATATTAAAAGATTTATTATTAATGGATTACTCTATTCTTATTCTTTATTTACAATAATTATATTGGAATCAAGAAATTTTTTATAGATTTGAGTATGATTTAACATTAAAAAGACAGTATAAAATTGAATAAATCACTGTTTACAATAGTCATCAATGAATTCCATAAGGTATTACTAATATGTAGCAGCTTATATATATATATGCATATAAATTAAATTTAAAAAAAAACAATGCTTCCTAAATATAAGGTAATATAGAAAACTATTTATTAATATTGTCTCTTTTTCATTAACATATAATTTTAAACACTAGAAAATGAAAATATGAATATATTTACTACATTTTTATTTTAACAAAGTACACTTAATTTATTTCAGCTAAAATATTTTTAATGGTGTACATTTACTAAAAACTTCCAAGTATTTATAGAATTTTAAATAAAAAATCAAGTATAATTAAAAAGTAACAACAATAATTTAATCTAATAAATAATATAATATGCTTAAAATACATGCTTTAAGAATGTGTGTCTTTATTTTCTTTAAGATATAAATTTGCTGTATAAAACGAATTTAGAGCTATGAATATAGCAATCTGTGTCTAATTCTTTGTAATATACTAAACTTCTAACAGAATGAAGAATCTTTAAGAATAAATTATATATAGAGAGCCGAGATTTAAAAAATCAAATTAGAAATAAGAAATATCATAAAAAAAGAAAAGAAAACATTGGTTTAATGTAAAATATATCAATTTAGACACAATGATACTGTTCCCCCCCCCCCCCCAACATAGCTTATTTACGATTCAAGTAGAAATGCTAAACTAAGCAAATGAAATTTACCCAATATCATACTCATAATTAAATTTAGCTCTGAAAATATATAATTTAATTAATGTTACATAAGTAAAAAGAACATTTTTTTCAAACTGTGCGAATGATAGTGAAAAATAATCTAATGATAATTTTATAGTATTTCTTTGTGAATAAAAAAATATTTGTAATGTTTACGTAGAATGAATAAAATTAAAAAGAAACATTAACAGTTAAATTTTCCAAACATTTTTCAAACTTCATTACATAATTTTAAGATCAACAAGTTTTATACCTCATTGCTTCTAAAAATTTATGGCAATCCATTTTTAAATAGAATTTTTGAGCACCAAATTTTTATATTAGTGTGCATTACTGCAAAAAATTGATTACTTCTTCTTGTATCCATAAATATAAATCTTGTATTTTACTGAACTTTTATAAGTATTTTGATTTCATTATTTATTTATCACTCTCAAATATATTTCACTTATGAGTTCTCATGAAAAATATGGAATGTTTAGTGATGCATATCATTGCAAGATAAAAATGAGGGGGGGGGGAATCATATTATTCATAAAATATATTGCTAACCAAGTTGGTTTTAAAATGCATACTATTTTTAATAATAAATATTAATTATTTAATTTCCTTTAAATTGCTATTAAATAATAAGCTAATAATGTTTAAGTTATTAAATATTGAAATAAAGACTTTTTCCATGTTCCATACGCATTTCTTATTGTAGTATATTAAGGAAGTAAAAAACAAGTTTGACTGTGGGTGAAAGGAATATTTTTTTCAGAACTTAAAAGAAAAAATAAACGTAATAAATTATTTTATTAATAAGGTAGCGCTTGGGAATATGGAAAGAAGAGGATCTGATGTTTTATATATTTTTTCTCTAAGCTAATGCATAGATGATGAATTTAAGATAACGAACTCTGTGTTTAGAATCTTGAAATGAGTTCATTTCTAAAATGGTATCCATTGCATCTTAAAAATTTTACAGCATATATAAATCAGAGTGTAATACAGCTATGCAATATTGTTTTATTGGATTTTATTATTTTACAATGTTAAATAATATAAAATGTTCATATTTCTGTTATTTATGTAAAAAAATATTTGGCGTGAACAGTTGATATTATGTGTAGTTATTAAATATGTTATGGATTAACTTTGCAAATCTTGAATTATTTTAAAATAAACTATGGTGTGTTTTTAACATCATTGCTTATGTTTGACAAAGTCTATTGCCAGTTTAATATTATTCATGTTCAATGCATATTACGTAATTTTTCCAATTTAAATTTTGAAAAAAATGTAAATCTTTGTGTTTTATTATAACTTTAGCTGTTATATATATATAAAGCATAATGAATTATATATATATATATATCTTTCTGATAGATAGCATTATTTATCCTTTAAAGAGATAATTTTAAAGTGATTTTTCTTATAGGGGTGGGAAATATAAGTTAAGATTTAACAAATTTTATCTTTATCATACAATTATTTTTATTTTATTGACAGTTGATTAACAAGCAAGTTTTATATTAATTAGAAAATATTTCTGTATTACTGATTATAATAGCTTTTAGAATGTATCATAAAGCTACCAAGGCATATTGCTTAAGGTTGGCTGGAAAATGTTAAAAACTATTAACTTATTTCATCATTCTTTTCCTTAACTATATTTTATGGGGAAATTGTAATTATAAATTATGAGTTTGGTCTAATTGTAATTATTGTGGTCTTTATAAGAGGTCTATGTTTTTCTAGACAAATTTTGAGATTAATTTCGTTTACTACTTTATAGGCTAAAGGTATGGGATATGATTGCAGCAAAGTTACATATCAAGGTAATCATCATATATTGTTCAATATTCATAAAACTACATACAATGAAATGAGATTTCTATAATTTGTTAAGTACAGTGAAATCTTGCTTAATAATGAATGATTCTTTTGAAATGAAGAAAAAATGTCTCTTATTATATAGTGTTTTCTAGAATGTAAAATATATTGTGACAAATAATTCATTATATGGAATGCAGATGAATATTTTAAAATCACATGTTCTTATGAAATATAATATTTTTTAAGTATTTAATTTAGTTGTTTTGACAACACTTTTATTAAAACAATTTAAATCATGTTTTTTTTGTTTTAAATTGCTTATATTGTTTTAAATAAAAGAAATTTTTATTTAAAATAATATAAATCTTGATTCATATAAAACTTCATTGTTGTAAACTTAAGACTAATAAAAATTATGTATTTAATAAGTCTCATAAATATAGAAATGGTTTCAAAGGTTCAAAAACTTGGAACTCAATTATTTACAATACAATTTGATATTATTTATTTTAAAACAGTAACAATATTAGAACAAAAACTCAGAATCTTCAAGAACACTTAAGCATCTTGTGAAGATTTTGTAAAAAAACTTATTTTAAACATTAATCATTGATAGATTATAGTTATTAAATAATTGATTAGTCAATAAAAATGCCTTTTCAAGGTATATTCTGCTGGTTGTTCTAGAAAATTTTTATATATTTTAAGGTAGGTATGGACATTTATCTCTTTAAATTATTTAAAGTTCAACAATCTAGTCTTTACTTCTCAACAATACTTTTTTCCTGTTGACAACAAACAAATAAATGGTTTTAAAAAACTGTAGTAATGCTTTTAAGTGCTGTTTTAAGGTGAAAGAAAAAACTTCATCCTACACCTCAGACTTTTAAAAATCTCTTTATATTTATACTTGCTTCAGCATGACCATATAAGTATAGAAAAAGAAGCTGGGATACTTATTTCTGTGTGGAGGATGTTGTACCTAGAGAAGTTGTTAAATGTAATTCAGAGATATTGAATAAAAAAGTAGAAAAGAGAAATACAAAAGAAAAAAGAGACTAATCAAGAAAAAATTGCTTTTCTAGTAAAGATTAAAGATTGATGGACATCAGTGATTTACAGGAATTAAGGAAAGAGGATATTCCAGAATTGAGTATCAAAGATACGAATTTGTATTCTGATTTATATAAAAGAAATGTTTGTTAGATTTTATTAGGGAAAAGAGATAACTTTAGCAGAAAACAATATTCTTAGAAATATTTTGTTTGGTGAAAGCAGGGAAAATTGCATCATTTATTAAAAAGCATGTCTTTAATAAACTAAAACTGCAATTTTTTTAAAAGAAAATACTACCCCCTTTTTTCCAATATTTGAAAAGAATCCAAAACGAAATTTTTTTAGATAAGTTATTCTCTGCTTAGATAGAAGCAAAAAGGAATGCATTATGAATAATAAATTACAATAATGTAATGATCTTTTTAAACTAGAGTTTTAATATGTAATTTTTGTTTTTGGAATAAAATATATCATTCTACTTTGATGCATATACTTCATACAACACACAGTTTCAATAATGAGTAAAACTGAATTACAAATAATGCTTATTAAGCAAAGCTCTTCTATATGTCATTTTATAAATACTTTGTTTTCTTTTATGTGCTTACATTTTTTTTGGAGACATGTTTTTGACTGTTATTTTTATAGTGAGGAAATTCTCTTAAATTGATATTGATATTTGTTTTCACATGTGCATTGTATCAATTACTAATGTCTTTAACAACAAGATAAAACTGATATTTAAAACATGTTGTTTCACAATATTAGTTATGGAAAACTTTTATATTTCGTAAAGCTTTAAAAGAAAATAAACTAATAAAGTAAAATTATAATTTCATTTTGAATTTTATCATTGATCTTTTGCCTTAGTAGAGGTTGTTTTATGTGTTTAGAAATGGAGTTTTATTCTCTGTTTCTCTTGATTTAAATCCTTCATATTTTTTAATGGGATGAAAATTGCTTAGGTTAGAGTCCTAAGGGAAGAAATAGAAAGAACTGCATTTTTTTTATAACATTTAAAAAGAAAACAAAGTCAATTATCTTTTATTTTAAAATCTATTCTTCATTTTTAATTTAGTTTGATTTTTGTATAAGGACAATTAGACAATTGATTTACATTAATAAATTATTTTAAAGTTATATCCTAACTTTATGAAAACATGCAAATGGTTATAAGAGTGGGTAATATAATCATCTCTTGCCATTTTAATTTCTTTTATTAACTGTTTTGTTTTTTGTAATGAAAGTACTCTGTTTATGGAAGTATTAACAAAGAAGTTATTAATGCAGAAAATAAACTCTATATTTTAAACTGGGCATTCTTAAAAGGAATTGGAATTAATGCATAATTTTAATTTGGATATTTCATTTGAAAAGAAATTTTGTATAATAATAATGATGGAAAATTCACAATTTTATTACAGTTTTTATGTAGTTTTACTATAGTTTATAGCTATAGTTTTTAGTTGAAATTATTATTTAAAAAAATTTACATTTTGTAAATTATTTTAACATATTTTTTAGGATTTGTAGAAAAAAAGCTTATAATTTTTAAATTCAATTTTATTGGATCAATAAATTTAAAAATCAAAAGTATATTTAAATATTAATATAACATATTGTCTGATATTAATCTAGACCATAATTTCATAACTTTCTGTTTCATGTAAATTTTGAGATTAGAAAATATTTTATTAAATGGAAGCATTGAGAAAAAACAACTATGATATAGAATTTGTTTTTGTATCAAATTGTTTTTGCAAATTAAAATTGGCTACTAATAATAATCTACTTCTTCTTAAAATTGGGTTTGTATGTCATTGGGCACCTCTGCTTTTATCTGCATTTTGTACTGTTAACTCCGAACCCAATGATTCCTAGTTCCAATTGCTCAGGTCACCTACTTTATTAATAAAGTCTGATAAATAATAATCTACAAAATTAAATGTAAAAAAAAAACATTCAATTGTTTTTATATATATAAATTCTTTATTAAAAATTATCTTGTGATATATAGAAGGATCTGTATCTTATACATATGCAAGACGTTATTGTTATATAATTATTTATATCTTGTGATACATAGAAGGATCTGTATCTTATACATATTCAAGACACATTATAGTTATATAATTATTTATATCTCTAAATTTCTTATTTTTGTTGATTTCAAATTATTTCTTTGGGGCTTAGGTGTCTCAATTCTTCCTTTTATTTATTTATTGGTTGTAATGAATACCTATGTTTATAACCGATTTGAAAAATTAATTTCATTAATTTTAATTCTTCCTTTGTTTAATATAATTTATATATAGTAGCATATAATAATTAGCAAAATAGTTTCACTCTTAACTAAAAGTTTTATTATTCAATATATATTTTCATCCATTTATAAAGGAGATCAGAAAAATTCAAGTTATCAAATTTAAATTTTGTTTATTATGGTGATAAGATTTATTTAAATTGTAAATCCCTTTCTTTGTTGTTCTCCTTCTTAATATTAATCACAAATAAGAAATACCCATTGCAATATTCTATAGTATGAAATATTTCATGATTAGGTCTTTGAATTATAATAGTATTGAATCAAATCTTTTTTAGTAAAGTGCAGAAACTTCTGTCATGGTCTATTGCATCTAAAATTAACATATTGCAACGTTCTGTTTTAAAAGAATTTGATAGATTCAAAGAAAAATTTGTATCGGAACCATTTATAGAGTTTCAATATTAAATTGAAAATTGTTTTAATCTAATTATAGATAGATTCTTTTTATTTTAATTTACTACCTAATGTTCAATATTTTCTACCTGAAAAAAAATTTACTTTTGACTAACTCTTGTGGTTAATCATCTGTTAATTGATTTTTTTATGAACAAGTTAAAAAAAAAAAAAAAAAAAAAAAAAAATCAGTGTTGTTAAACATGATTTTTTAAGTTTTAAATGTAATGTTCCTAAACATGTCATAGTTACCCCATCCTAAGCAAAGGACATCAGCTATATAATATTTACCAACAATCTACTTTGATTTGTTGCTGGTCCCAGGCAAAAATATTAAGTATATTTTGATGAATGTGAAGAAAAAAAAAGGTAAAATATAACTTTATAAAGTCTCAAATATCTGCGTAATGATAGTAAAGAATTTAAATAAAAAAAAATTTTTCATTTCAAAGGTGAAATAAATGTCCTTGATATAATTTGTAAACTTTAAAAATTGACAGATATTTGAAAAATACAAATTATTTGTATTTACAAAGTAGAGCATATGTTTTTATGAACCTTCAGAGAAATAAAAATTAATATTAAAGATTAAAAATATAACAGTCAATAACGTAATTGAGTTAGATAATTCTGTTGTTGTTGCTTATCCTTTTATGTTAGCCAATAGACTAAGCCAGATTCACGAGACCGGGAATAAACAAAAAGTCCAAAACAAGAAGAGGACTTTGAAACAAGTCCTTTTTTTTTAATTTTCAATGCATAAATCTTCACATCTGGGGAAATTCTGCTTTCTAGAAAAAGTTCTGATATTTGTTTCTATAAAATATGTACAAATCCTGTAATAACAAAATTGTTAATTTGGTTTTTCTAATCTAGATTTTGGTAGGTAGAAACAATCTTAAAATTTTTTAACTATTTTCATTTATATACTGAATAATTTTCATATTTATTTTCTGCTTGTAAAGCATTTAAAAATTACTTACTTTTTAATTATTTACACCAATTCTGTACTTCTTCTGGATATTTAAAAAAATGTTTTAACAAGAAATTTCATTCTCTTGTCATAAAAAATTATTTTATCTTCATATATTTAAATTTAGTATATTTCTATAAATCAGCACCGGAAAGGTAGTAAGATAAAGAAAAAAAATTTCTTGAAGCATTTTATAATCAATTCTTTTTTTATTTATTTATTTTTTTTATTTTATATGATGACATCTTATTGTTTTAGTTGATGAAAAGAATGTTTTACAACAAGATCAATATGAAAAGGATGAAAAATTATGTGAAGAATTTAACATTACCCTCTTTGTCATCCCAGATCCTACAAAGTAATTTTTTACTATACTTTATTACCAAAATCATAAATTTATTGATATTGCATGCCTTTTTACTACTACTAATTTTTTTTTTTTTTTGGAAACTTAGTTTTAACTTTTTGAAAAATGAAAACATAAATATACAGATAAATATTGGTAAGAAAAAAGTTTAGTAATATCTTTATATCTTTTGTGTGTGTGTGTGTTTTGTATGCTTATTTATGCAATTTGAAAATTTTTTGATCTTTCAAAGTTACATTTAACTTAAAGTTACGTAGTTTTAAATTTGTTTTTACCTTGTACTCTTGAAGGTTTAAAATGCTCTAATCCATTACTGTATATTATTAAGCTTATAATATTGTTATGTGTTTTATTATTCTTATGTAAGTATTTTATATAATTATTGAAAATACCTTTAAATTTAGATCTCTTTTCATAAAATTATTACACTTCTTTTAAAAACTTACATATTTTACATGTTTAAAATATCAAACAGAATTTTTAAACCCCCAGAATTTTTAAATTATATAAAATTGTGTCTGAGCTGTATACATAATTGGAATTAATTTAATGTTATATTAATGTTTGTTTATAATGTCATATTGTATAAAAGTTTTGATGTTAAATTTCTAAATATCATGATATTAATAGAATGATATAACTGTAATCAATGTGTTAATTAATATTTAAAATAAATTAGAACTGAACTAGTTGGTAAATTGTATTATTGCTCTGGGTTTCAATTCAGCATTTCATGAGTTTGCTTTCTAACTTAAGTAATGCTCATTGTTTGGAATTTACTTCAAGCTGGTCTCAATTGAAATAGTCTGAGTATGCAAAATTAAGTGTAGCTGAATGACCCAAATTTAACATTATAAATAAATTCATTAAAAATATGTATGGAAGTTAATAAATTCTTAAACAATTTTTCCAGGATATACATTTTTAGTTTTTATTAATCAATTTTTGGTTATGCTGTAGAACATCTTTTTTCTAGTATTTAAAGCTTATTAGATTGTGTTTTTAAAGAAAATATTTATTATCAGTAATAATATTTTTAATAAAAACTGATTTTTCTACTAAAAAAATGTCAAGAGATGTAAAAATAAGGCAAAATCTTAATTTTAATTGGATATTAATAAGAGATAATTTAGAATACTAATTTTATCCTCTGTAGTATTTGTAAAAATGATAATGCAGAGATTTTATATTAATTATTTTTATTTTATGAGATAACCGTTCTTAAAAATTAAATATTAGATGTTGAAAAAAAATACTGAAAAATTATTTTATGTTGTAAATTTATTAAAGACAAAAAATTTTGTTATAGACAGATTTAAGTTTTAAGCAATAATATTTTCTTTTTTTTATTTTGTAGAATTAATATTTATCATCCCTTAAATTGCTACTTTTAGGAAATTTATAACTGTTTGGTTTGAACCTATTCCTCAAAATTTATCCTGCTATGATTATTATCAAGTTCATTTAGTTAAACAAATTGATGAATATAATGATCCAAAATTTGAAACATTATGTGTTGCAGATGATATCAAAAGTCAGGTAAATAAAATATTCATTTTATGTGTGCGAAATATATTTTTTATACTATATTTTAAAAAAGTTTACAAATTTATTTAAATATATACATTTGTGTGTTTATATATATAATATTGAAATTAACTGAGACAATTAGCAATTTTTTGAAATTTTGGTTTTTAATTATTAAAGAGACTGATAAATTTCTATATTAGGACAAAGTATCTTTTCTTTTTGTAGAAAAGATCCATCTCTTCAATACATCTTTGTTTTGATTCCACTCATGTACTTCACCATCATAAACCCAAACTTGTATAGAATTTTTTATCATTTGTTTAGTTTTCATGCAATTTATCTTAGTTAAATGATTCTTTAGAATATCCCGTAATTTCTTAATAGAATTGATGTTTGTTGAACTACCAGGCTTATTAAGCACTTTTATTTCCCTACATAAAAGACTGTACAAATTTTAATTTGTGATTAAAGACTAATTCATGTTAAAATTTTCTATCAAGCCTTTCCTTAAATGTAGTAATTTTGCTGCCTAATATTTCTATGTATTTAACAGAATTCAGTATATCTTTAAGAGAAACTCCAATGTCATTTGTCATGAAAGAACTCAAAACATTATTAGTGACAAGTAACATCTCTGTTAAAAGTGTTATAAGTCTGTTCAATATGATCTGGTCACACAATTTCATTTTCTTTCTATCTAACTATACTCAATTTGCATCCTTGTACAAATCAGTATTATTTGGCTCATGCTAAACATTTTTTCATCATTTTCTGAGTTAGTAATTGTTTTTATTTTGGTCTTATTGATATATCACCAGCTTCCAGAAGCTTTTTCTGTACAGACTTCAGATAAAAAAAAAATATTTTTGTCCTAATTAATTCAAATAGTATAGTATATGAAATTATTTTGCTTGCATGACTACCCTACTTATTGCAATAAAAAATTTTAGATTTTTAGCATTTTAGTATAAATGTTTCTGTAAACACAATGTTCATACAAACATTTAAAAGAATTTATTTTTTGTTTAATTTTTCAGAATTTGTAATTCTGTAGATGTAACTTGTTTCTATAATTTTCTTGAACTAGAAAAGTATGATTGCCAAAATATGATGAAAGAACAAATTGCTTTTATTTCATTTTAAATAGCTGCCTCATCAGTTATTGTACTTGTTTTTATTTATTATTATTATTATTTTATTTATTGCTTTTAAACTTAAAGAAATGAATAAATTTAATTATAAAATATTATTTCAACAGCATATACATTAGTCTCAAACTTTTCTTAATATGTGAATTTTATTATTATTTTTCATTATGTAAAATTCTATCATGACTTAAAATCAATTTAAGAAAAATGAGTAACATTGTAAGGAGTCATTTGATTTGTTTATCTGTTTATTTTAAAGTAAGAAGACTAATATCTACACTGTTATTTTAGTGGCTTCTGAAGTTTACTAATTTAAATGCTGGAAAGTATCATGTTTATGTGAGTATTTTTATCTTATAATGGGAATATAAATTAAATGATAATAACATATTATGTGCTGGTTTTAGTGCAAAAATTTTGTATTATATTTTTATAAAGAAAGTTTTCTAAATGTTATAAATACATGAAAAACTTACATTTCTGCAAATATTTCTCAATTTTAAATAAAGATGTTGTTTTTAATAAAAAATGTTAATATAATCAAAATAATTGAGTTACCTAATATGCCAAAAATTGTAGAATTTATGTTGGTGAGACTTAAAGCTACTGATTTAAATTGTATGACAAAATAGTCACATATCCAAAGAGCTTTCATCAAAGGCAAAATGTGTGTTATTGATGATTGTATATCATGTTTCATCATTTGGAATTTTGGAAGTATTTTTCAAAATGTTGTTAAGTGTCCATTTATAGTAAGAATAAAGTAGAAGTAATCATATTTTAAGAAACTGTATACCACTAGTTAAGAATGAGAATTTATTAAAGTTATTTGATAATTAGTAACATTTGGAAAATAAAATGTTTCTAATTATGAAACATCTTTTTTTAATGTATTTTTTTAATTTTGTAAAATTTTCATTTTTTTTAAATCTTAAATTTAAATCTGAGTTATAGTAATCCATGTGTATGATTTATTGCTAATTACAAACTGCATTTTGCTTTAAGCTCTTTATTGAACTTTGGACTTGAACTGTAGTTTTAAAATAGTATTATTCTATTAAACTATAAGATATTAAAGTTGTATGGCATATTTGGATAATTTTTTTTTTTTTTGCTCTTATTAGACACTAGTATATTGTTTTTCTTTATTATTACCCCCATTATGAATCATGTTGGTGCATCAATTTAACCTAATTAAAGCATGAAAGATATTAACAAGATAATTGAAATAAAATCAATAGAACTTACTTTTATGTTTTGATTTGTTCAGGATAAAATGTTTAATTATTTGCTTTTGCCCAAGTCATATATTACTATTAATAGCTTTCAAATTCTATGTATTATTTTCCAATTTATCATTAATACCTTTAAGTAAATTTTTTAATGCTATTGATGTAATTAATGAAGTGAAATTTTTACTTGAACATAGCTTTTATATTTGATAAAGTTATTTGTTTTAAAAATATACTACTAAAGTCACCTTAAAATTTTCTAAGTAAAAATTCTTGATAACAAAGATAATCAAATCTATTAGAACATTGCTCTCAATATTCTTTATATGAATTAATAAATCTTTAATGTAAGTGAGTAAATATTTGCTAAAGTTTTTTAATTTATCATATTATTGAGAATTCATTTCCTGTGTCTCATTTTTAATTTTTCAGTACAAAAAACCAGTTAAAAATAAAACTTTATATTTACCATTATTTGCACTAACAATCACAATTTATGTTTTAGATTTTGCCTTGCTCTATTAATCATTTTGATTATGATAATTGTGAAGATCCATTTAAATCTGCTGATGTAATAATATCTGGTAATACATCTTTAATTAGTTTTTAAATACTTTGTAATCTTCATAAATTACATAATTCTGTTTTATAATAATATTGTAGCATACCATTTAAAAATGTATAATGAGTATTTAAGTGTAGTATACTTTTTACAAAAATGTATAACATCTATTTTTTCATAATATTTAAGCTTTTTTAGAATAATTATTATATTGTGAGAAATTGTGTATATACTCAAATACTAGGAAAATCATATAAGAAATTAAAATTTATTTCTTATTCAACATCAGTCCTGATTAATATGCAAGCAAATAATATCCAAAACTTTTAAATAATAAAAGAATTATAAACCTGAGGTTTTTATTATTGTTAGTGACTAGGAATTAAATTTATTCATTTTTATGAATTGAATTTATTGATTACTATAATCCAAAAAGTTATGTATCCTGTGTGTGTGTGAATTTCAAATAAAATTGATCAGTGCATGATTACTTACCTAAACTTGTAAACACATACAGTAAACACTCATTTTAATGAATCTCTAATTTATGAACTCTCTCATTTTTATGAACTGATGGCTAGTTCTTACCCTGATACCATAGACACAACAATGATTTTTAACTCAAATTTAGGAATTGAAATTTTGAAAAATCTCTTTTATATAAACTTTCATTTCTGTCAAATTTAGAGTTTTAATTTTCTTTTCCGTTTTCTATGTTTGCATTCTAATATTTTTTATATTTTTATTTGATTTTTTTTATATAACACCTGAGAACTTGATTCATTCTTGAACTACAAAGTGACATATGTAGGCAATAAAGACGTTTGGGAACAATAGTTAAAGACGCATGAATATCCGAAATTTGATATGGAGGAACTGTAGTACCGAATTCAACTCCTATCCTTCTTGTATGTAAAAAATAAAAAAGAGGAAAAATTCTCTTTTCAACATATGTTAGAACAAAGAAGTATTAAGCTCTGACAAAGAGTCCCTTTGCTGCCTAAAATTTCTTTTGAGGATTTTTTGAATATAGACTCACATGTGATATGTACAGTAGAAATATAGGGTATGATAAATCTTTTGAGAAAATAAGGAAAGAGAAAAGAAGAAAGCTTTCAGATATAGAACAAAATAGTGTAGTGCAAAGACTGTAAAACAAATAGCTGAATGGGTAACGAGAATTTCTTGAGGGAAAAACAGCAAAATGTTTTTATATATATTGAAAAAATGAAAAAATATATTTTAAAAATTGTAGATTTTAAGCAAAAAAGGATAAATGACCACTTTTCCTGATTTTCTTAAAGTCAAAGTAAGTACTGATGTAGGAATTTTATTTTGCATATGTTCCTTATAATGCACTCTAAGTAATTTCTGATAATATTTTATTTTTAAAGAAAGAATTATTTGGTTAAAAAAAATCAGATCTTAATAATCTAATACATTATTTTCCTATTTTATGAACTGTTTTACTGATCCTTATAAATTTGTAGAAATGAGTTTCTGCTGTATTTATATTATACTATATTAACATTGGTATTACAATTGCTGATTTTTGTTTGGTTCAAAATTTTCTTATTCTTTCAGAAGAAAAGCCGCAAACATTTCAAAGATCAATTCGCAGTAATCCTGGTTCAGTTACAAACAATAAACTAATATTACTACCTCTTCCTGCTGGTTTGTTTGTTATAATTGTTGCCATTGTTCTTTATAAGAGATATAAATCGGGTACTATGCGGACAGAAATAAGTAATTATTTATTTTTTATTTATATAAATTTTATTATTATATATATTTATATAAATTTGAAAAACCATTAAATATTTTTTAAATTAAATAAATTGTGAGTGCAGTGATGAATATTTTATGTCATTCCCCAAGACCGGTATAATTTTAGCAAACAGGGAAAAAAATTACTAAAAATTAAATAAAGTTTTTAAAACTTACTTGATATAGGGACTATTTTACATTTTTTAAATAAAGAAACACTATAATAATTCATCTTTTATATAATTAATACTAAAGGTTTTTTGAGAAAATATACAAAGTGTTTGTAAATTTTTATGCAAATTTCATAAATAGGAGCAGTTTACAATATGATTTTCATATGTAATTCATTACATTGATGCACTTACAATTTCTTATCTTGATATAGCGGAAGTTATGTAGATAATGAATGTATTTATATGATTAATGAGCATTGAAACTGCTGTGTAAAATTTTTTATTCACTTTTGTTTATTTGCACAAGATGACCTTCAATTACTGTTTTACATTCCCCAGCTAAATGCAAAATTGTTAATTAAAATTTCAGAAAAAGCTCTCATAAGAAAACAGATTTAGGATTAGAGTGTGTTTTCAAATATTTGAAAATATGGCCAGTTTGAGCAATCTTCTAAAATATCGTGGCTGAATTTGCTGAAGATATCAATAATATGCCATTTAATAAAGTCTTTAGAAATTATTGAGCGGAAAGTCTGAAGGGCAGAATTCAATGTTCACTGTGGCGAAAAAATTGTAAAAACAAAGTTTTTAGAATTCCCCACAAAGTGCAAATATAGCAACAGCTGTCATACTTGAAAAAAAAAAAAAACGCATTTTTATTGAATGATTAGTTTTCACCAATTAAGTGTCACATGATTGATATGTAAGTGATCGTGCTTAAAATTAAAAAAAATATGAAAGGATGTTTCAATCTGCTAACACACTTTGAAAGTAAATGTGTTTTATCTAGTGTCGAAAAGACATTTATTCTTTCTTTTTTTCGTGAGATGTGTTTGAAGACTCTATTATAGATATAAGATTTTAGTTGTCATTGTTGCTGGAGTGTAGAAGCAACTTTACAGAAATATTCCTCTTTTCTAGGGCAATGTAAGAAATAACCCTTAATCAACACTCTATTCATCAACAGATTGAATTCGTTTTTAGTTTCAGCATGCAACAGTGTAACGTTTTATGAATATCCAGAATCTTTATGATTTTACACCTTGTTAAGTTTCCTTTAGCTAAATTATTGCTCATTTATCCTTTTTTTTTTTTTTTTTTTTGTTCTTTAATTTAGCCGAACTGAAGCAATCTATTGCATATAATATAAGGTATTAATAATTTCAAGGTAATATGTTATATTACCTTGAAATATTCTTAAAAGGCACTTGGGTATTTTAATGTTTGTTATTTGAAAGAAAATATGCATAAAAATATTTATTGTTTTCTTTTAAACATTTTAAACATTTACGAACAAATTTTATTATAGGTAATTAAAAATATATTTTATTATTATTCTTATGTTGTGTTAATAGTTTGTTATTACATATCAACTACCTTGTATAGTTTTTAATTTTAAAATATCTTTTATTATCATTCTTATGCTGTATTAAAAGTATATAATTATTTAGCAACTACCTTGTAGTTTTTAATAATCTTCAATGTATACATTATATATTCTTGAGACAAAGTATTTCTTCCTTTGCAAGATTTATTTGGGAAAGCTTATGTATGCTTTACGCTAAACTTCAACTTAAAATGAATTTTTATTCTATATTTAGGTCATTTGTCTGAGAATTGCCATTCCTCTATTAAAAATAGTAAGTTAAATTTTAAAAAAAATTATCTTTATTATTTTGCATTTAAAATTATTCTAAATTTGCTACTTCAAAATTTTTAATATTCTAAAATGTACATAGCTATATAGTATCAATTTATTAATTTGAAGGTATATATTAATTATGACATTTATCTTAATCATATTTAACTCTTAAATTAAAATTACATTATTTTTTTCTATTAATTTTTATTTGTGATAGTAAAATTTTTAGTTTTAGAAATTTTTCTTGGAAAAAAAAAAAACTTTATTTCAAGGCATCTGATGATGATGATGATTATTATTTATTTCAACAGGTGATGTGTTTCTAGAAGATATTGAATTTAGATGCTGTAACGTTGAAGTCATTATATTCTATTCACATGACGCAGTAACAAAAGAAAGAGTTAAATTGTTAAAGGATTATCTTCAAAACTGTGCAAAATTCAAAGTTACACTTTTAGATGATGAAATTGCTGAGATCATTATGAATCCCAGTAACTGGTTAATGACTAAATTGAATTGCAAATGTTCAAAGCTGGGAGATTCCATTGATTCAAATAAGAAAATAATTTTAGTAGAACCTGAAAAAGCTTTTTATTCTCAACAGTCACAAGATATAGTAAGTTAAATTTAAAGATAAAGTGATTAATTTTATCGTTATTTTATTTATATTTCAAGTACTGTAATATTTTAGATATGCAGAAAAATGACCTTTGAAATTATTTCTGCATCACAGAAAAATTTATTTCAAAATATTGTTAAAAAGTTATATAATACCTTTAAATGTAATCAGTATTTATTGAATCTTAAGGAATCTTTGTTGTATTATGTGTTACCTGTTAAATTGAATATTTCTATCTTATATGATTTCAAAAACCATTTATAAAGAAATAATAAATTTTTATTATGAATTACTACTATTCCAGAAAATGAAGATGTAGTTAAAAGTAACATCTGTCATATATTTGAATCTACCGAATACATATCACTTTATTATTAAATTAATGTGATATGCAAAAATAGTTCTAAAACCTTGTTAATATTTATTTATATATGTTTATAAAATGTTGATAATAAAAACAAAGTTATTGTTAAAACTTTTTCAAATGTGTTGTGACGCTCAATTTGAGATAAATATTATAATCATTTCTTATAATATCTATTATATCATTGTCCTCATCACCACATCCATAGAATTTTTACTTTATGTTAGAATTTATAAAAGCTATGTATTGAATTTTAATTCAAATTAGAAATATTTCCCAAATTATATTACCATATTTTACTTTATTAATATATTGTCTGGAGTCCTAAGAAACAAAGAATTGGATTCAATTATACTAATTGAAGAGTATGTATAATACGAGAAGTACAATATGATGCATTTCCTCTCTTTTGAAATTAACATGGGAAATAACTATAAAAATCTTCTAGTACAATTCTTCTGTGATAGATTGTCAAATACATGGAATATTTATATTAAAATGTTTAAATAAGTCCTAGCTGTGTGTACAATCTTTAGTGGCTTGAAGAGTTCCATATCAATATAAAAGACCTATATCTTTATTAATTTTATATGAAATTCATATCTTGTTATCATAAGATACAACATATATGTTTACAGTATCAGCTAGACAATCTTTTCTATATTTCTTAGCTCAGTAGTGAGTATATTACATAATTATTTTGTGTAAAAAATACTTTCCTTTTTGTCCTACAAAAAAGTTTTTATATTTATATTTGACCTTGATATTCTGATTGTTTACTTATTAAATATAGTCTCGTTATATTTTATTTTGATGTAATAATATTTTAACGTTCATGGCAGTTTTAATGTATGTGATTTAGAATCACACAGGCTTTTAACTTGTAGAATCTAAAGAATTTAGATAAAAATTAGCGATTTTTTTGTGTTTCAAATGTTGAACAATTATGTTAAATATTTTATCATTGAATTTTTTGTTTAGTGCCCAGAAGATGAAGTAGAAGAAGAAGTTTTTCAACATGCTATCCACACTCTTCATAATGATTGGAAAAGATCTTTATCCGATTATTGTCATTTGTTTGTCATCCAATTTGGTGATATCTTCATGAAAAGTCAATTTTCCCATGAATTTGTGCCAGGAGTTCGTTACACAATTCCACAACATTTGATTAATCTTTGTATTAATTTGAGGCCATGCACTGGATTACAGAAGATTGAATTTTGTAAAAAATTAACACAATATCTTAACTCACATGAAATAAGGAAAATTAATCAAAATCATACATTTATTTAAAATCATGTATGCATTTAAAGAAAATGGCTTAGACGCTCGTTTTTATGAACTCATAGGGATCGGTAAAACACTTCATAAAAAGAAAGTTTATTAAATAGAAAAATAATGTCTTAGGTAATTAAGGTCTGATTTTTTTTTTACCAAACTAATTTTTTTAAAAATAAAATACTATTAGAAAGAGTTATTTAAAGTGCACTATAAAAACTGTATGCAACATAAGATTCATACTTAAAAACTATTATTTTCGTTTTATATATTGCTTTCGTTTTTATATTACTTTCATTTTATTTTACCACTAAAAAAGCTCATTGTGTTTGGCTTTAAATATTTGGAGCCGACTGTCTGAAACTTTAAAGTTTTTTATGTTCAGCCTCATATCAAAGCAGTTAGATTCCTCTTTAAAGACAATCTCTCAATAGGAATGTTCATTCCCCTTATTATTTTCATCTACTTCTGCACACCCACTGGTACTGTTCCCTTTTTCACATTTTTCCCCAATGTTTAAAAAAGTTGTCAAGAGGCCTTTCTTTAGTATTCCATATTTTTTGGCAATTTTTATCTTTAAAATTTTTCCATCTATTTTCTAAATTTTTATTATTATTATTTATTTATTTATTTATTTATTTTTAAGCTTCAAATGATGAACATGTTCTTTTATTTCTTTAGATGTGACAAAGCTTCAGCAAAATTGACATAATTTCTCTACAAATGAAACTTCAAAAACTAAATTGTTCAAATCAAACAAAACCAGTAGTAGAAATGGAGAGCATAAATTTTAAAAGAGTTTTTCCCCTTTTTATATTCTAACATATAGGGAGAAAAGAGGATTTTTTCTCCTTTATGTGTCATTGCATGCAGTAAGAATAGAAGTTGAACTCAGCACCAAAGTTTTTTTCTCATCAAATATCTGATATCCATGTGTCTTCAGTTATTGTTTACAAAATGTCTGGAATGCTTGCACATGTTGCCTCAAGAATAAATTAAGTTCTTAAACATTATATAAAAAATATAAATGAATACCAAATTGTTAATAAATAAATAAAATGGAAAAGAAAACTGTTTTTCATAAATGGAAATTTGTAAAAAAGAAATTTTCCAAAATTTTATTTTGTAACTGGGATTTATAATTATCATTGCATGCATGATGTCAGGATAGGGGTTAGCCACTAGTTTGCAAAAAACATTAGTGTTTGTAAATTAAAGGTTCGTAAAAACGAGAGTCTATTGTATTCATTTCATAAATAATTTTTACAATGAATATTGCTTTATATTTTTATATATTTTGTACTTAAAACATTTAAGAAAGCAGATTATTAAAACGAATTGTTACATATATCTTGATTAATTTTCTGATGGTTTATTGCAGATGTTTTGTAAATTGTCTTACACAATACATATTTTATATTTGCAGTACAATTGTAAAATTTTCTAGTAATGAGATTTATCATATAATATAGTCATTAACTTTATCACTGATTCTAAAACTTGATCTGTATTATTTTAATTAATCATGTTATTTTTTGAGTAAATTTTATGTTTATCAAATGATAGAAAGAATTTTTATTTCATAAAAAAATATCTATGAAGCATTTTTGTAGATTCTCATACAGTTTTCACTCTGTAATTTAAGTTAAGACTTAAAATATCATATTTTTAATGAATACCAATGATTTACTTGTATTTTTTAATTTTCAAAAATAAATTAGGTAACCTTTAGAAAAACCTATTCTGCTTGTAATGTTTCTCTGGTTTTCAATACTTAAGATAAAGATCGAATTTATTGGAACTCTTATGTATATTATCTCTAAAATTCTAGTAACTTCATATTCCGAAGTATCTTTTCAACAAAGTTTTAATATGGCAAACATAATTCAACTATTTGTAATCTTATTCAACCAAAAATTCATAGTGATTAAATTCAGTTGCTATCTGTTATATTTTTTAGTTCAGAATAACTTTCTCCATTTCTCTCTGCTTAGTATTGTTTTATTTATAAAAATGAAATTAGGTCATAAATCAAGTTAATTTTAATTTTTCTTAAGAACATGTCGTAAAATGCAATTTTTTAATGTATAAGGAGTTTTTATTTACTCTTATTGTTATGTTAAGTGCTTATACTATTTGTTAATTAGTATTTTTGTGAATACTATACCTTCCTTAAATCTTGCCAAAACTATAAATTCAAGTTTTTTTTTTTTTTTTTTTTTTTTTTTGGCTGATAAATACTTTTTATTTTTTGCAAAAATTAATCTGTACAACTCTTAAAATGAATAATTATCTTATGCATTTTCAATGATTCATGTTAGTATTTTATTTTGAGAAGAAAATATATAAATACTTTTTTTGTTTAAAGCTAGTTTAAATTTATTTTATGATTTCATGATGCTGTTTATTTTGTTTCAAGTATTTTAAAGTTTATATATGAACTTTTATGTTGATAAGTTGCTCAAAAATGTTAACGCACAAATATGCATATAATTGTCATAGGAATTATTATTTGTTTTCTACAAAACAAAATGACATTTATATTTCATAATGTTTCTGTTAATAAATTAAACTTTGTGCAATGAAACTTTGTTAAAATGTTTTTAAATATGTACAAATATATAGTTAGTAAATTTTGATCTGATCCTTGTGCATTTTTTTTTCTTTGTCTTAAAAATTTTTCTTATCTTAACTTATTGTATGGTTAGCAAGTTTCTTTCATAATGAAAATACTAGTTTGAAGGATAGATTTTTGCTTGATTAGAGAAAAAATGAAGGAAAAAAATTTTATTTATGATTTATCGGTGCAATTTTTTTAAATCTATATAATACTAACTGCATAGATTTTATCCTTAAAAATTTGTAAAAATATTTTTTTACTAGTCTAATAATTTTTAAATTTGACCTATGTAAATTCTACCTCTTGCTTACATATAGCGTTTCGAGGAAAATAATAAACCTTCCATTTTTGCTAAATTGTAAATTTTTGTTATATACTTGCAGTGTGGGGTAAAGATTTATAAAATTTTATGGGTGACTAGTTATGAACTGAAAGAAATTAGTTTTTATGAGAATATTTAGTATTAACATTCTTAAAACAACAAAAATATATCTGTAGTAAAAAAAAGAAGGATTACACTTATCAAATTAATAATGATGCAATAATTTAAATTAAGAAACTCGTGCCATTTTTACACCCATTTTGAGAAGTTTTTCTCATGTTTCTAAAGACAGGATATTGAAGAGAACACTGATGATGATTATTTCTTTATTTCTTAGGATTTATGAGTGCAAACACTTTCTCTTAGTAAAATTTAACAAAATCACATATTCAAATTTTTTATTTTATTTTTACTAAAAATATTTAGAAGTTACATTAATTTGAAGCATGTATCTTGAATGTGTGTAAATAGGATCATTAAGAAAGTGCAGATGATTGCCTATTATCTCTGAAATGCTATTAAACCTGAAAGTATTTGAAAATACTTTCACTGATAATTTGGGTTAGAAGTATAACTTTATTGCATTGTTTAAATATAGAATGTAAATATATATATCTTAGAAAAGTGATATTGTTATATATTAAAATATTTTACACAATTTATACATATATATTATATTTGTTATATATTAAGTTTGTATTTATGTTATATACCATAAAATGTTTTATTAATTTTTATTACATGTCATACACATTCATAAAAAATAAAATATTTTTTATATTTTAAGTTTTGTTTCTTATATTTTATATTGACGTGATTCCTATCATCTTCACTAAAAATTTATGGTCTATCTATGTGTGTATGAGAAAGATTTAACTGTTCACTGTTCCAGTAATTGCTCTAGAGAATACAAGAGCTATGTATAAAATAAGTGTTAAAATGTCTATCAACGATGTCTTCAAATTCTAATCCAACAGTGTAGTTTTAAAGGTTGAAGCATAATTCTTGCAGAAGTACAATGGTATGCCTTTGGCTTAGAGTCAAACATTTTAGCGATTCCACTCTAAATACAAATGACATAAAAAATTTATGGAAATACTGATTGTTGTACTAAGTAAGAATTAGATTCACAATCTAGAAAGATCATATTGAACACAGTGCAAATGTGATCATATCATAGCATTATTGTGGTATTGCCAGTCTTCACATTGTTAGTATGACGTTAAAGATGTTATCTTCTTGTCAAGTTCCTAGTTACAAAATTTGACTTTGTGCAGAATGTTAATTGATGCATAAATTTGATTATAATTAATTTCTATAGTATCAGTTACCAACATTTGTCACCCTAACTTACATATATATATTAGATTCCATATAGCCAGGGTCATTAGTCTGTTAGTAACAGATATGAGTTCTGAGCATTGAATTATCCTGTGCACTCCTAATACATGCACATTCAGTCATGTCTTCTTCCCATTATATTGCATATCCCATTATATTGCAAGTAATATTCTAGCACTTTTGGTTTTGTTTCTTGTTCAGTAATTTTAAATCATACTAATATATTAATGTCACTAAAGTTTACTTTTCTTTAGCTATTTGAAATTTTAAATTATTATTGATTTAAATATTTTTATAATTTCACTGGAACAAACTTGTGATTATAGATAGTTATTGTTTTGTTGTGTTATTAGTTACAGTGGAACGTTTAAAATATAAAGATTCACAATAAAAAGTACTTAAGGCGAAGTTTTTCTTCATAAAACTTACTTTGTATTTTTAAATATTCGAATTATTAAAGCTAATTAGTTAAGCTTGTATTTTAAGTAAAATCAACACCAGTGGATAAGAAATTGTGAACTCAATTAATACAAAATTGCCAGCTTTTCTTTTTAGATTTGGCACTTCCTTTCAATTCTACAACAATATTTTCCAGATTCTTTGATTTAATGAATATATCGTTTATGAATGGAATGCATTGAATTTTGATTGGTTTGCTTATTAAATTAAATGTTTCTGTTTAAATCTCAAAGAATTTAAGTTTTTTTTCAATATTTTTTAAAATTATTTTTTCAATTTTAACAGTAGTACAAATTAATTGTATTATTGGGTCATATCGCGTATTTTCATAATCTTTTTTTCTTCCTTTAATGTTCTAAAAATTTGGAAGAAAAAGATGTAAATTGAAATATATATTCAAACATGTATGCTTCATTTTTTAATCAGCTTTTAAATCTTTGAGACTCAATAATAAGTTCGCATTTTTTTTTTTTTTTTTTTCTTTTTTTTTTTTAAATTGCTATTTGTATTCATTTTTTTAGTTTTTTCTCATGAAATATTAGTAACTCTTCTATTTTCCCCACTTTTGAAATTATGTTTTTATTATTTTCTGTCTCAGTTAGAATAAAATCAAGGCACTTGTAAAATGGATCAAAATTTCAGGCATTTCTCAAATGTCGATTATTAAAAGTAATTTACCTACATAAAATATATAAATTATACCTCTTGAAACTTGAATAAAAGGTATTCTTAAGTACTAAATCTCTAAGCCAGTGTTTCCCAACCTTTTTTTCTCGTGAACCAAGTAAAAGATAAGAAAGAATTGACGAACCCTCTATGAAAAAAAAACATTAAATTTGATAGAATATACATATAATTTTCGTATCGCAGAATAAAAGATTTGATTAATCGTGAAACATTTAAGTAAAACTCATTAATAAGAGACTAAAATGATGTCTATAAAAGTTGAAAACAAGATAAATTTAACTAACTGGTTCTTATGTTTTACATTCTTAAAACTCTTAATGGGATATTTGTATCTGTTTGATAGTGCAAAGTTAGGCTCAATATCTGACAATTTCATTCTTAAATCAGGTTCTGCATTTAGTTTATTCCTGTACTTATCTTTCAGATAAGTATATATATGCTGAAAATCTTTGTAACCTAGATATGTGGTGCAAAATGGTAATAGATCTTCAATATTTTGGGGGGGGGGAGAACAGGATATTTATTTTACATACTAAGCAAAAAGTCGATTGAAGATTAATTTTTAAAAATTACTTCTAGAGAACTATCACAAGATAACTCTATGCGTGTGTTTTTCTTTTTCCATTATATTTAGAGAGGTTTCTGAACTTATATTTCAAATGGATTACATATCCAGTTGTTGAGATGGAGATACCAGGGTTACTTTGAAATTTTTGAGATACGCGCAGACGAGAATTTACAAAATATAAATAACGGTTTGATTTTAAAATACAAAGTATTTTAACACAGAAGACGATTTTTTACTGACTTACTTCAACTTGTTTAGCGTAGAATAAATTTTAAACAGACGAGAAAATGGTGTTGACGCAAGAACATTTTCGCGCTATGATTTTAAAGCAGGATTAAATCTAGAAGAATGTGTTCAATGGTTGCAATTAGCATTTGGTGATGAATCTCCAGCTCGTGCTACTGTATTCAGATGGTTTAGAGAATTTAGAAAAGGTCGCAATTTTCTTCAGGATGAAGAACACACAGGAAGGCCGCCGTCGGCAGTAATCCCGGATAATGTGTCTGACATATGAAAAATGTTAATGGATGATAATCGCTGTACTTATCAAAATATACACAGAGGGAACTTAACATTGGATCCGCAGAATTACACAAAATCATCCAGGAAGAATTACATATGAAAAAAGTAGTTTGCCGTTGGGTTCCCCATAATCTAACTGAGCACCAAAAAGAGGAGTGTGTCAGAATCATTAAAGAAACTCTTAAATTGATAAATGATGGTGGCCATCACATCATTTCTAAAATTGTATCAGGTGATGAAACGCACATACCGTTTTTTGACGTTCCAACACGTCAAGGAAGCAAAGTATGGGTCTTTGAAGATGATTCCACGCCGACAATGGTGAAAAAACAACGCGCACTGAAAAAGTGATGTACGCCGTTTTCTTCAGAAGTACGGGATTGGTCAAAGCCATTGAGTTGGAAGGCCAGATGACAGTAACAGCAAATTGGTATACCACTAAATGTCTTCCAGAAATTCTACAAGAACTGAATGTTAGGGAACTAATGCTTCACAATGACAATGCATCTTCCCATACAGCCGTATTAACAGTTGAGTTTCTTAAACAAAAACAAATTAAAGTGATCGAACATCCACTGTATTCACCTGATCTACTATGTGCGACTTTTGGTTATTCTTTAATCTAAAAAAGAGCTCTTACATGGACGTCGTTTTCATTCAGAAGGAGAGATTGATGTGGCTATAAATGCATTTTTTTCATCTATTCAAAGAAATGAATGGCTTGAGGTAGTTAATCTGAAAAATTCGTCTACAAAAGTGCGTTGATGCTGGAGATGACTACTTTGAACACACCTAAAATTTTGTGAGTATAACTTTAAAAACCTAGAAAATTCTAGAAAATTCTATCTCAAAAATTTCATAGCGACCCTCGTATTGCATGTGTTAGGGAATGTTCATCGAAAGTTAATCGCAGATAGTTTAGATGTTCACATATACTTCTTTTAATGTTTACGTCAAGTTTAATGGAATTTTCTGATGAAAAAAAGTGCTGACTGAATCGAAACATCCATATTCATTCATGCGTATTCATTGAATCTAACTGATCTCTTCCAATATAGCCTCCATTCTATCATGTACACTGAAAATGATGACTCCAGCGCCTTGTAAAGACATATATAATTAATTCAGTTTACAAAAATGTCAGCTAAATACGCAAGCTTTTGCTGCCAAAGAACATCGGGTATACAAGACAAATGAAGCGGATGATCAATAAAAAAATGTTTGAATTTCAGACTTCAATTCAAACAAATGCGTCAAAACTTTACATCGGGAAAGTCATCTAACTTCTGTGTGAAGTAATAAAGAAACGTGGAACTTACAAAATCCTCACAAAGCGTACGGAATATAGACGGCAATTTGTATAAAGCCCGATTATATAAAGTTCACAATTTTCACAGCATCACTTAAAGTAGTATATAACTCTACACAGGAATGCGCTTACAGATTAAAGCTTGTCTATGATTACAACAATGAGTCCATTGAATTTTCTCGTTGATCTTCTTCACCCGAAACCAAAAAAAAATTCCTGTCATTGATTTTGCACCGTCTGTACGCACACCCACACAAAAAGACCATCTTATTAAATTCTTTTCAAAATACCTATCAATTATATCAAAAATCACTTCTCCAATTGTGTAGGTCTTCAAATGTTTTGCACAAATAGTACATCTTCTTGAACAATATTCGTAAGATATCTAACGTAAACAAGCAAAACTGCAGCATTTGTTACATTCGTCAAGTTGAATCTCAAAATAATTCAATTTTATTCTTTTTACAAATTTGTTCTCCACATACTTAACCAAGTCATTAATTCTACCCGACACCGTGTTTGATAAAGGAACTAGCTCAATTTTCTTTGCTGCCTTTTCCCCAAGCATACATTTGGCGATATCTTTCGCACATGGTCCAAGTAAATTTTCAGCTATTGTATGCACTTGTCCAGATCTTGTAATTCTATAACTTACTCGAAATGATATTCCAAGGGCCATTTTACTAACTTCGTTTGAAGTCAAGAAAGAAGAAAGGCTGCATTTTTTATATTTGCTAATTTTCCTTTGAAATATTCAAGAGGTTAATATTTGTGTGTCGAATGTTTTGTTTCAATATGTCTACGAAGGAGTGGTTGTTTTAAACTGCTGTTGCTAAGAGCTTCATTACAATAACACAAAACGATTTAGGTTCCAACTCATCATTAGTGAAATGAAAGCCCAATATTAGATTATCGCTGTCATATTTTCTCTTTTCTATCATCATTTTCTTTGTTTTTCATATGTGAAACGGTACCTCACTACAGCTTTCAGTGCTAACACCTCGATTATCGTGTCTCGTTTCCTAACGACCCATTTTTAACCATCGATCCATAGTAAAAATAAGCTATAATAATAATTAAATTAATAATTATGAAATCATTCACACGAGAATTTGATAGTCACAGTATCACGATCACTGAAGCTTTACAAGTGCTAAACCTATGTATGATCGTCGGTTAATACAATACTACTCTCTCAGTTCACGGTTGTGAACAAGTACCTAATTCTAAAATCTGTAATAAACTGCCTTAGTTTGATATTTAACTCCAATTGTATTGTAAAAAAATAAATATTACGTAGAAGGGAAGACTGCTTCAATGATTTTAAATATAAAGCAGAACATGATACTAATCACATTGATAAAATGTTTTTAACATAAATAAATGTTAGTAATAAAAAGAGAATAGTATTTGATTATTTGAATAAAAGAAATAAATTATAATGTATAAAATTGTTGATATAATTTAATATTGATGAAGTAATTTTAAAAAACAAATAAGGAAAAAATAAATGAAAATATTGAAATTTATTTTAGATTTCTTAACAAACAGCAGCGAACAATCTGTTTTACAGTGGATGTGTTCTTTATGTTATATATATATATTGATTTTAATGGCGTTTTAAGAAATCCGCAATTACAATAATTTCCGCGAACACCCAGGTGTTCGTGAACCACCTGTTGGCAATCGCTCCTCTATGAAAATTATCTTTTCAATATTTTTCTATATCCTTTGTTTCTTTAAAATGTTTAACTATAATTTTTTTATAATTTTAAAACCATAAAGGACAGTATATTTGAATGAGAAAATCTGTTTGTATGGTGTAAATGAAATATAAAAAAAAAAAAGACAACACTACAATTTTCATAAAAAAGTAATATTTCTTGAAGTGAATTTGAAAAATACACAAGTGTTTAAAAAATTATATATATTTAGTTCTAAATAGGCTTTTCTTTTTATTAAAATGTACAAATGATCAACATTCTTTGCTTCAATAAAATTATAAAATATGTTAAGCAAAATTTCTATTACATATTACTTTTAATAGTAATTACAATACTTTTTCCAGTCTTTATATTACATAAAAGGATACTGGCAAATATTTGCCTTGTTTCCTGCAGAGTTAAAAATATGTCCCATGTAGAGTAAAATTACTAAAATATTCCCTATTATATTCTTTAAAAAGAAATTTTTAATACATCAATTTTTCTAATTTTAAACAAATGCAACACATTACTAAAAATTACTGAGTGCAATTTTAAGTTGCACTCTCAGTGTTTAAAAGTATTTTTTTTTAAATATAATTTAAAATTTCACTCCTGGAATTTTGTAGACTTGAAAAGTAATAAGATATATAAAATATTTATAAATAACAACAAACGAAACTAACCTGAAATTTTAGAAAAGTTGAGTATGCATTATCAATGCAGAAAGAGAAATGTCTCATTGTCAATTATATTTTTAAAATTTTGTACATAGTTGAGAAGAGTTACATTACTTATTGGAAGACTAGCACATTTCACTTATTGATCAAAACTTTGCTTATTTCAGTGGAACAATTTACAACAATAACATGAAATTATATACAAGAAATGAAAGTAATGATATAAATACATGAGTGGATATTTCGAAATATTCTTGATAACAAATAAGTTTGCTTCAAAAACTTATTGACATATCACATGTTTTCTTAAGGTATAAATGATCGTTCTGCCCACACTGGAAAATGATCAAAGTCGTATATTAATTTTCCATAGGTGCTGATCATCATAACTTCTATTCCAACACATATCAAATTCATCAAGAATCCTGGTTTTAGCTAAAAAATAAATGCATAATTAATTAACATGATTTTTTTATTTAAATACATAGATATATAAATACATAAAATTGGTTCACAGAATATGAACATATCTAAAACAAAAAAGAAATTCTTTATTGGTAGGAGTTAAATCTTTTAAATTTTAGCTTGTTATACAACATGGTTTGGTTTAGTTTGTCGTTCAAAGGTCATTTTTGCACACTAAAGCTAATTAGACCTGTGAATCTACAATTTAAAGTAGATTCTGAACCACTACAAACATCCACGTTCGAGGTTAGAACGAACCCACGAAGTGTTAAACCGAAGGCCTGACTGCTAACCCTTAGGCTTCACTCCAGACTCGGCTAGCTAAACCGAAGCTTTTAGTTTAAAATGAATTCCGAACTACAAAAAACATTCAAACCGAAAATGGGATACGAATTGAACTGGAATGTCAGAGCGCTAAATGAGCCTTGCGAGATGGATCAAACACACAGTTTTAACTATATGATTTTTCTGAAAATCATATTTACGGTAATTTTTAGCACTGTTTACCTACGAAAACAGCAATTATTTTATTAGTCTTTTAAGCTTCCTTAAGCTATACAATTTGTTATCAAATGTTGCAGAAAGTGCCATGCTAAAAAGAATATGAAAATTCGGAAAATGTTATTAATGAAATCGAAAAGTCTGTATAGATTGTCGCTCTAATAATTACTTTATGAACATGAAATAATTCAACCCAGGCTTATTGTTTCAAGTGGATTTCGGACCACTGCAAAAAATTAAGAGTAGAATTTAATAACTGTTGAATAGGATATCGAAGTACCAACTATTCAATTATTAGTTTAGAACCGGCAAATAGAATTCATAGAAACAGCGAATGCATTCTACATATAAAAATGTCAAATCTTAGGAATATTTTTGAATAATGAAAATTTTTTTTATCGGGGTAGGGAAGGTATAAAAACTAAGTGTCTTTCATAAAAAAAAAGAAAGAAAATAATTTTAGTATATATATATATATATATATATATATATATATATATATATATATATATATATAAAATATTTTCAATTTCAGCAGCTCTCAAGTGAATGTTACGTCCGGTAAAATTGTCCGCTTAAGACGAATATATTATGTATCTCCACCGATTGCATGAAAGATTGTGGAGATAACACATTAGTCATGGATATAATAAAATAATCATAGTCATGGATATCATCGTGACATCTTCGTGTAGCGCGAAGAAATTAAATTTATTTTCAAATTTTACAGAAATTATCATTGTTCTTTATACGAAATTTGAAAAAAATTATTGGTCATATTTTTGTTCGATAATTTTGAGCTTTTATTGCATCCATATATATACAGAATTTTGAGAAGTCTTGTCACTTATTTTTATGGCCTTTTTTCAAATTAAAATTGATTTTTAAGAAAATAAAATTACACAAATTTCATTTTCATAAAGATGATACTGGTCTTATTTGCTGGATATTCTCGTTGTGTATACTTGAGCTAATTCAATTATTTAAAATTTATTAGGAATCAAGCAACCTTACCGAAAGCAATAATCAAACACGAGAACTTTAAAATTTAAAAAGCAAAAAAGCTCTTGCAAGCAATTACTGATCCGTCGATTCTATAAATAGTGTGTTACCATATCAAATAAATCTTTAATTTATAAAAAGATGAAATACTTCATTATAAAATAATTTTTATTACATTTTTTTCATATTTAGCATTTTAATACAATTAATTTCAAATTACTCACCATATCTAAAGTGCTCATCGTACCAGCGTCATAAACAATAGCATTTGGAGGAGTGGCGACAGGAAGCATAAAGGCAAAGGAACAAGATATTGTAACCGGAATCATCATATATAATGGATTTATTTTCATTGCTACAGCCTGAAATAGTTACTTAAAATTAAAAATCACCATAAATGTAAAATAAAAATATGAATTGCTTTCATAAAATTAAAACATCTACAGCAGATAACAAATAATGAAACATATTTATTGATATAAATGCCATACATGTATGTACACAGAAAACTGTCACGTTAACTACAGGTTAATCTTTAAACTGAACAGAATACGTTTCTTGATAGTATACAGATAACTGCTAATGGTATGAGTTTTTCAGAAGTTGGAAGATACTATTTATACCGATCTACTAAGCTTGGCTATATCTTCCATTCAGAAACAATTACAGAAGTGCGCTGTACCAAACAGCAGAAAATTAGCTGTTACATTGCACATAGAACTGTTTGGCCTCTTTCACACTAGACGACTTTTATCGTATGATCAAAAAGTCCGATATTTTATCGTGAGAAGTTATTAAAAAAACCACACAATTGACTGCTCCCTTTCACACTGAGAAACGTTATTTTTATCATGGACCAGTATATTGTGTGATTTTTTAATAACTTCTCACATTAAAATATCGGACGACGTTTTATTGTACGATAAAAGTCGTCTATTGTGAAAGAGACTTTAGGGTTGGTTGGGATTTATGGCGCAATGTCCAAAAGTAGGACAAACTGCGCCATAGAACTGTTAGGGTATCTATTAAAGATTTCTGATGTCAGTGTATTCAACTTTCAATCACTTTTAATGACGAAATTCGAAAATAAGTTTTCATGGAAAAATGGCGAATTTCATAAGTGCTAATACTGAAAAATCCAAAGATACCTTTTTTTTATCCAGTAAAATATTTACAAAAAATAAGGATTCCCTAAATTATTATGTTTTGTAAAATAAATTTTTATATTATAAATAGGGAATTTAAAATATGAGTAAATGGGAAAATCTCAATTTATAAAACTATATTTCAAGATTATATATATATATATATATATATATATACCGGGTGAGCCAAAAGTTCGTTACAATTTTAAAAATTCATAAAAAAAGAAGAAAGATAAAGAAGTGCGGTTTGCAAAAAAGGGCTCACAAGGTAGTCGGATTTTTTTTTTTTTTTTTTTTTTTTTGCAGCAAAAAAAGTTTTAGTTAAAACAGTTGCCTATAGATGGCGCAGACTATCCGAAACACAATGAAAAGAACAACAGTACGCTCCATTCATTTATTCTGATAATAACAGTTGTTCAATATGACCTCCAGTACATGTACGACACAACTAAGGCGACTCGCAACGCCCGTTACAGCTGAATGCAATATGTCGGAATGAATTGCAGAAACCACACGACAGATGGAATCTTTGAGTTCGGCCAATGTTGAAGGAGATGAACGGTACACACGTGATTTCAAATAGCCCCACAACCAGAAGTCGACCGGAGTGAGGTCGGGTGATCGTGGAGGCCATGCGATCTTGCAGCCTCGATTGATCAGTCTCTCTCTTCACCAAAGGTACTCAAAAGGAATCGTTTTACTGGATTGGCATAATGTGGTGGTGCGCCATCCTGCACCGTAGTAATTCGGCGCAGTAATGATCAATACGGCGCAGTAATGATCGGTTTTCACCGCAGTAATTCGGCTCTCCGCCAACGAGGGTCTTCCACTGCGTGGTCGATCCTGCAAAGAGCCAGTTTCCTCGAACCTCTTGACAAACTTGACTATTCCAGGATACGATATCGGGCCTTTCTTCGTCTTCAGTCCTTTCGTCGTGCGAAATCTTCGCAACGTAATAGTTGCTGACTCTCCGTTCAAATAGAACAACTTCACCAACAACGCTCGATCGGGTAAAGATAACATTCTGAAAGCGAATGAGAAATTCTCGAGTATCACGGCCTTTTATCGCAAGATTAATTTGCATAATTCTGCTGGATCACTCGATGTCAGCGCCATCTATAGGTGACTTTTTTAACTAAAACTTTTTTTGCTGCTAAAAAAAAATCCGACTACCTTGTGAGCCCTTTCTTGCAAACCGCACTTCTTTATCTCACTTTCTTCTTTTTTTTATGAATTTTTAAAATTGTAACGAACTTTTGATTCACCCGGTATATACTGTCCACACACATTTCAATTAGAAATCATTTCCTTTAATAATCATCTCATGTGTTAAATTAACATAATATTCATAAATAAATTTCTGAAGATAAGTGATATAATGCATTAAAAAAAATGCAATATAACGTTTTGCTTGAATGAAATCTTTCAAAGATACTTATTTCCGCTTTTCTTCTCTTGTTTGTTTACTTTATAATGCATTTGCATCAGCCTATTTCTGCCTTTTTAAATGAGTGTAACTTTAAACCACAGCCAGTTTAAATAGGTGAACATCTGAACTGCCCTCTTCACGTAATGCGACACCAGCGGAGGCACTTTGCGATTACAATGATTTTACATACCTCGATCGCCATCTGTGAACACGATGAATCTTCAGGGTTAGGTTTAGAAATCATTACCTCCATGTCACAATGGGGTGATGGATTCTATAACTATTTTTACGATTTTCGATGGTTTTTCCCAATTAGGCCAATCTGACCTTATTTTTTACCATTTCAAAAACATTTGTATTTGTAAGTCTTCAATTCTCAATATTTGAATAAAAATCTTAACAATATGAAAAAATGTTAAGGCTTTGTTTTTAATCAAACAGGAATTAATCCTTTACATGAATGCTTTAAAATGAAATTAATATGAGAAACTTACCAACTCAGCTACAACTGGTAGAAGCACATTAGCAGTTGCTACGTTGCTGGTGAATTCTGTAATGATAGCAGTCATGATGGACAACAGAGACACAACAGCTAACGGCGATGATATGTTCAACGACAACAGTTGCTCAGTCATCCATTTCGAGAGACCAGACTTCTACTGAGAGAAGAGAGAGAGCGCCGTTAGTTCATATATAAGATTTTATTATCTCCATGCAGTTTATTAATTGTTTTTAGTAATATTTTTTTCTAAAAATAATAATGAGGAAAAAATGTTTTCAAAATTTTTGTAATAAGTCGCTAAAGCTGCTCACAATATTTGCTTGTTAAAATCATTTCACTAAAGCGCCCAAATAAATTATACTTTTGGAATTTTGATCTATCTCCTTTTTGATTCTTTTTTGTTGCATATTATTGTCCATTTATTAATTGTTATATTTTGATCTAAGAAATGCTGATTATCATGACATGATGTTTAAGGTAGAGACACAAATCAACTCTGCTTTACATATGAAAAAATGCGCAGTGCTTTTGTATCAACCCAAGAAGTGATTCAATTTATTTAACTATCAAAATACCAAGATTACTATTTGTACATTGATCAGCTATCTTCCATATCAATGTGCATTTTTTAGTGGAAAGAATGTCTACACTTTACATTGAGACTTGTACAGTGACATTATCAATATTATAAAGCCAGCCAGTTTATGTGCACTTTAATAATCTCCCAATAGCCATACTCAACAGAATTAAAGGTTTTACATTTAGATTAGGAAATACCTTGTTCGGGAAGGAAATCGAACTAACGAACTGTTGAAGGTCAGAAGGAAGGAGCACCGGCAATCTTCCTTGCTCCTAGCTCTGAATTAAGCTCAAGATTTGTATAGAAGCTTCCAGTTTGGACTCTAAGCAGGTACCAACGAAAGCAGTCCTGAACACTTAGCTTGCCCCCTCCACAGGTATAATCAATTTGGAGAAGCATATTGCGACCACAACCCATGAAGGTCAGAGCACTAGCTATTTAGCTGTCAACCTAGCAACCACATACTAGTTGATGTTGCATTAAAATAATCATTTTTTGTAGTGTGCGAGATCATCCACATAACCAGTATATGGTTATTTATTACATAAACATTATATTTTCACATTACACTGCATATTAAAATGTTGTTTTGAAAATTATTCATCTTAAACTATTTGTAGGATTTGCTTTGACTGGTATTCAAGTTTTTTACTTGTAGAACCATTGGCGTGCGGTCCTTATGTGCAGGGTGTGCAATGCACACCCTAGCAAAATTATGAAAGACAATTTTCAGCACATATGTCTACCTATCTTTATTTGGTATATAATATAAATATTATTCAAAATATATTCAAATATTATACTGATTTGCTTGCTTGTATTCCTGCAGAAATGGGGTAAAAGAAACGCTACATTCGTTGCTATTATGCTGGATGAAATATCTGACATATCTCACAAATCGCAATATTCGGTTGTGCTACGATATGTTAATAATTATAGTGCACCCGTGGAAAGAGTTTTGTTTTTTAAAGATGTTAGTGGTGATCGTTCAACGGAAGCTTTGTGTAATGCTGCGCAAGAAACGATTTTGAGTAGGGGGTGGGAGAACAAACTGATTGCTCAAACGTACGATGGGGCGGCAGTCATAGTAGGAGCGTTGAATGGGACGCAGAAAAAAGTAAAAGATATTTTCCAGAAGCTATGTTTGTGCATTGTTGCATACATGTAGTTAATTTAGTTCTGTCACGATCTGTATTGCTTATAAAAAATTAATTTAATGTATATTGTAAATTATTTTTTAAAACAATTTCTGACATAGCCTCATTTTTTTTCGGTGTCTACAAAAAAATTCATGTTTCAAATGAAATTATTAAAAGAAAATTTTCAAAATTAAGTGCAACACGTTGGAATTATTCATCTCGTTTGGTAATTACCATAAAAATCTCGAAAGGCAATGCCTATCTGATTTATTGAAAATATTATTGAGAAGGCTGGGATAACGATGCAATTAATATTTTAAAGAGTTATCTCACGTTTTTTGAAGTATTTAAAGGTAATTTTCTCCTAAATATTTTTGCCAAAGTGTTCAATTATACTGATGTCCTATTTGATAAGTTACAAAAAAACTAACTTACATATAGCATATTCTAGTCAAAAAGTAGAAGTAAAAGATGCTATTCAAAATATGCGAACTTCTGTTGCATTTGATGAAGTTTATGAAGAGACTATTTCTTTAGTGAGTTCCCCAAATTTACACAACTCAAGTGCAGACCTACATTTTAAAAATTTATATTATGAAATAATGGACACTTATTAAAATGTTACTCTTATTAAAATCAAAACCAGAGTTTTTTGATCGTGTAATTGATGATTTTGTTAGTAATACGGATAGACGTATGGATTTTGTATACAAATGAATAATAAAAATTCAAGAAGTGTTTAATGCATATTTTTAGGGTTTTATTATTATTGTTGTTGTAGCTGCTGTTTTCTGCACACCCTGCATGAAAACCTACCGCACGCTACAGAGTAGAACATATCATCCTGGAAAAGTTCAGTTGATTGAGATTTTTTTTATGCAGATTAACAGCCACTAGAAAACGTTTAATAGTCAGATTACAAAATCTAGTTTCAAAGGGATCAACTGATGGATAGTCATTAAAATGGAAAAAAAAACTTATTTTCGTGGAACTTTATTTTCTCTAATATAACTCAAGTATGCGCTTAACATATTACCTCGGAAGCTGTGGCAAGAGCAAACCCTCCACCTAATAAGATGATGACTCCCCATGGCACTTTTTGCTGCAGAGTTTTCCACTCAAGCAAAGGCTTGCTGCGTCCCATTTTCGTTGGCTCAGCAGGTATCATGAACAGGAGAATTGGAATGGCTATTGCTGGAGTAGCATCGGAAACTCTCCTGAAAAGTAGGAAATGAATATAAAGAATATTTAATTTTGTTGTTGTTACTTATGACACTTGGACAAGTCTAAGCTCGCTATGTCGTTGAATATACAAATTCAAGTCAGTAGGGGGCATCTTTCGTATAACCAGAGTACTACGAAGGTGGAAGTACGACTTTGCTCTAAGACTCCTCCGATAGATGGCACCACCAGAGGATCAACTCCCTCAATTTTGACATTGATCTGGAGGGGGAGGAGACACCCATGGTAATTGTTCAATGACCGACCACAGGACTTCCGATTCCACAGATTGATAAAGCACGTATATTGCATGTACTCGGTGGGTCTTTGGCGACATTGTGAATCGAGCCTCACCTTACCTTACGGATGGCCTATGATCTACCCATTGACTACCACGGCCCCTCTATTTAGCTTTGTAAAAATAAACATTTATGGAAGAATTGTAAAGCTCAATTTATTCATGCTTCTATTAGCAAGATTATTATACAATCATTTTTTCTTCTTGAAAATAATTAACAATTAAAATGAACACTTTTGAATTGTCTAAGAAAATTTAAATTTCACATCGTGTTCATATTTCATGCATTTATAAAAATTCAGATAAACATTTTATAAAAAAAAGTATGCGCAAATTCTTCCACTATGTTATTCTTACCATTCATTACTACAATAAAATTTTGATTTATATTTAGGGAAATTCAAATAAAATAATTTATTTTTAAGACTATTAGAAAATGTATATCTTTAACTAATTTTCATAAAGACTATGTATGAGGAATTTATTTTTTATTATTAATTCATTATTTTTTTCTATAAGAGGATCAATGAAACTAATAGATACGGTTGTATGGAGACTTAAAAACGAGGTAATCGATAATAATATGACTAGAAGGTTTAGTGACAATTGATTTGAAAGAGGCAGAAAGTAAAATATTAATTGGATAACCCATACGCACATGTACGAGGTTCATATACTATTTTCAGGTCACTGATGAAATTATGTAAAACAAAAGATTTACATAATTTAACTCAAATAATTTCAACTTAAATCCCCCTTTGCTTTCACATCATATCGGTTTGTCCCATATCTAAGTTTACATTATTCTGAATACTTATTAAATCATTAGATTTTTATAATGCATTTTCGGGTGCGCTATACTTTCTCAGTTTCTCGCTAATTTGGCGCCATATTGTTAGTGATGTTGGTTTATTTGTGGATGGTCTATCATGTTTTCACCATCTTCTTTCTTTAAAAATACATGTAAGCAACCTTGGCGAGAAAATAAAAATAGCCAATTTTCGCTATGAGGCGCAGCAAAGTATATTTTCCCTTGATTTTATTGCATTTTTATCTTACCCTTATCCTTTTATTCTTACCAGTAGTTTTTTACACTTTACTTGAAAAATTGCTTTTGAAATTCTATACGAAAAATTCATCAACGAATTCTCTATCTCTGATGACTTAAATATTTATTTTAATTTCTTTTTTTTTTACAAGCGCTTTTTAATTACTAAATAATTGAAAAAATTATAGAATTCAAAACAAGTTTTAAAATTAATGAAATTTTAAAGATTAAAAATATAGCTTTTTGTTGGTACTCTTGAAATACTTACACTGGAAAATAACTACCCCATCCAGTAATAAATTGAGGATCCCTAAATATCCATAACATGACTAGTAGAAAAAACAAAGTAGCAACAGCTTTCTCTTGGAATCTGGAATAGGAAGTAAAATCGATTTAAAAAACAAAATATGAACTTATTTTTTTTAATTAATAAAAAAATTATTTCTAAATACAATAGAAAATTACTATTATGAAAATATGCAGAAATTTCAGTGTGATAATGTAAACAAAATTCCAGAAAATAAATAAAAATTATAAATAAAGGTCACATTCAAATATGTTCTTTATATTCTAATAATAAATACCTAGATATAATTCTCAAAAGTGGAGAAATTTAATTTTAAAATAATTTATACATTGAAAACTGAACTCATTTCTAAATTTTAATTCTTTTGTTAAATGCATATAATGGAATTATCTTTTAAGTCTTGTATTCAGAAATAGCAAATTATTTTCTTAATTTATATATTACTTGATTTTTAGTCGTTACGCTCAAAACAGAAAGACATACATAATTAGATGATATATTAATGTTAAGTTTTTATCAATATCAGAAGATATCTCATATTTTTAACCAAATAAGAAGGTGCTTGTATAAGTTTGCTCTCTTCCACACCATACCACACTTGTGTTGGGATATTAATTTAAGCGAATATTCAACATTAATGAGTCTTTCTGCGAGAAAATTACTTATTGGGTCAAAGAAAGAGCAATCGAACTTGATTCATCTGTCGATAAGGTTGTTGCAACTTCCAAATCATGCGAAGCAGTAATACTCAATCTTGGTATTCTGCAAAGAAAACTGGCAGCAAGTTATCCCTTGACATTTAACAATCAATAATATTCAATCACTAATCAAACAGAGTATTATTCAATATTTGTCATAAGGATTCTAATTTAGATCTACTAACTGTTAAACTGAAATATTTTACACAATATGCCGTGGTAACTTTTTTGCTTATATTGTCGCCAATAAATAAAATAACAATACTCCTGTATTGTTTTCAATTTACAATACATTATTTACTTATGATATTACTTAAAAATTAATTAACATCCATTTTCAATAATAAATTAATAAAAGCAAGAATACATTCCAGAAATTTACCTCATAGGCCCTAATTCTTCATGTTTCTTTTTGACAACTTGGTTTAAATTTTCCTTAAGCTCATTTGTGTAAATACTTGATCTAAAAGGAAAAAAAAAGCGATTTTAATACACTATGGTTTACCCATTGGCTAAATCAATATATGGAAGCAAGTATATCCATTTGAGTGGTGTAAATTCTTACGCTTTTCTCACGTGAACAAAAAATAGGTAAATCCAAGCTATGAGCACGCATATTAACATAACAGGAACATTATACAGCATCCATTTATCGAACGATAAGTCAGTGCATTCAGGAAAAAGTCTGAAACATATAAAGTTAGATAATTTTCAATTTTACAATCTAGGTAAATTTATATAAATATAAATGAGAAAATTCTAATTGGAACGTAAAAATAAGTTTTCAAATATAGAAATATTAAATGGTTTTTTTCAGAGTTTTTAAAAATAAAGTTCTTTAGAGAAGAATTTTTCCTTAAAAATTCACATTGAAGTATTGATATGAACTTCGACTGAATTGAAACTGAAAATGAGATTCACCAAAATTGAAGTAATTATATCATGCAGAAATGGGATGTAACTAAAATATAAAGGTAAATCCACAATTAAAGGCAAGTTATATAATAAATAAAAACATCACAATGAATTTTTCAATTGATTGTTTAGATTATGTCCTTTCAATTACAGTAGAATTTCAACTATCTGAATCACTTTTAGAATTTCAGAAAAATAAATTAGAGTGAAGCAAAGAAATATGAGAAAAAGGAATAGGAAAGGTAAGAAAAGGGAGATGGTAAGAATAATGAGTTGCATGAAAAATGCAGAAACATTCGTTTGAGAATTCCTGTACGTTCAGAATATAAGATTAAATACAGATTATAAGGAACACAACCTTTATTTCAAATTGCTAATGATTGTAAACTTATTGAAGTGTCGAGGAAGAAGATGACCTTAATGGTCAAGTTGAGGCATACAAGGGGACCATCAGCGCTAATTTAGCATTTACTGGCCTTGAAATTACTTTGAAATGGATAGAGAGTCAGCCCGAGTTTGACCACATGCAAATTCTCACTGTAAAGCAGATGCGCGACTTGGCTGCCCGAAAGGGATGCAAGCAGTAAAACAGCTTACTCTGACCGAGATGTTCATCAATCAATTGCATTTACAGCATTGTACATACATACAGTATTAATGTACAGCATTAAGTACTTTAACATGTAAAAATGTTGCCTTTTTATTTAATTGACTAAAATCACTTTCTTTAAAAATAGTTAGTTTTTTCTGGATTTTTTAATATACAACGATTAATTATAAAAGAACCTTTTTTTCGAAAAAATCCTATTAACCGAATTTTGGACTATCCCCATGAGATCCAGTCTCAATTGATTCATATAATTGGAGTTCTGTTTATTTCCACGGAATCTTTAACTCTGTCTCAAACATCACTCCTCTTTCCAAAGTCCATAGAACGTTATAGACCGCAGTTTGGATAATGCATATTTTAAGAATCCAAAACCATCAGTGATACATCAGAGCATTTAGATGGAATATCAGAGAATGTATGATTTTATTCGCTTTTGATTTCATTTTAAGAGAGGTTCAAATTGAAAATTTTAGCACGATCAAGAGAAGTTATGTTTGATGAGGGAGAGTTATGGGAAACAGAAACAGTCAAATTTGCATCAATGGGGATTCATGACAAGGGATTCAAGTCGGATTCACAATGTGAAGCGTAATAAATTTTTTGGCGTTACTCATGGGATTTTTAGGGACCAATGTTAATTTCCAAAGATTCACTAACCAATGATATATTTCTGAATTACTATGTTACTTTTTGGATAATTCTGTTTTGCAACCAATATTGGTGGTATCTTTGAATTTCATACAAAGAATGCAGTCACCATAGTATCATCTACCAGACTTATTACTGATAAAATATACATGGTAATAAGCGAGATTAGTGAGAATAGCATGACCTCAAAATACTATGACCTCAAAATTTGTATTAACTAGTCAAGTAACAAGCAATCAATCAATACTCATTAAAAATTTTTTAAATGAACGATTCGCTACCGAGACACGTGGAATGAAAATAGTAATCATAATCCAAACTGAAAAATATCAAATTTTATATATGCTGAGAGTAGTTATGATTACTACTTCATTCCTGTTTAGTAAATATTACTTACTTTTCTGTGATAGACTTGATGACTAGGTTCGGCCCAGTTCCTGTCAGAGTTCCAGTTCCTCCAATATTCGTCGAATATGCCACACTTAGGAACATGGCTCTCTTTAAAATGCCAACCATGCGAGCTTTGTGCGCGCCACTGTTGCTGTAAAAAGGGAAATATGAGCATGTAACACATACACAAGCAAATATCAAAATTTCTCTTTATACTAAAGAATATAACTTACTAAGAGCTCTTCACATAAATTTGAACAATTATGGATTATATAGTATTTATAAATAGCATAACTTTTTTAGTTAAATTACAATTTTATTCTCAGTACATAAATTTTCAAAATTTCTCAATGAATTCACTTAATTTGGTAATTTTGTATTTTTTGCTTAAAATTTAACAATACATGAAAATACAAACAAGAAAATAATTTGATGATTTGTCCAAGAAAAACGGTAAGAAATAGTTTCATTTCTTCACTGAAAGACACCTACAATAATCACATATTTCAGAAAATTATTATTATTATTTTGTCTTTCTTCAATAGCTGTTCAAAGATATTAATAAACTATTTCACAATAATGTTGTTGTTATTTAAGATACTTGGACAAGCCAAGTTCACTATGCGAATTTAAGTAGTAGGGGTGCGTCCTTCGTTTAACCAGAGCACCAGGAAAGTGAAAATATGATTTTGCTCTAAGCCCTTTAGAGGATCCACTCCCTCGATTTTGACATTGATCTGTAAAAGGGGAGGAAATTTTATTCAGACCATTACATCCACAGTAACTGCTCAACGACCGACCATAGGACGTTCGATTTCACAGATTTAACGAGTATAATTATCGCATGTGCTCAGACATTCTTTGGCAGCATTAGGAGTCGAACCCCGCCCTTCCAGACGGAAAGCCGATGCCTTAACCACTAGGCTACCACGGCTCATAATATTAATTGTTTATAATATCTCGTAAATCATAAGGCTTAATTTTCCTTAATATATACTGGAAACAACACAAATAAAAGGACAAAAAACCACAACACTCTGCAACATCTCAAAAATTAATATAGGCATTGATATGAATTAGAAAGTTTAAAAATAAATTTAAGTAATACATAATAAATTTTGCTAAGCAAAATGCCAGAAATTAGAATAAAAAATTTACAGAAATAAATTCATCAGGGACATTTTCATGTAAATTCAAAAATGAGTGCTCTTAAATTTTAATACTTACGAATAGAGGCTTTTTTTAAGATGATTGCTTTAAGGAATCCAATCCAGCAAATGCCAGGTTCATAAAAAAATTACATGAGCGCGATTGGTTTCATTTTGATATTTTAAATTATTGTAAGCAAATTAATTTTCTTGAAGCGTTACTTACTCTACACTGCTCCGAGAACACCGGACACCTTCGAGATCTTTGCAGTGGGGGTCAGCCGAATCGCTTAGCCGCTTCGCATCCACAGATATCACAGAAACTAAAATATTACAATATTGTCTCTCAATATCAAAAAGATTAGCATAAATGCAAGAATAAATAACACCGTTGTTATTAGTTAAATATTGTGTACTGTTACTTTTAAAATTTATGTTTGCGACATTTATAAGAAACAATGAAATAATATTTCATTGAATTTTAAAAATAGCACATATCGAAGTAAAGATACAATAATGAGTTTACAGAAACCTGTTTTAACTTTTTAATTTGTCTGAGAATAAAAATAATAAAATATTCATTGCAAAGAATTTATTGAATATTATTGACAGAACTAATTCGATCTCTTATAAACTTTATTGCTATTCGGTATGAAACAATAAAATCTGAATTCTTTCATACTGATCTGTGTTTTTTATCGTAGCAGTATAAAAAACACAATTTGATTAACGTTTTAACTTTATATAAAAATTGCATTTATAATAAAAATTAAATATATACACAAACGAAATACAATAAAGATAATGTTGATTTCATTTCGTAAGATTAAATGGTTTTGAAACACTAAACGAAATTAAATGTTATGAAAAAGGAGACTGAAACGTCAATTTCAATTCGATGCACTTAATTATATTAGGATCATTGCGTTCAACTCTTTCATGAAAATTAAGCGAAGAAAAAATCGTAACTACCGTATAATGTCTGTAGATAAATCTTACAATAATATTTTGTTACTTTCAGAATTGAAATAATTATAAGTTGTTTAAAAAGTTAATTCGTTTTTAAGTAGACAATTTGAATAAGTATGTTCACAAACATGTCGAATAGTTAGGTATTCCAAGATTACTTTTCCTGAAACTATAACCGTTGTCTTTACTAGTTTTATCCCCCATTTCTTCCATGACAGCTTCTATTATGGGGACCATGAGAGCAGCAGTTGCTGTGTTACTAATCCACATGGACAGGAACATAGAAGTGGCCATGAAACCAAACATCATCCTGAAAATTGAAACGAGGTATGAAATAATCGTGTTTCATCAGGATTGTCACTATTAATTAATTGGTTAATTCAAATAACTCAAAATTTATTTTGTCAGAAAATATTTGCTTTTTTTTCTTGAAATTTCATAAAATTGAAGGAAAGGAAAGATTAATTTGTTACTTATGTTAAAAAACTAGGTAGTATCACATTTTATTAATTTCTATGAAAATCATTTAACTTAGTTTTAGCAAAAATTTTAAATGGTCATTTCAATCGTCTTTCACAATGGTCCAACAAAATTTCTATTATTGACGCTGTCAGTAACTAAGCAGAGCCTCAGACGACCATTTTGTCAAAAAGTAAACTACATATAAACAAGTCTATTATTGGACTTAATTCATACTTTTCAATTCGATCATTTTGAATATAAATTGAAAGTTAACTCTAATTTCATATTGTTTTCTTAAATATGATTTTCATTTAATTCGCTTTTAAGTTTTGAGCATGTAATTGAGTGTTACTAAAATTAAGTATTATTTAGGAAAATAGAGATTTAGAAAATTTCTTGATAGCTTTAACTAGGTATTTATAAATGTGGAGTTAAAGCATATCAAACTAGAAGAGTTTAAAAAAATTGTGCAAGGTTGAAGATTTTTGACTAGTTTCGAATAAATTGTAGCTATAGGCATTGTATACAAATTGAATTTCGCTAACTACTAGTCTACGGAACAAAATTCAGTAAAGGCTGATAAAATTTACGATAAATTGAACAAACTAGTAAAAAAAAAAAAAATTCGTAAAATTTTAAAATCGCTCTTAATATCAGAATTATAATAATCTATAACAATGATAAATCTTTTATAGCATTTCATTACTTCATTAATCTTAGAAAGATGCAAAAAAAGTAAGCAAGTAAACGTTAACTTTTTCCAACACATAACCTAACTTTTAATGATTTTTTATTCAAAATAGTTTTATTGCATCCCTAGACTGAATGCCAGTCTGATTGTGATATTACTAACAACTTAATTGTTACAAAATTTGTTTTAATTTAAATTTAAAAACAATTATTTGAAGTGTGTTAGTTTTTGTGTTTTAAGCGTAATCTTTAGCTATAATTTTACAGACCCTTAAAAAACTGCATTATAACCTCATCAGTACCTATATTCATATTATTTCTTTAAAATGCTTTTTCAATTCAAGTAGACTTATTAAAATGAGTTTTGTGTGTGTGTTTTGTAATATTTCTTAAAAAATATTTTATTTAAAATTAATAAAATTATGTAGTAAATTTGTTTTTTTTTTTTAAATAGAATTCTAAATCTTTACTCAGTAATGACATGGTTTATTGTAATTTATTGTAATTATATATAATGTGTGTGTGTGTGTAAAAATTTATTTTATTGCAAACTTTAATTTCGCTAATAGAAGAATATTTATGTTTATTAATCTTGTACAAAAACGACTTACCAAGACGCTGTGGGTCCTACCCACCGTAATACTGTTAAAGCTATTCGCTTGTGTAAATTGCATTCCTCAATAGCAGTGGCCATGAACAGCCCTCCAACAAACATCATATTTGTACCCTGAAATGGGAAAAGTATTCTTAATTCTAGCTACTGACAAGATTTGATAAGAAAAAAATTCAGGGAACTCTCTCAATTTAAATAATATTCTTCTAGTCACAGTATTACCTCTTATAACAAATACAGGTGATTCGGTGGAAATAAGATAGTATTGTGTACCATTTAAAAATATTTTATATTTTCCCATTTATTGAGAATTGTTAATCAAGATTCTTGGGGAAAAATAATTTAAGAAAAATTTTAGATTTATTTGAAGCTAAAATTTAATAAACAATGTAGCTGACGATGTTATACAATTTGATAAATAATGTAACTAAAATTATTCTTGGAGAAGATTTAACTTTAGAAGATAATAATATTCTTATAGCAATATTTTTAAATAACAATGATATCGCCAAAGAGAAATATAATTTGAAATGCAGGATGCCTTTTAATGAGAAATATTTAAAACCAGATAGTTTATTTTTCGTTTAAAGATCATTTGTTGCCCGCGAGGCCTAATAAACTCTGGACCTCTAATTTAAAATGAATTTCGAATTGTTCTGAATTTTCAAACTGCTACGGAATTCGAACCCAATAATTGTTGAATCGAAGGGCAGAGCAGACCATTCAGCAGAAGCTTAGCTACTTAAGGCAGGAAAAGACGTGATGAAGTTATGATCTCGAATATAGGAATAATATCGGATATAGTATCGTGAAATATTATGCGAAAAAATAAATCTCAATACATGCGATGAAGAAAAAGTTGTTACAGCTAATCTTAGGATTTATTCCTTCTCAAAATCCATGCATGTTCTTGCTTCATATAAATAATTCTTGACATCATGGCATTTGTACAGTGATAAAATTACAGTAAAAGATTTTTTTTACCAAACTCTGATTAAATCACTATTATTTTAATAGTTCTATTTTGTAATACTATACGACCGCAAATAGAATCATAATTTTCAGTACTTTGAATTTGGATTCTTAGAGAACCCAAGCTTTTGCTTCAGTTTAAAGTTTGCTATTCAGTCTCCTCTCAACGGGTATATCAGCTTCAATGGAATAAGTTAGACTAATTGAACAAGTTAAGGTTAATGCAACAAGAAAAAGGTGAATAATTAATGTAATCTAATACGAATTAATGTAACACCAATGTAATCTAGGAAACTTCATCCAAAATGTTGCACAAAAAGCCATTATAAGTACATTTGTATTAGATGCAGATAGCTATATAATATATATATATATAAGCATAACAATGTATACAGTAACATTGTCACTGGATCCTAATTTTCTAGATGTGCCAGAACATATATTCATATTGCACTTACGAATTTATAACTAAGCATATAGCGCGTATCTCTTGAAACTGTATCTAATTGAAACACACAAACACATTATTCTTTAAACAAACTCGATGATGTCCCTGCCTTATTAGGACGGAGAGGCTCGAGCCTATCCCAAGTCGGACAGCTGAAGGGTAGGTGCCTGACGGAAAAGAACACTAACCCGAGCTAAGACAGACTTCTATCTTTATGGTCCTCGGATCTCTGGATCCAAAGAAGCTACATCTCACCTCCTCCTTATGACTTCGTTGTTAGGGTCAACAGTCTGATGGACTTTGTTTGAATTTGTCAGACGTTTGGAGGATAAGTCACAACAACACAAACTAATATCTTGCTTGACTAAGGATTCCTTGTGGAAAGTAAAATTAGATCGTTGTTAAGTATGACTTAATCATTTTCAAGGGAATAGCACCTTTGAAATTCTTAACTGCTTTGAAATAATCCTCTGTATTTTATATTGGTTTTTCTCTTTCAACATTATAAATGATATATCTTAATGCCATTGATCTTATCTTGATAATTATTGAAAAAGGCGATAGCAGTAAATCTTTTGAAACAAATTTTAAACTATAAGTGGTCTTTCAAAAATTTTAAACGTCTGAGTAGTTGTTTTATCGATTACATTTTCAGGAGAATGATCGACATGATAGTTGTCAAAGCTTTCATAACAAGATAAGAAATATCACTAATTTAATAGTTATCTAGAGAATCATCCTACTTAAAACTTATCCTTTTGTTACATTAAAGATTAAATACACTATAAAATTTCTGAAACATTAACATTATAAAATAAAACGGAGAATTTTTTTCTGATAAATTCTATAGTTTTGTGCTGATATCTATATTTTCAATGAAAAAAATTAAAATAATTTAAATATATATAATAGCAGTTTTTTCAAATTTATAAAATAAACAAGATTACAAAAATGAAAACATATTTAAAATACAAAGTTAATATTATTTACACATTATAAGCAATCACTATTCCTTCAAAAGAACGAAGAAGCTCTCAATAAACCTTAAAAATAGCTGTTCTACAGTGGAATTTTATACACAAACATTTGCCTGATTTAGTATTCAAAAATAAAACCTACCATATGATGAGGATTTTTGCATCTTCAAAGCTTGTAGCATAATTTAAAAACATTTTGTCAGATAAGAACCATAATATTTCCTAAATTTTGATCATGAAAATTTGAAAAGAATCTCTTATATTTTGCTCAAATCATTATTGTTGAAAATGTTTGATAAAATAATAGATATAATCTCGAATCATTTTTAATAAAAGGAAAACACATCTTACGTTCATGTACTCTGAACTGGCCTCGTTTGTTGTGAGGACTCCTAGAAGCGGGAACAGAACTACCGGTAATAATGATGTGGCTGCTACTGGAATGGGTTCGACTACCCAATAGCAGGCCATGAGAAGAATTACATAACCGCATCTTGCTTCCTGAAAATGAAAAAATATAACTACAGATAAATCTAAATAAAAAGATTAAAGTATTTTGATTTGAAGTATTTCAAAGCAACGTTGAAATAAAGTTACTCAAATTGGATATTTTTATAAATTTGGTTTCTTTTTTACAAACTTCCAAAGGCTCGTGAGCTTTTTCAAAACAGCCAACTGGCATTAGGCCTGATGTTGCGCCTCGCCAAGCCTATGATTGTTTATTTTAAAATTCTTACCGTAATAATAAAATTATAGCATTTGAAGAATTTAATTATTTCGATAGAAATAATATTTCACGTACATATATTTAATAAATTTATTTATATTTTTGTTATTGTTACAGAATACTATACTTACATTTTTTATTTAGTAGGTCGAATATTTATATTTTTTAATATTTATTGTACTTAATATCTATTATGAATGGGTTTTTTTTTTAGTTTTACAAATTTCTAAATGAATATTTTTGAAGTTATATGAAGGAAAGTTTTGTGCTTTGATACATTTTTTGATATCAAAATACAGATTAATTATAGTTAAAACCGCGTCTTTGAAAGAAGCCTAAAAAAGAAACTCATCATGAGAAAATTAGAAAAAATAGAAATTTATAAGATAAATATAAAATACGATTTTAAGGAATTTATAAGGAGAATATTTTGGAATATGACACAAAGAGAAATCAAAAGAAAAAGCTATAGGGTGATTATGAACACACTGTTATCATAAAAACATATTCATAAATTTAACAACTTTACACACACTCATTCTTAAACATTTATTTTAGGTCCCGTGAAGAGTAAAGTTCTGCACCCTCACTATTAACGTACCATTCATTATGAGTTACGATGCTGAAAAGATAAAACATTTCAGGGTAGAATATTTTCAGCCAAAATTCAATTTGCTTTTGCAGAAAACATAGAAACATTTGTTCAATATTTTAGTTTTCCACTTTAATGCTTATTAGTTTTGTATTGTTTTGGGAAATAAAATTTTCAGAAATCCTAGAATGGAAAATGAAAATAATTACAAAAATGTTTGATAAAATCTTGATGAGTTATACTGCAAACATGCTGGATTCCCTATGAACTATATCAAGTTATTCGGTTTGTAATGGGCAACAGAAGAGCAATATGTTTCGACATGATTTTTCAAGATGTCATAATCAATATGAAACCACACCTCAAAAGGAATAATATATTTCCGCATAATGTCATCAAAGGATAATTATTAAAACAAAAAAATATGATTTTAAAAATTAAATCATTGTATATTGAATAGGCATTTTCTTAAATTTCATCTGAGGCTTGTTGCTTTTAAATTATCTTCTAATTCTGCAATCCAATATGCGCTGTATTTCCATAACACACATGAAACATTAAGTCATAAATTAATCGAAAAAGTACAGTTAAAAATTTTGACATTTAAGTTAACAATGGTGCTTATATTTTCCTCTGCCTTTTTCAACCGGAAAATTTTTAGTCTAACGGAAAATATAAATATAATAGACAATAATTCGATACAAAAAAAAAAAAATTTCTGAATTTCGGTTGTATTTTCTAATTAACGAAAAACTATTTTGGAAACTTTGCTTAAAAATTAAGATTTATTGTTATTGTAGGACGGTCACTTCGGATCAGATTTTGCTGCCAAGGTTACATCTGACATAATCATTATGAAATTTAATTTGCTATAAAATGAGAAACAAATGTGTGATCAGAATATATAAAAATCTTAAATATTTCGCGTTTAATGACGGAAAAGACTATAAACAAGAGTAAAAATAAATTATAAATTTATATGAAATAAAGATAATTACACTGAAATAAATGAACTCTGAAATCTAAATAAATTAATCCATTAAACTGCATACTGAGCTAAATTATAATATTAATATTCCAATTTTCTTGCTTAAGGATATAAATATTAATTTTTTTTAATGTATGTATTTTAAAATAAATATCAAGTTTATAAATTTGTATTTTAAAAATACATATTTATAGTATTTTTTAAATGTTATATATGATTACACATTATTATGTTTCCTTATACATTTTATAACCTTTTTTTATACATCCAAAATTAAAAAATATAAATTGATGAAAATATTTTTGAAATTGCATAATGAAAACAGCTGGATTGCTTTTTACTTTAAATAATAAATCTTATTAATACATGGATGTGTAATTAGCTATTAATGTAAGTCTAATATGCCATATGTAATTAGTGATGTAAAAATCATATTAGCTAATCTTAAAAAAGATAAATAAAGAGTGCATTTAGTTGTTTGTTCATAATTCTTCATCTGTTTTATAAATTTAACTGTGCTTCTAGATAATTCAACCAGAGAACTAAGACAAGGATAATGTAGCATAGCTTCCGATTTTACGCGAGAGCTGATTGCTAGTCAAGAAGCCATGAAGGAATACATCAACATGAATGATACAAGCAAATTCAAAGGACTGGTAACATACTGCGACTCTAAGTTTGCTCCAGAGTCAATATTAGATGGACACTCGAGGCTCACGCAGGAAATTCACCGACTACTCGAATGTTGAATGCGGAAACAATGGCGACATGCAGGGGATGCCTGCACCTTTAGGATTCGAGGGCACTGAAACAGCTGATGAATTGGCCAGAGACTTCTCCAGAAGTCATTAACACTCGAAGACGCAAACGCCATTGCCAAATATATCGACTTAAAGAGAGGAAACCTTTAAGGAAAATCAACAATATGGGAGATTGATTCCAACAGAGAAGTCACAAAGGCAATTATACGGTTGAGAGCAGGCCACTTCAGTGGCATTAAAATAAATGTAGACAATACAAGGACAGATGTAGAAACTGTCCTGATGAAGAACTCTCTCAGTCACATTTTCATTTATCTTGCAATATCCATATAGCATCACTCCACAACACTGAAGAATACTCATTTAAATGCGATCTCTGCGCAGAGAATATAGTGAAGCCGTCTAAAGCCGACACTGTCAGTCACGGATACATTTGACTTCCTGGACACCACACCAATTGACCAACTAATCATTTTGTGTAAATAAGACTTTCTTCATAATTTTTGTATTTAAAAAAGAAAAATATGAATTTCCAGTTTTATTAAAATATTATAAAACGTTCTTTACATTACATGCCAGAAAAAAATATCTAAAGCAGTATTTTGAAAAGAAACTATTTCCATACAAATGTTACAAGTAAAAATGTTTTGCTATGCTGAATAATAACTTAATGAGCAGGCTGATTTTCTTCAAGTTTTTCCATAATATTAAAAAATCTGTAATAATATCTGAATATATCAACAATAGGATACATATTCATCATTAACGTCAATAAAAGAAAAGCTCTTGTGTAAATTTCATAATGTATTTAATTATATATAGACATAACTACTGTTTTAATGTATTTGAAGTGATACTGGAACAATGGAAATTTTCGGTGTTCATACGAATAAAATTCTTTTCACATTGAAGCACTATCATTACTCGTGCCTGAACAATTGAACTGCTTAATAAATGTAGTTTTAGGTACTGAAATATTTATTTCTATGCATTTCAAAATAATTAACTTCACAATTGAGGCAGACACTTTTAGAGTTAGCATTAAATAAATTTATCTTAATGCATCAGTACAAGGTTATGCATAACGCAGGGATTAAAAAGTTTAATTAATAAACTCTATTAAATTTCTTAATTTTCATGGTGAACTATAACGGTTAGCAAGGCCTGTTATTCACAATAGGGTCATTTATCAAACACGAGATAATTTGACAAGCATATATAAGCTTTCAAAAGGAATTACGAATGATTACACATATTTATACCAGAGGTGGGAATTGAACTTACAAACTGTTGAAAACAAGACCCTAGTGCTTACCATTTAGCTATAAACTCGGCAGAAAGTGAGAACCAGCTCAATGGTAAGAAATTTAATATTGTTAAAAAATATATGTTTACATTTACAATTGTTATACTTTCCATGCATGTTAAAATAAATTTTGTAAATGTTTATTTTAATTACAGTTTGATTTAAATTACGTGAAAAATGGGTACCAATATAAAGACTAAAATTCTTGCGTGTAAATGTAGAATAGAGTACAGCGAAAAAGGTAAAAAATGCAAATATTGCATTTTATTGAATTTTTATTTTTTAAATCAATACTATATCTAGAAATGTTTAAAAATATCAAGCGAAGTTTTAATGAACCAATATAAAAAATGTAATGAATTTTAAAATAATTTAATAGTTTCGTAAAACAATAAGCACTTAATGAACAATAAAAATTTCAGTTTTAATTTTTGTATGAAAATAATCAATAGAAAATATTTTCTTTCAATTTTTCTCTCTTTTTTTAATGTCGTATTCGTTTAAAAAGAGAATACAAAATTAATTATCTTACTCTTTTCCACGCAATTTAAAATGTTGAAATAATTATTTTAATAAATACGCATTAAAATATTTCCGTAATTTCTTCTTTCATAAGAAAACAGATTCTAGGATCTATAAATAGTTTCTAAGTTGTTTTTTTAAGGCTGTGGAGTCAAATTTGTGAAATAAAATGTTCGTTTTATTCTGTATTGATTCCTAAATTTATAATAAAATCGTTAGTAAAAATAATGTTATATAAAATTGTAATTTTTATATTCAGGTGGAATAAAAAATATTTTAGAAAATTGATTTAAAATGAGTTTTGAGTCAATTAAATGTATTTAACAATTACACAGAGAGAGAGGAAAAAAGAAAAAGAAAGAAAAAGAGGGAAAAAAGAGAGACAGAAAGGAAAATAACTTTTTTTATTTATTAAAAATAAATAACATCCCTTAAGAAAATTTGTAACTTATGTTACCTATAATTCACATTTTGACTCTTACTACATAAAATAATTTAAAAAAATGTCCCATTATGTATATATATTTCAAAGTTTGTAGTGAGTTAATGTCAGTGCAAAATATATAAAATTTAAAAAATAAATACCATTTAAAAACGCACCATAGAAATTCAAAATATTTTTATATACCGTTAACTTTCTCGAAATCATCAATATTTGATTAAGATCATTCAAATACAATATTTCATACATTTCCAGATTTAAGTGGTATAATAGAAATAAAACAAATATCACAAAAGTATTATATTAAAAAGAGCCTTATTACCATGAGTAGAAAAAAAACCTAGTTTGTGTCCCTTTAAATATTACTATTTTTGTTGCTTTATTTTGTGCAAATGTATACACCGCTGTGAATAATAATCACGTCATTGGAATGCACAGCATGGATAACCACTCTTTTTTTTCTTCCGCCTGTATCTAGTTTAAAGCTTTTCTTACGTGCCAAAAGGTAAGTTCAAGAAAATTTATAAGTTTTTTTTTTTCTTTTTCATCTACTCTTAATGAATTCGTTTTCAACTTAGATTTTTGAATTTTTCTTAACGTTATCAAAAGTGATTAAAATCTCATAGAATTTTTAAAAACTCTGATCCAGATAAATTTCGGTTAACGTCTAGATAAATTAAGCGATAATACAAGTATCTGTATACATATTTCGCTAAGTTACATCTGTCAATACGTATACAGTCTGTTTTGACAATAGTAATTGAATTATAAAGAGTAAACGAGAAATACTTTGTAACAAGGAGTATTATATGCAATGCCAAAATGAAAAACATTTCATTATATGTGGAACATCATCATCAGCATAAAAATACGAAATATACGTTTTTTCAAATATAGTAATCGATACCATCAGATTCAATTGTGTTAAATACTACCCTCTTTACTGTGTAAATGTAATAATTTCCAGTGTCTCCATATAATTGCAAGCATAATTGTATTGTCTTGTATGTACTGTGTTCCGTTTTCTTTTCTCTCCAGCGGGTCCATCAAATCTGGTAAAACTCTTTCAGGGTTAGGTACAGGGACCTCTTCTGGTGTTTACTTTACCATCAGATTTAGTCAAAGTTTTAAAATCCAGGTTGGTTTGGTTTGTTTGTCGCTCAACGGTCATTTTTTGCACAAGAGGTCTAGTTAGACCGGGACCTACGGTTTAAAGTGGATTCCGAACCACTTTAAACATCCATGTCCAAGGTGGGATTCGAACCCACGAACTGTTGAACCGAAGGCAAGAGCGCTAACCATTCGGCTGCCAGCGCGGCAAATATCTGCCAGAAGCCCGTGTTAAAAAAATGTAAGCCGTAACTGATTCGCAATCGTCTACCATGTTTTTCAGATCATTCGAGACATTTTTACTTTAATGACATACGACGCTGTTATGCTTTGGATAATTGAAATCCAATGATGATATCATAATAACCTATTAGCATAAATACAAATAGCCTATGATAACTATAATCATTTTGAAGAGCAATGGAACAAATCAAAATATTCTTCCCACATAGCACGGTTAAGACACTTGAAGTAGTTCAACGAATTCTTAATAAAAATGGTAGATACTTCCATGATCAAAAGTATAGATAATATGCAAGTACATTTGCATTCTTAGTAATTTTTACCATTGTGTTTCAGTGTCTGAAAAACTTCAGGAGCGCACAAATATAAATGAAAATCTTTGTCTCCATTATATATAATGTTTAGCACAAATATTGGATTACTATCTTTTCTGTGATGCATGATGAATAAGAACTTTTCAGAATTTCCCCGAATTTACTGGTTCTGTCTTTTAAACAAATAAAATTTATCCATCCATAATCAAGACTAATCGCGATTACTACTATCAACAACCTATAGATTTTTGTGAGTACATTTTCTTCTATCAAGATGCATTAAGTGATCAATTTATTTTAATTATGAAGGAAGACACAAAAATATATCTTTTGTCATTCATTGCATTTTCCATATTTTATTCTTCAAAACAATTCTTTTCCTGGAAAAATAAGGGTTTCAGTAATATAAAATGCTCATTATTTAATGATGACAAATGTTTTAATGATGACAAATGTTTTCAAAAAATGATGACAAATGTTTTATCAAATAATTAAAATTTCTAATTAATAAAAATTATAATATTTTATGATCATATCCAACTGGGAACAATATAATTCAGCTTTGTCAGTATTTCTTATGCAATGAAGTTTATATATAATGATTTTTAAACTTAAATTCGAAATTAAATGCCTTTTAATGATAAATTCAAATGTGGCGTCACATATTTTGCTTAAATTTGTTACCAATAAACTTGACCGAAACATGACAAACATTGCCATTTAAATAAACAATTAACTAAATGAAACATTCACGAGTAAAAACACGTGCCATCAAAACTCATGTGGAATATATTTTGCCTTTCATCAACTTTCACAAATCATAGAAATTGCAAATAATTAGCTTTCAAAATATAAGAATTTTGAAGGAAAAAATATCAAGCAATGATTAACCAGTGAAATATTGACTAATTAAAAAGTAATGAATTCGGGCGTTTTGATATTCTTTCTATTAATAGATTACTTTAACTAATTTTAGCTTTAAAGAAAAGAAATACTTGCTTATTTTATTAATCCAGTGTTATCATCACACTTATTATTTTTATTTACATGTCTGCTGTAGTTTATTAGTGGTACCACATAGTTTAAATAAACTATGTGACACGACAGCCCATTTGGACAAAGGTTTACTGTGGCTCATCTGTTTTCTTGACCGAGAGGTGCTGAAGTGCGAAACTTATGTCCCGATTAGGAGATCAGCCGAATGCAAAACCGTCAGTGTTTTGTTCCCAAGCATGCTTGGTACTCAGTTTATAGACCCATTAAAAGGATGAAAGACTGAGTCGACCTAGCCCGAGGATCGAACCTCGGACCTGTACCTTACCTTGAGAGCGGGAAACGATACCATTAAGCCGCCAGGCAACGCCACATAGTAAGTCTACGCAAAAAAATTTGAAAAATGAAATAAAGCTGTGAAATTAGCTAATGATAGTGAAGAAAATAAAGTGATGAATCTTACTTATATATAATTGTCATCATACTGTCGAATATTGAGCTGTATATAACTTATAATTATAAATCATTATTATTTATCCTTATCACAAGAAAAATTTTCATTCCTCTCATGATGGGAATATATAATAAAAATAGTTTATAAATAAAATTTGCTTATAATAAAATAAAAAAAAACATGTGAATATAGTATAATTTACGAGCAGTTTTGTTAAAATTAAGATTTTCTCGAAAAACTTTGGGAAGATTTGTAGCTTAATGGGAGCGTTTCGCACTCCAAGGTTCGATCCTTCGGCAGGGCAATGTCGACTTAGCCTATAATCCCTTCAGTGGGTCGATAAACCAAATACCAACCATACTTGGGGAACTAAAGACTAGCGATTCGCGTTAAGCTGACCCCCTAACCGGTACATATGCTTCACAGCGCAGAGTTTTTGGTCAGAAAAACAGATATGGGCACTGTATGTGTTGGTCTACTTATGGACTGTTGTGTCACATGTTTAGCTTTAATTTTAGAAAATTTATATTGCAAAAATTAATTTTAACTATAATTTCTTATATTGACCAATTAATTAAAAACCTAAATTATTCAGCTCATACTTTATGGAATTTAATAATTTATATTTTTAAATTTATAGCTAAATGGTTGAATTTTTAATTAATTATATCATAACAGCAGTCTTCGCAAAAACAAGCATTCGGAGGTAAACATCAGCTGTTGTCTTAAAGTGACGACAAAATCAAATGCATCAGAAAAAACAACAGAATAAGAACTCAGATCACGTTTAGTGAGTGAAAATCCTAGAAAGCTTGTGAAATGTACGTATTCTTAATTCGATTAAGCAGATAAAGTAAGTATAATTGCACAATTCATGGAAGAAAAGTTGCCAGAGCCCCAAAAAGGTTAGACTTCTGCTGTTGGTTCGCCGAGAGTATAATGCCCAACTAGTCTCACCACACGTCTTCACCTCAGCAACGCTGGCCAAGCTTTTCAACACCAGCATAGTGGATCTCGTGGAACTTCTTTTTGCAGATAAAGCTGAAGAGAACGCCAGGGCTGTCTTCAAAAACTTCGAGGACATTTAGGGTTTTTGCACGTACTCCATAAATACGACATCATCAGATAAAGTAAGTAAAGCATTTTTATTTGCTACTAGATTAAAAGTTTATTGCACATAATAGGTATGAAAAGAGAAATAAGTGGGTAAACTACTCATTTAATAGTATGATTTCAGTACATTCTTCTTGATAAATTATTTTTGTACTTATTGTTTTGTACTCCTGGTCCTTTGCAAACAAGTCGCCTGGTCTGTGTACTTTGTAAAAAAAGAAAAAAAAAAAAGAAAAAAAAAAAGAAGCGCGTTATGTCTTGCAAAAGTAATTGTTTGAGAAATTTAAGTTTGGGAGAAATGCAAGCATATATCTAACTTTAGAAGTCCTCAAAAAATTATATTTAAGTTTAGTAATTTTAATTGAAATTAATGTTTCAAATAGTCATTTCCATATTATCTGACGACATCGAATTCAGTTGGCGAATTGTTTCATTTCTTGTATCGGGCATCATTATTCAATTCATATTCTATTTTTGTATTAATCGTTAAAATTTTATATAGTGCCTTATAAAAATAAATTCTTTAAAATTATTAACCATAAAGTGGTTGTTTTTTTCGTTATAGTTGAGATCATGATTACGTCACTTTATTAGAATTCTCATTGGTTTAAAATATTCATGACATCACATAACGTTTCATCTACGTCACATGGTATTCGTAAATCTGACTTGCCGACGCATTTTCTGCCTGACTTCAAATCGCATTCTTCAAGATTCACCTTCGATTGTCTGAGTATCGTATATAAGAAAAAATTCATTTCTGTGATTTTTACCAGTAATAAAGAAGTATTCTTTAATTAATCTTTACTTATAAGTAGTTTCGTTATATAATTACTTTTCAAATCTTCAGCGATATTGCTTCCAAAATTTAAGGCGTTGAAAACAGAACAGATGAAAAAGCAAAATGAATAAGACAAAGCATCCACTTATGGTTAGTTTAAATCGGCAAAGACAATTAAAAATTTTTTTTCCGTTTCACTTAATTTGTAAATGTAAAGACATTTTTTTAAAACATGAGCAATCTCTATGATTCTAAAATGCAATAAATCGAAAATATGCTGTTCATATTTTCAAATATAAATAATAACTTAAATTTATTTGTGATCATTGCACTAACTTACACATCTTAATAGTTGAAGAGAATCAAAATTGAATAAGTCGAAATCATTTTCTCAGAACTAAAATTTAATATTTTGTGATACTTTAATGAATTGTGAGAGGGTTTGTAACAAGCTAATAGGCGAGGATCAGTGTAGCGCATGCGCGATAGATTCTGCTACCCTTCAGATTATATTGTTTTTTTTTTCTTTGGTTTGGTTTGTTTGTCGCTCAACGGTCATTTTTTGCACACGAGGGCTAATTAGACCGGGACCTACGGCTTAAAGTGGACTCTGAACCACTGCAAACGTCCATGCCCAAGGTGGGATTCGAGCCCACGAACTGTTGAACCGAAGGTAAGAGCGCAAACCATTCGGGCTTTCTTTGGTTTGGAGAGTGTTCTCAAAGAGATAACGTATTGGAGGTGCGCTTGTGGTAAGGTCCGCCAATGGCATTGTCAAATTTATTAAATTGAAAGTTGTATTAAAATTCATGTAAATAGTAATAATTATATATATTTAAAATTAATCCTAATCAATAAATTAAATTGTCTTCAATTGCCACCTCGATATGCTACGGTATCATAATTAAATGAGCACTCTTTAAAGTATTATATTCATTCAGTTTATTAGTGATTATTACTACGGTTATTACTCTTATTACCATGATGAAGCTATCTATTTTGTAAATGAAACGTCTTCGCAACATGAGAATAATTAAAATTTAGAAAGAAGAAAATTGAAAGTTCACTTATGCATAAGCAAAATGGCGGAATCATGCAAGAATTATCCTAATTAAGTAACACAGCTTTGATGATTGTATGCAAGAACGCACATTCACATAAGAAATGCATTTCATGCGAGGAAATAAAATTGGAAAAGAAAACAAAGCGATTCTTAGAATCTCGTATTCTTAGAAACATTTCTTTGAAATAGATAATGGGCGTATGCTGCTTTTAAAAGAAATTAACTGTATAACAATTCGCAGTAGAAACACAGCTTATTACTAAAGGAAATAAGTCTCTAATGTCCTTATTTGACTCGTGAGGAAAACTACATTAAAATGTGAGGACATATACAGATTTTTCCTTTATTCCATTTAGTACTGACAAAAAAAAACATTTATATTATATTATCTTTAAATTCGATTATTTAATTTATAATTATACTGGACTACATTTCAATATTTACAGGTGATTTAAGTAATGAGTTCAAAGAAAAAAAATCAATTTTAATACTTTAATAATTTTGATAATAAATAATTTTTAAATTATTAAAATATGTTAGAAACATTCTCAATATTTTTCAATAAACGCGCAAAGTGTTTATTGAAAAACATTTTTATAACTTGCTTAACTTATAAAATCACAAATAGCGAAAAATGAATTTCAATCAATTAAAATTTGTGAGATTTTGATTTTAATTCAGATTTTTTTTTTAAATTATTAAGAGTTAGTTACAATTAATAAATTAAATAATTTTAAACTATTGTCCAAACTTCTCAATTGAATTATAGTATTACGTGTAACTCATAGATGTAAGAAAATAAAATCATTGCAGATTTTTTTATTTTAATCTTTTTCATTTAAATCATCAATTCTGAAACGAGAAATTCGTGTCATCTTCTAATCCTGAAATCACCAAGCATTTTTTTCTTTCTGTTTACCATAGACTACATTAATATTAACAAAGAGGAAAGTTTCTTGGTTTTTACGTGGCCATGGTAAAATTTTCAAGTCACTAGTTTCGTTTCAATTTAAGATCAAATAATTTATGTGAATACTAAAAAAATATCTTAAGAATGTAGAACATTCGGTTTTCCCATGCCCTACCTTTGATAGCCTTAGTTAATGCAAGCAGAAAGATTTTAAAATGTTTGACGTGACTTAGCCGGTGTACTTGTATTTTCATAAAATTCAGACTTCTGTTTTCTGCTTTTGTTCGTTTTATTCAAGCATTCAACACTGAAAATTTTAGTTATACTGCTTCTGTAAACACCGTGTTGAACATGTGTTATCACAAAGAAACTGCGAGTTTAAATATAACTTTTTTTTTTGCACTTTTTAAAAAATTGGTAGATTTTGAGACTTAAAGACACGAACTTTTAAAGACAATTGCACACATTCAGCGAAGAAATAACTATTCATGTAAAAATAGCTTTTCAAATAACAATTGAAAACAATTTTAATTTCAAAAAACTATCCTTTTTTCTCTTCCTCTCTTAAAAAATTTCATTGCTTTGCCTAAAAGATATCATTTTTCTTTACTTTTCATGTGCTTTTCTAAAAACTCATACAAAACACGCACTATTATTAAATAAAAATGTATTTCAATGCTTCTTTTGCCTTCAATATACACGCATTTGTTAGGAAAGTTCCAAAACAACCACTAAACTTTAATAATTTAGGAAAAGATGAAAAAAATTAGTTATTTGTGTATATAAATATTTCATAAACTGTATAATTAAGCATTTTGTAATTGTTAAATACACTTTAGATTTGAATTGTATTAGCTGTCAAATACTACTATTGGATAATATTTAAACACAATTTAATGTAGTACGAGGTACAACTCCCAAATTTATAAATGGATTAAATTCTAAATAAAACATGAAAGAAAAATGTGTGGGCATTAAATAAATATCACACTGTAGTTTCAAATTAATATGTCAAGAATTATTGCTTATTCATTGAATTCCAAAATAAATGAATCAAATAAAATTTACGTTGAGAGAATTAAAGTTCTTTTACACTGTATTACTAGATTAATATATTCATGTAATATGGATGGCTTTCACACTTGTGATCGAAAATACTAAATATTTAAAAATAAAAAGTAATGTTAGTTATCAACCCATTACTTGTTATTGTAGTAACCAACTGAGGGAGCAATAGTTAAGGTAACATTAAACCAATGAACAAATATCATACAACTTCTCCATAAAAATGAATCTAATAGAGCGACATCTTGTTCAGGAATTATATCAATTTAGTTACTTTCATTTGTTGTGAATGTGAAGATTCAAAGTTTTTAAAACGTGTTAATTTTTATGAAACTCCCGTAGGGAAAATCAAAGTAGTCTTGAAAACGAATTTTGTAGGTGTTAAGAATCCAACACCATGGCGATATAATGGTCAGGATAAAATTTTACACAGGAAACTGAGTACAGGTTAGATATTTTAAATTACTTTGAGGACTGTTTAAGACTGTTGTAAGGAGTTCAACTTCTATCATGCGGTTAGGTGGTCAGACTAACGCGAAACGTGCTTAGTGCTTAGTTCCCAAGAATGCTTAGTACTCAGTTTTATCAACCTATTGCTGAGTCGTCCTTGCTCAGCTCAAGAAGCGAACTGGTCCTCTTACTTGAAGGCGTGAAGGGCTACAGCAATGGCACCGAAACATGTTTCATTTAGAAATAAAAGTTAATTCTCTGCATCTAAAATTAAAAAATAGTACGAATTATAAAGATGAAGTATTTATGAAACATATTCCCTTTAAATTTGGCGTCTTATTAAACTACTTTATGAAATATTTGGAAAAAATAAGCTACAAGACAAAAATTGTGCCAAATGCACAACATATTTTGTGCAAGCCAAATAATTTAATTTGAATAATAAAGAATAAAATATACAAATTTTTAATTAACACAACTTTTAATCAAATATATTTCTATTCTTAGTCAATTTTTTTGGGCAATTTTGCTCTATGAATTCTTGAAATGATGGCATGAACAACAGCAGTAAAGAAATTAACATAAATAAAATCATTTCCAAATTATTTCTGCTACTATATTCTTAACAGAGAATTTGAATTATAATAGAAAACATTCCTGATGTCGCAATATGTAAATCGACGTTGCTTCAACGAGCATTTTTGTATTCTTGACGTAATTAATAGTGCGAATTACGTATTATGGTCATATAAGAGCAGGTTTATTTACAAACCAGAATCTTTATTTCACGAGCACCTACTCGTCCTAATAATATTATTTGGAAAACTCAAAAATTCACCTGGAATTAATGGATATATTAAATCGTAAATTCTACGAAAATAAATATATTTCATTGTGGAAGTTAACAAATTATTAAAACCTGATTTATTATTTTTCAAGAATATTAAATTAAATAATAATAAGAAATATATTTTTTAAATACATTTATAAACACAGTGAAATCCTTATTGTAGCATATTTCAAATTGATATGAAGATTAAAAAGTAAATATCAAATTTTATTAAGTCACAGAAATAAAGGAATAAAAATCAATTGTAGAACTGAATGTAAATCTATAGGAGTTGTTTTAAAAGAATTTCAGATTCTTCATAAATATTTTTTAAAATATATGTAATTGATTCGCCAGTGTTGCAATAAGAATTTCGAAATGAATGATGATATTTTGACATTGTTGGAATTTTTTCGCTTTTGTCGTTAACATGACAAAATCTATAAAATATTTTATTCCTAGTTTCGAAACTATTTTTTTTCAAGAATTTATTATTCAAAATAACCGTACAAAAAATCAGAATAGAAATCTATTAAAATATGGAGAAAAGGGAAATTCAATGAGAGACCTCAATTAAGTTTTTTTAGATGACAACAGCCAAATTATTATTTTTTAATTCATTAAGCGAAATTGCGAAAGGCATTTCATTTCCAAAAATAGAAATATATCGTACTAAATCAGGAAGTTCAAACGCAATATTTTGTTTTAAAAGTTATGCCAATATCCTGTTAAAAAATCTTACTCAATGAACATTTTCGGATTATCCATCTATTTGGGAAATTTAAATTTAACTTATATCTAAATTTTAGTTCAGTTATATTTTACATATTACAAAAAATATCTTTTAGAAATTTTAAGATAAAGTGATTTTTTTGATTTAAAATTTTTTTAGTTGATTAAGATTGAGGAAAAAAAGCGTAGAAACAGTATGTATGTAACGCATATGCGGGAAATTTTGCAAATTTAACCCAGATTTCAAATTTTTATTAAATGATTAAAAAAATATAATTAATATAAAATAATAGATGCTCAAGTTGAAAGTGATTTTCGGAAATCTAAAAGCAATAATTATAAATTTAAACTACTTTTTTTAAGAGTTGAAAAGATAGCATGTTTATTTTTTACTTCAATAGCAGAATAACTTCTTTTTAATTTTACGCTTCCATTCATCTAAACTAATACTATGCTAATTAATTTATGTTAAACGAGTTAACAATTCGCACAGAATTAATAAGCAAATTGTTAATAAAAGGTTAAATGTAGCTATATTATTTTTAGTTTAAATGTAGCTATATTATTTTTAGTTTAAATGTAGCTATATTATTTTTAGTTTAAATGTAGCTATATTATTTTTAGTTTAAATGTAGCTATTCATTTTTACCACCTCTCTTGCGTCAAGTATTTTCTTATATCACCAGAATATTTGATAACAAAAATTTGATTATTAAGGGAAAAAACGAGTCGCATTAAAAAATTTTTTTTAAAAATTATTCATCTAAACTCCTAATTGTAGGATAACAAGTAATTCTATATTGCCCCCAGTTTTAAATTGAAAATGAGATAATCGATCAAATATCTTAATTTAATCATAATCTTAATCGTTCATTATTCTATGATAAAAAAATAACTGAACTTTCAAATTAGAAAAAAAGAGTAGTCGTGAGAAGAATGATAAAAAAAATCCGTCAAATCTTTGTTTCATTCATCTGCCCTGAATGATGAATAGCTCAGCTCGTCTTCGTGTTTATCTGTCACTGTGCTACATTTTTTTTCCCGAGTTTAGTGTTAAATACGTTGTTTTTTAGAACAAAATAGGCTTATTTTTAAGACTTGATAATAAGGAATTTGTTAGTTTTAGTAATTAAAAAGAGTTTTATTTATTTAGTTTTTGCCTCTAAGATCTAGTTTCCTACTTAGATTTTTTGCTTTCCTTTAAAGATATAAATTAACCCTTCAGGTTAATTTTTCTCAGAGAGTTTTCTTTTCTTATTCTGCTCTGTGAAAGGAATAGAATTAAATAACTAAATTAAATTTAACCATGACACTATTCGAATGTAAATTAACACAGTTTGATATTCATCCATAGCGTAAAATCCTTATCGAGAATTTCGAATTTTTACTCACGAGACTAGATTCTCTGAAATGCCATTCGTCTTACAGAAAACATCACCTGGACCAAATAAGCGGATTCGAAACAGATATAATTCATTTCTTGGAAGTTTTCCTCCTACCAGATTTTGAGATTTCATCTACACAATATCGTTTCCAATACCATTTCGAAAGATTAAAATGGCTTTCTCAAGAAAACTCAATTTTAAACCTATGGCCTAATTAAGACCCTTTTAATTTTCTTTCTCCTCCACTCAACTAAAAATATGTGATACAGAATTGAAAAACTTAATGATAGTCAACTAATTTATATTAATTCTACTGAAAACTCATATTTAATATTTAAATTTACAGTCTTGAATAAATGTTCAGCACATCAAACTGAATTCTGAAAAACGTTTACATTGAAAGTAACAATATTAATGTATATTAATTAGAGAACTAATATCTATAAGAGAAGGATTTGCAGCACTTAATGATAATTTATAGTATTCCGAAAAGATATTATTAAATAAAATTTGAAAATGTGGTATTTTCATATAATTTAATAATTTCGGTGGAAGTTGTTCGTATTATCTAATTTATTAAGTGATGAGTCCTAAAAAGCCATTGTTTTTTTTTTTCTCGTGAAATCTAATATTTCAAGCAAAAATTTTAAATTATTCTTAAAAATTATCATAATTTTTTAAAACAAAAATCAGAATCAAATTAATTTTAGAAACAATTTAGAAAATTTCCAGATATCATTTTGATTGTACCTATTTGATATATAAAATAAAAATATATCGACTGGAAAGGACTTTAAAAAGCTGCATAAGTTTTTAATATATATTTCAATATTTTACGAAATTTTTATTTTAGAATGATGTCTACAAAATGATCAACGATATACAGTTTCCTTTCATGCTGTTTAGATGTATAATTAGATCATTTTCAGCCATTTTGGGATAAATCTGTGTGGGTTCTCTCTATGTTATATTTCCCAATGCAGCGTTGATTCGTAGAATTTCAAATATTTTCTGAAGCATTTTTTTCCTTTTAATCGTAATATGCACTCGTATCAATAACGTTTTATCAACGATCAATAATGCATCTAACATATCAGTAACGCTTCTATCATTTAATAACGAACTATAAACTATTGGATGAATTGGTGTTAATAATTTTCTTTCCAATTTATACGAATTTTGTGTGCAAATGTGACCAACATAATACTAATAAGTTTATGAACTTGGTGTTTTATTTAATGTGGTTGCACAAAGTGAATAGCCTAACAACTGAAAACTCTTATAATGCATATTTAATGTGCATCGCTTACCAGGAGGTCTACATCAGAGCCTAACTAAAGTATGGACATAAGGGGCCGTTGCCCCCGTTCCCCAAATCAAAGTTTTATCATACGTTGTCAATCGAATAGAATCATTTACCAAATCGAATAGAAAGTTAGCTGTTGGAAGCAGAGGGTGCTCTCAAAGATTTTGCCTCGGGTTCAAATTAGGCCAAGTAGGGCTTCACAGATAACGAATCGTAGACGTAAAATTTGTTTGGGAACCCAATAAACTGTCAAGCACACACTTTTAAACACCTGTATTCAGAAAGAGTAAAAGTAATAATCAGTTCTCGTTGTTTGAACTGGAAACCTTTCTCTCCTATGAGCGCAGCCCTACCACAGTAAAGCTTTTCGATTAAAAAATTGGCATCACATGATGAATAACCAAACGACTAAAGGTTACATAAAGCACTTAAACATCGACCGTATATTGTATCTCGAAAGATGTCTCAGAGATAATAGATTTGCACAAAAAAAAAAAAAAAAAACTTGCGAAGTTTTTAAGCACACAGCCCTACAATATGCCCGTGGAAAGAAGAGAAAATATCTAGCTCTTGTTCAACAACCCCAGATTAAAACTTTTATTGTCCAGGGAAGAGCAAGACTTTCTTCCTTGAAGTTTACCAAATACAGCGAGCGATGATTATTAAACTGTAAAATATAAATACATCTATTTTAAGGTAATTTTTTTTATTAGGTTACAGCTTAGATGTATTGATTTGAGTTTATTTACTACTATGTAATTACTTCTTCAAAAGAGTGCTAATTCCATTGGAATTTATCATCTAAATTGGACTACTGTAAATATCCATGCTCGAAACAGAAGTCCAACACATGAGCTATTTCTTAACAGAAGATCGTGACGTATTAACCATTCAATTGCGAATTCAACGCTTTGACAGACAGTATCGTTGTATATGGTTCATTGCGGCTATTTGATTCATAAGTTTTTAAAAATATTCTGCAACTAAAATGAAACAATCATTTTAATAACATGCTGAAAAATTAATTTTTCTTCTTTAATAAATATAAGTAAAATTATTTTAACATATTTTAATAAATTTCCTAAATGTTTATTTTACAAATCATGATTTTGACGTCAATAATTTCATAATTTATAAAATTAACTTTAAGCTTCATTAATTTTGAAAAAAAATAAATGAAACTTAAATTACTAGACATAAGCTTTATTATTTCTTAAATTTTAATACAAATTAAAGTTTTAATATTATAAAAAAACATAATTTTATTTAAAACTAAAATTTTATTTATTATTTAAAATAACGTATTTTAAAAATTGAAATTAGTAGTATTCCAGCATATATATAAAACTAGACATAACGTAAAATGAAACAATATTTATTTGAAAAATTTTATAAATATAATTGGGATGAAAATCTCTATTAAAGCAATCGTGAAATACACACAATTAGTGACACAATTGCCGATTGGCTGAATTTGAAATGAGAGGATGAAGATACTTGAGTAATCATCTGATCATCAATAATATTAAACAAAATTTGTGTGTGTGTGAGAGTCGCCAATTGTATTGAAATTTAGACTTGGACAATTTGATTTTTTTTATATATTTATTATTAAAAAAAATTGAATATATACAAGTTTATTGATAATTATTCAGTTAATGCTAACTGTAAATATCTGCTTTGTAGAGTTTATTACTAGACATTTCTTAATTTCTCAAGTCAATATCACAATTCTAAGAAATATAACATCAAGCAATTCAAAGCTTTAAAATGTTAGGAGAGGAGTGATTGTTTCATGTTTTCTGAAAAATAAAACCATGTTTCATTTGATGAAATTTGCATTTCATCAACACGTGCGCTCCAAATAGGGATCTTTTTGAAATGAGGTCACGGTCAAAATACAGAAAAACCTTTCCGAACAGAAAGCAATCACTTTTATGGATTATATTTTTATATTAATTAAAATAATTTATTTAAAAATGTATACATATAAACTTTTTTCTTAAAGATCTCAAAGAGATTGCAAATTATACGCGATCAGAAACCATAACATAAATAGTGGGAATTATAAGCAACCACATTTAAAATAAATAAAAACGTAAAAAAAAAAAAAAAAAAAAAAAAAAAAAACTTAATTTTGACAATTTTTCAAAATCGCAATTTTACAATACTTTTTAGTACTCCCAAATATTATAAATATATTTATTATTTACTTTGTTGCTCAATGTGTGTTTATATAAATTGATTCAGGCCATAAAAATATACCCTTCGGTGCAACAGTTAGTGGGTTCGTATCCCACCTTGGATCTGGATGTTTGTGGTGGTTTGGAATCCTCTTTAAACCGTAGGTCTCGGTCTAATTAGCCGTCGTGTGTAAAAAATGACCGTTTAGAGAAAAACAAACAGAACTAATCAGACCATAGAATTTATGATTCAATTACAATGAGATCATATTAATATGAATATAACATAATTATATCAAAAATAACATTTATATAATAAAATTGATGGTCACTTCGATGAAAATAAAGTGTTGAAACAACTTCTGTCTCTTTGCTAAATATTTTATTAACATTTTTCTTTGCGTCATTTATTTATTAATCAACTTTTTTTACTAATATTTTTTTAATGTTTTTAAATTTGATCAATGACTTAATAAGTTATTATAATACAATTTTTTCAATATTTTATTAGAAATCTTAAATTTGTTTTAAAATTTTACATCATTTAAGAATTTTTTGCCGCTTTAATACTTGAAATATTACAGATTTTGTAAAATATATTATTTAACCTTAAATCATTGGGTGAGACTAAGATAATAATATTTAATTAGATTAAAATTCAATAAAAATCGATTCTAATATGTAATGTTTATGATACTTTTTGCCAAGCAAATATAAGCTTCAATAACAAGCAAATATAAGCTTCAATAACAAGCAAATATAAGCTTCAATAACAATTTACAATTGTTATTGAAGTTCTTACCTTCGTTTTTGAAACTAGAGGTAATGGCAATAAAATGATCGGGACTAAGAATCCAAATAAATACTTCCAAAATCGAATTCTACTGGAGGTTGGTCTTTTGACGGGCGCAAGAGCCATTTTTGAAGCTCCCGCTTTGTTGACTCTACAAGTGAAAGCTGTCGCTCCTTTCCCCAGATCAGAGAGAGCCTGACTTAAGTCATAGATGGCGCTGCGTGAGTAGCAAGGCGAAATCGAAACTATGACGACATAAATCATTCTAGAGTGAAATTTCGCATCCCAGCGTCAATGTCAAATCCTGGCTTAAAAACACAATAACCCAAAAATATTTATAGAAGAATCCGTTATATTATAAAAAGATATGTTGAATCTTTTTCTGAAAATGTTATATCAAACATTTTTTTTTCTTTTTCGATGTTCTAATTCAAACGCTGTCTATCAAATAATTAAAATAAAAATATTTTGAGGCTTAAGGTTTTTTATTAGATTTTTTCTCACTACGACAATTTTTTCTGTTATTTATCAGAAAAAATTGTCGTGGAAAGCGTTGGTAATGAAAACTAGATATATGGATTTACGTCGCAAAAACCAATAAGAAAATTACATTTTAACTCATTTTTGATATATCTATTTATCTATCTATCTATCTATCTATCTATCTATCTATCTATCTATCTATATATATATATATATATATATATATATATATATATATATATATATATATATATATATATATATATATATATATATATATATATATATATATATATATATATATATATATATATATATATATATATATATATATATATATATATATATATATATATATATATATATATATATATATATATATATATAATTTTATGACATAAATTATTATTTTTATGTATACAGGAAAAACTGAAGTGTGTGAAAATATTTTCTTGCCTCACAGAATTTTGAAACAATATACTAAATTTAATTATTTCATATCAATAATTTTTACGTAAATATTATTATCTATGCATATTTAGGTAATATTAGGATAAAAAAAATTTTAATATGCAATTTCTATATCAAAGTTTGACTTTCATGACAAATTATTTGTACAAACATTCGATTAGGTACAAATTAGGTAATTTTTACATATTTATATCGTTAAAAATGAATTAATTTACACTTTATTGACCATTAATATCAATAATGGCTGGATCAGATTAGCTTTAAAAATTTAATTCATTATTCATGTACAAAAGTTGCTTATATTGAATATATTGAAAAACTATAAAGGATGTCCTGACACCTAAATGCTTTATAAATCTTTGATCATTCATCGAATGCTCCCTTAAGAGAGGAAGTTTCAAAGTTAATGCTCCTCGAGCTCATCGTGGCATGATCGTAGGACATAAAGTTTTCGGAGCATAAGGTTCCGGGTTCAATCCCTGCCACACGATTATCAAGCGTTCTACATGCTCAACTGTTGGCGGTGAGTGCGTGGTAGCTTTCTGGGTATTCTCCTATGCGTCACGCGAATACCATCCACTGTCTATAAAAAGTCTTCCAGTAAGGTAATTTACGAAATAGATGCTAAATTGCCTTTCAACGGTCTTCGGCTCTTCCCGACGCGGTGTAAAAAGGTACTGATCCCTGTTCACTGGTCGAAGGAAAATAAGCGTGATAAACTCTCAAGCATAAGAAGGATATAATCAACATCCATCTGTGTTTGGGCGCTTATGGTGGCCTATGGTAATATTAAGCTCTTAACGGTAATAGATCCCGGATTTGATTCTTGTTGCCCATTATCGATGAAATTATCGTTATTATCGCCCATTATCGTTGCCCATTATATAGGAAAATCTCTCGGAAGGCAAGAAGTGTCGGCCATTCAAACTGCTTTTGGATCTTAGGCTACGGACAATGTGTAGTGTCAAAATCCATCGCTTATTATTAATTACTCTTAGAGTTCAATATATAGCAGGTGCGGTCAAGGCTCTACTTAGCCTAATTGGCGCAAAAATTTACAACAACAAACTTTGCAATAAGCCGATTGGCGAAGAAATCTCTCAGTGATCGAAAACTTGTGAGATTGATTCTGAACCTGTTCTTATCCTATGAAAGTTCCGTGTATGTTAGTTAATGATTTGAATCAGGAGAGATTAAGTAAAGTCTATTGTTGATATGCTAAAGAAATGTACATCGTAATCTGAATGAAAAGACTTCTGATGTTGCATATGAGAATGCTTTTTATGAATTCCAGCCTCGTTGAGATTTAGTTTTAAATTTATAAAAGTTATCGCGCTTTAAAATGGCGAAAATATTTTTAAGTATATCTAAAATCTTCTATAAGTGCAGATAACATGTTGTGATTATGCGATGATTCTGGTATGTTTTGCTCATGCAATTGACTAGAAAAATGAAAGCATTCAATGAAAGCATAATTTTTAATAAGCTGAAGAAGTTTAAGCTATCACATCCTTCTGTGAACTTCACAGTAATTCCAAGGCATACAATTTCAGAATTTTTTTTTCACAACGGCGGGCATTTGGGTGACCAACCCCTTCGCCACAACAAGGCCGGAAACTACTATTCATTTGTCGTTACCCGGCGGTTATATGTCACGGAGGCGAGCAGCATTACCCACGTCATACCACCACAAACCCGTTTATAGAGTGGACCACATTCATACATCATCACAGAAGAAAGGACAGAGAAACACAAGGAGAAAGTAATATCCATGCCCGAGGATTCGAACCCGAACCCACAGCTCATGAGTCAGGAACGCTAACCACTCAAGTATCGGTCGGCATTTTAGAAACTATACTATGTTATGCTTAGTGACAATGAGCACTATGGCCTTTGGTTGAATCAGGATCGAACCAACTGTCATTCCGTTCTTACCAATTAACTACCAAGCTTTCAAATTTATATACTGCTATTTATTTATTTTATAGCTCTAACATGTCTATTTCCACCAACTGAAACTATAAAAAATATATTAAAACCTGACAGTTTTTAAATAAGAGTTAAGTAACTAGAGTCCTTATAAACTATGCGTTATGGAAGACCTTTTAGATTTTTTAAACTGAAAAAACCGAGAAGCCATAGAAAAAAAATTAATAGATCTGACTATAATGACATCACTTTCATAATTGGAAATTTTGGGTTTGATATTAGCTAATGTGTAGTGAAGATTAGAGAGCAAAGTGCCAACACGGGTGTCGATTTCGCAATTGATAATAGTGCTAAATTATCGAGGCAATGCCTTCAGAAATATTTTAAATTGTATCCCTGATAATCTTCAATAGTCCATTGTGTAACAAAAAACAATGTGGAATTCTCATGGGTGTTGGTTTGATTGCAATCATCATTCCAAAAATTATCATTGTTAAGTTTACAAAAAAAAAAAAAAAAAAAAAAAAAAAAATTTCCGTTTACCAAATTTTTAAGATTAAAGAAGATTTTTTTTTTGTAACAAATTGAATTGATAATCCAAACACAAAGAAAAATTCGATTCCTGTATGAATTTATGTCATCAGTTTGCAATAAACCAAGGAACTAATATGAACTTTTCCCTAGAACAGTTAAAAACTTTTTTTTTTCTATAACGATAAAGATATGAAGAAGCTTATTTCCTGTTAATAATTATTATGTAAATTCCTCAGAAGCTATTAGTCATATTATCATCCACTTCAATAAGGTGTCTGTAACCATAGTAACATAATTGCATTGTAATTGCCATTGAAATAAGTGAAATCCATAAATTTCCTTCGGAAATTAGAAAGGGCTTAAAAGCGCATTTTGTAAGATTTTAAACAAAGCAGACTTAGTATTTACGAGCGAAATTTAAAACAGGGATATCCGAAAATGAGTCTCTTTAGTTTTCAAAAAATAGTTTCGCAATTTTTTATGTAATACCTTTGTTCTAGGTATCCACAAAATTTTTTTTTCAATCCAAATTAATATTTTAAATAATTTTAAACAAATTGAAAGAGAGTGAGAAATTGAATTCTAAAACATGTATATATTATTTGAAATTTTGGTTGGATTATTTTTAGATTTTTCATGTAAATTGATTTATATTAAGCAGGAAACAAATTCATGGTCAACAAAATATTCAGTCATATCAATACAATACCTAATTAAAATTATATGTTTATTATATTATAATTATATTGGAAATTCTATATTTCCCTGATTACACGAAAGAAAATTATAAATATATGAAGTATTAAATGTAGCTATAAAGAACTGTGACAGTGATACATTTACCCTGATATCCAAAGAATTCTTTGCAAAAGCTTTTTCTTTTCTCTACATAAATGAAAATAGAAGAAAACGTTTCACCTTTAAAAGAATGAAAGTAGAACATTAGCTTTAAGAGAACTACGTGTCTGCCAAAATGATTTACAATTTGTTGCGTCCTGTCATGTTTATAGTTCATTAAACTGAATATGTAAGTTTAATCATGCAAATAATAATAAAACTCAATCTTACATGGAAACAGGAAATAGAGCAAATCTAAAGTTATTCTTCAATGTGTGAATTATTGAGATTTAAATTTGTATCATTGAAAAAATGTCTACGCGCGAAACATTTAAAATATAATTAACTCCCCAATAATATTTCTGAAATTACTTTGAACTCGAGAATGAAATGGAAAATTTTGTTACAATGAATTTACTTTCGAAAGCCAGCTTAAATAAATGGGTTTCTAAAATAAAAAAAGGTATTTTTAAATACAAATAAACAAAGTAAATATTAATTTCTTTGAAATTCTTTTTTTTTTTTTGCTATTAGTATTTTGATAACTAATATATATATCTATATATTTGGATTATGGATAAAGACTAAAATGTTATATGATTGAATTGATACATTTTTTAAATAAAATAATAACTATCAGAGGACAACATAGCTGTTTGAAATAATTTTAAATTGAATAATTTAAAATTGTTTCTTAAAATTTTAATTATTTAAATAAAAAATGTTTTTTATGTTTGTCTTTTAAGCCTCTATTTACGAAATCGATTTAATTGTTACTTATACAGTTTATATATAAATAATGTGCAATTATTTAATTACAGTTTTAATAAAGAATACATAAAAATTAGTAAATGCATTTGTTTAACATTGAATAACAAATAGATCAACATCAAAACTACTGTAGTTTTCTCCCCTCCAATACAGCAGATAGGCTTTTGAGAAAACGTGTCATACAGTGGGTCGCATTTACATATCCATGAGGAAAAAAAAAAAAAAAAACTCGGAATATTCTCAAGCACTGACTTTAAATATGTGCATGAGGAAAACTGTGAATCATCTAATTTTTTATTGTTCAACAGTGGGTAAAATCAAAACTAGAGCTTTTCATTTCTAGAAATGCTTTATTACCATTAAGGTACAATGACGGTGGGTCCTTTAACTGTTGCAACTAATATAAATTTTTTTACCAAAATTTAAAATTTTTACTCATAAAGTTTGATTGAATGCTGTTGATCTATTTGTAGAAAAAATACATGCTGTATCAATCAAAATAGTAATAAGACTTATAAATAATTTCCTAAGCGAAGCCAGAGCATTTCTACTTATTACCAATTTATTTCAGGATATTTCGCAATAGTTTTCTTCGATTTGGCTGAATGTAAACACAGGTGCTTTCTAATGCAACAATTACAGTTAATGTTCATGTTGCAAAGCTCTTTATCACGAATATTACCGAGATATTTACCAAAAGTATCCTTATTTGTTCATCCTTATGTTCAGAATGTTATTCAAATTCAGACAACGAAGTATCGCATTAAATTTCTAAAATTTACTAGAAAAATAATCTTTCTTCCCTATAATTGTGCTATTCGCTATCTATATCGTTATTTTGTTTATCATTTCAAATATATTTTTGATAGTTTGATAATTTAAATGTATCTTAATAAAGGCGTGTTTCACTAGCATTGTATCTTGTTGCGTAAAGAAATTTTTATTAATTCTACATATAGAATTGCATTATTGTAGCTTATAGTTAATATTTATTTCTCGTCATTTGATATCCCAAAAATTATAGTCTCGCAAAAAAGCTTTTTATTTGAATTACGAGACAAATTTTTTTATTGATGCATTTCCAAAAAAAAAGTACTTTTGCTTTATTAAAATACTTGTTTGAAATTTACAATGCTTGTGAGCATCTAAATGTTTCTCTCCTTTAAAATATTAAATTTTATATTTCTCCAAAACAAATATCATTAAATAAGTCTGCATACATTGAAGATTTTCAAATATAATCAATAAAAGCTCTTATCTATGTCACTAGCAATATAAACAATAAATTCACATCCGATAATTTATCAAAGTGACATTACATTTCCAAAGAAAGTATTGATATATTTAAACTGCGAGAATGAAACATTAAATTTAATTAAATCAAATTTTGAGGATAAAGAATTAAGAAAGAAGTTTGAATATTAACATGAACTTATGAAAATTATAAGGAAAGTAGTTTAGGTGCACCAGCATGCTTCCCTGAGTTGAGCTTTTCCAATTAGATAGAAGCATTTGGTCTTCGTGATTCTGAAGCAGGTACCAAGCAGAAGTCCTCCAATACATGGCCTGCTACCCATAGTGGTATTATTTCACTATGAGGACATTGCGAGCACGATTATTTAACGTATCCCAACATCTTTTAGCGAACATGACGGATCTATGGTTTTAACGGGATTCGAATTCACTGCTATCTGATAGTGAGAACGACACCCTAACCAACCAGCCACCACGGCCATAAGGAAAACAGTGAGAGTCAGTCGAAGTAGTGTCACTTGCACACAGGAAACATCATGTTACAGTGGCGACAGTAGTAGGCGAGGTGTATTGATATATAATTATTTTCCGTCCCTTTTTACTATATTTTATTTAATTATTTTAATCTCAATTTTGCGTCCGATCATAAATTGCCGTGAAACGGTTTTTTCCCCCAATTTTCCTCCCCTGCTTTTTTTTAATAGTGTAATTTATTTTTTAATTTTAAAGATAATTAAAATCAATCAATAAAGACTAATAAAAATAATTGCATTACTGAATAATAAATAAGCAATTTTAATTACTTACCTAGTGTTTTCTAAAGATTTTTTACTGATTTTTCTGTGTAATTTATTTATATTAATATAAGAAATTCATCGGGAAATAATACAGAAAACGAAACAATATGCCAAATGCTACTTTATTCTTTTAATTGTATGAAGATCCTCTGATTTTAAGACTCACTAGATTTAAAGATAAGATCTTAAAACAATGTGGGTACTGTCGATATAAAAAAGTTTTAAAAATTAAACACTCACATTCGTTGAAAAAGTCTAATTTTATCTTCAAAATGTACAAACGATACAAAGTAATTTGAAACAATAATATGCATTTTACCTTTAAATATTCTATTTCGAGGAATAGAACGATTCATTCAAACGAAATATTCACCAGGAAAAAAAAAATGAATAAATTCCTGCAATATTTCCAAGTTTTAATACTAAATTTTTTTTCCAATTTCTATTGGATGATTTTGAGCTAAAAGAACAAGTATTAGACAAAGATTGAAATGTAACCATTCCGCATTATTGTATGGTAAATTAAGAGAAATTAATTCATAAAATATTTCCTCTTACGATAAAATATATAAACAGGAATTTCAGAAATAACTTCATGTTTCTTAGAGCAATATAAAGATTATCAAATCACTGTCAGAGAAAAAGAAATGTTCTCAAAATATTTATTAGGTCATTGAAATTTATGAAAAGAAATGAAATCGCTGTAGTCACCGAAATCACGTAAAATTTATAATAATAATAATAAAAAATAATAATAATAATAAATGAAAGTAGTCTCAACACGCAACTGCGTGCACTTCACCGGATATATATATATATATATATATATATATATATATATATACAGAAAGAGAGAATTTTATTTTTCTTAGCTTCAAGTCATGCGTTCGATTTTGAATATTCCTTAAGGACTCCATGAAGGGTGTATTATTCAAAACTGATTTATTTTACAAAACGTTTTCATTCTATCCATGATCTTTACATTTGTAGAGTGTACCGGGTTTAAGTAATGCCAGTGAAAACTTTACCAAATCTACTCATGAATGCGTGCAAACTTTTATATGAAATAGTTTGCTTTAAAAATCGAATCAGTGATAGCATTTTAATAATTACTTAAAGTCATTAACTGAATACATCACTAAATCCACATTATTATCTATGTAAATTTATAAGATTTGTATAGATGGAGATGTGCTTGGCACATAGATGCATATAAATACCTATCGATATACATTTGTAAGATGTGTGCAGATGCATTAATTAATATGCATTTTATCTTCTAGTACAATCATATTAATGCTGAATGTATATGCGTAAAAGAGTAATGTTTCTAATATTTTTTAATAATATTGCTAATTGTATTTATTATGTGTAAATATTATTGATAATTTATAGTATATTAGTGAATTCAATAGAGAAAAATGTAAATACTTTTATTACAAAAATAAAATTGTTTGGCAATATATTCTTAAAAAAAGTTTCCAGCAAACGTTTCTTAAAGAATTAAAATTATATTATTTATATGCTTACTTTTCACGAAAAAAATATTTTAAATTTAGTTGCTCACTAATTTTACTAAAAAAAGTAAAAAAAAAAAAAAAAAAAAAAAAAGAAATCGTTTCCTGATAGTCACAAGAGGTTGTAAAATGGAGTGCAATATTTAATAACGTAACATGAGGAAAAACGTAACATTTCGTATGAGAATACTAATTCTTTGAAATGATAAGAAAAAATAAAAGCTGCTGCCAGACAACAATGTGGTTACATGTATTTGACAAAATATATATTGCTTAGAAAGGAGGGAAGATGTTCAATACAGCCTGTAACACCTGCTTTTTCTGTGCATGCGATCAAGTTATCTTTAAGATTTGGATAATATTACTCGATTCCTAACGCCAACTAATTTTAAAACAATAAGGAAAACTTTGGTCTTGTAACTTGTCTCCTGATAATTTCCCAAATCCGTTCTTTTAGACTTCGTTTCATTAATTTCCTAGCTTTCCGATATGCTACATTTCAAAGACATGCAGCATAACTGAGCTATATGACATATAGCAAGATTAAAAAATAGAACCAATGATGACTGCAAAGTGTAGCCCCAACACACAGTCTCAATATCTAATTTGTATACTTTGAATTGTTAAATTGCCATTCCGAAATATATGCAGTACTATGAACTCAATTACCCTGAATTCAGTCAATGGCATTAATCCACATTCTTTCTAATGTGATTCTTTCCGTATGTATAAGAGTTTATATTGCATGTTTTTCCCCCCTTTAAACTAAGAATCTTCTAATATTGCATTTTAATCTGAATCGGTATTCGTCAGTAAAAGCAATAAATTTCGATCATTCTGCATATAGTTTGGATTTTTAATACTTCTTAGAAAAGTTTATTAATTATTTCAGAAAAATTTTACATGAAGTGGTTTTTTTTAGTTAATAATGTCAATGAATTCAGATGGTATAATATTATTTTCTATAACTTACTGCTGTTGATAAAAATTCATTCTGCTCTAAATACACAATTAAGAACTACGCAAAAATTGTTAATTTGGATGCATTCCATAAAATCTATGTTAAAATTCCACATGCAGTTTGTCATAATTCAGTAATTTTGGATGTTTAATGGCAACTCTAATTCCAAACGGGTACAGGGACCATTATTTCAATGAAATTGCTCAATTACTCGCTTTTTGAAATTAGCGGTGAAATATTAATGAAAAGGAACCCACAAGACATCATAATAAATTTTTACAGTATTTCAAATTTTGTTTTTTAACTTTCTTATATTATAAGTGAAATATTTTATATTCATAATATATTTTCAAATTATACCTAAACAAATGAACTTTAGAAAAATACGTTATTTTCATAAAGAAAGGAAGAAATTCCTACTATCAGCTTTTAACTGTTTACTTTGATTTTTAGTACTCTAAAACTAAATTCTAGAATTCTCTTAAAGTTTTTTTCCCCAAGGTTGAACCATTTTCTTTAACCTTTATTTATGCAAATTATTCCTCACAGAAATATTCTACAAAAATAAGAACAATTTTTAAATTCTTGTAGTAAGGAATTCTAAAATGCCACATATTTTCCTCGTTAAAAATTTCCCAGATTGAAAATTGTTCATTGATTTTCAACATTAAAAAATCATTTGTTGGTGAACGTCTGATAGCATTCTCAACAGTTCAAATATTAGTCACGAAATTCAAATTAATTTAGTTCCATGAATGTCTAAGAGTTTTTACATTTACTTGAATATCACAGATCGATTTCTGTTTCAAGAACCATTTTGTTAGTTTGTAAGATAACATTTCCTCACACATTGCCAGATAACATACCTACTTTCATGGCTAAGACCTTTAATCTTATCAGAATATTTCATTAACTCATTGTCCTATTGTATTTTTGTGTACATTTATATTGATACTCATACATATAACCAATTAATTTTTTTTTAATCTAGATCTCAACTATAGTTTTTCTGTTACATATTTAATGAATTTCAAGCGCTTAAAAATCAGAAAAATTTGATCTTATGGTCACTTTTAAAATGTGATGTTTATGATGTGCCTAGGAATCATGTCCTATTGAATATGGATTTTTTGTTTGAAATATTGGCTCTTTTTTTTATAATAAATCTATTGTCTGTATTTCTGTGGAGGAGAGTTTTGGTTTCCCCATCTCTCTCCCAAGTTGAACAACAAAAGGATTTTAAGTTATAAAGACAAAACAAAATTTGGAATAGGTTTACAAATATACACGTAAAAAAATTAAAAAAATTATCAAATAATTACTTAATTTTTAGATTCAAGCCCAAATATGAAAATAACAAAATATTGCGCTATTCCTCATTACGCAATTGTTTTAAAAATAGAAACTCTACGTTTTTAATCACTTGATGGAAAACCGAAATAAAATAAAAAATTTAACTTATATATAATGCTCGTTGCTTTACTCTGTGAGAATACTTCTCTATCTGAAAAAGGATTAAAGACATTTTGTTTTACAGAATTCAATTAGAATTGAGACAGTATTTTGAACATCATATAATAATACATTTAAAATTTTAAAACAATAGGAAGAAACTGTAAATCAATTGCATTTATCTGATTTTAATTGAAAATTGCTTAATTGGATGTTAAGAAGGGATTTTTTTTTATTTGGTTATTTAATCACACATTTTCATAATAATTATAAAATAAAGTAGTTGTTATACATTTCATCTATTTGAATATGAACTCACATAAATTAGATTATCTTTAAGCTAAAGTAAAATAAAAATATAAGTTAAAACATTATTATGTGTAAATAATATTTTAACATAAAAATAGTAGGTAATCCTAACACTTATTTGAATGAAATATTATTTCATAGACAATATATAATTACTCTGAGCATCAAATAAACATTAAGTTGTTCAGTCACAGTAAATAAGCATCGTTTGTTGTCGTTCTTTGGTCTTATTCTATATAGAAAGTCTAAATGTATTGGAACTAATTATTGAATTCCAAACAACGAAAAAAATAAATAAATAAAAAATAAAAAAACAGGTCTGAATTAGGAAATGAACAAATGATCAAGTTAAAGAAGGCAAAAATAAAATTTCATATCCAATGAAATTATTGCATAATATTATGACTTTATCTTCAATACAGCACATCTGAAATATTAAAGGCGTCGGCATTTTCGAAAGAAAAGAGCTTTGTCATCCTTGTCAATTAGCCATGATTTTATGAAAATTGATGATTATGAAAAGTTTATAATTTATTCCACGCGGATAAGTTTCTAGATGAACAGTAATATATATATATATATATATATATATATAATATATATATATATATATATATATATATATATATACATAATGTAGCATCACTTCGATGTTTGCATACATTTTTAGAATATAACCTTTCTACAATAATTAATCCTAAGCATGTGCATCAAAATTAGAACAAATTTTCGTTTACTTCCGGAAACACCCTCTCTCCTTCATTTATAAGAGGAAACTCAAGCTTAAAGTCAGAAATTTTGGTAATCTTCTTCCGTAAAGCCATGAAATACCTTAAATCACGCGATTTTATGAGTAACATGATTGAGTTTCTAAAATTAGATCACTGGAGCAAAGTGTCATGGGATGAGTGCATGTGTATCAATTATAATCTCAAAGGAGTTTTTTTTTCCAGCAAAATTGGTGAACGAAACATCTTAAAAGATACAATGCTCAAGTGTATTAACGAAATATCTTAAAAGATACAATGCAAGATGTTTCTTCTAGAGATAGAAAGCTGAGAAAAACTATGGTACAAAACACATTTACAGTAATTTAAATATCAATTTCCACATTTCTTTTAAAGATTTATTTATCGAAGCATCTTAAAAGATACAGCTGAATTTGCAGTATTATGTTAGAACATCTTAGAAATTAAAATTAAGGCCAAAATATATATTATTTTAAATTTATATTTTTAAATAAATCTAATATGCTTTGTCCTTAAGGTGAATTTTGTTCTATTATTCTAAAAGCTTTGATATCCCTTTTCAAGAGAGTTGAGAAACCGTCAATTTTGATTACAATCTTATAATTCAATCTGAATATTCTACAATTCACAGTGAAAACAAAATTCACATCAAAAACAAATTAAAAAAGTTTACTATTGCAAATTTGGTACTGATTTCAGTTTAATGATTTTCAACACTGAATTAATATTCTATCATTTTCTTATATCCAGTATATTTTCACATTAAGAAAAATTTCTTTTTGATATCATTTGATTAGGTGTGAGCAGTACGAGTTACTTTAGTCTTCGGATAAAAAAAATTGTAAATCTACTTTTTTGTAATGATTTTGAATAAAGAAGCCAAAAATGCAGTAGGGTGTCGTTAAGTTTGCTTAAAACAGTTTCCATATTTGCAGGAGACTGAATAAAATCTTATCACTAACGTTCTGTAAATGAATCAGAAGTATCTTTGAATCCATAAAATTATATAAATCTGTAGAAAATTATATACTTTAAAAGTGTTCTATTAATGTTAAAGGAAAACTGTTTCTTCCATTATATCAAAACGAAACAGTATAGGAAATTTTTAAGAAACATACATTCAGATTAAAAATATTACCATTAGCACATATGAGACATATAATAAAATTACAGAATGGATTTTTTTCTTTAGAAGAATCATGAAACCAAAACATCAGCATAATAAGTGAAAATTAATTGTTGAGTAGCATGTGTTTATCGTAATGTCAAACGCAAAATATTATCAACATTCTTTAAGATATGCAATTTTTTAAGTTTCTTAAAATAGTAATAAATATTTAACCGACGAAATTTTTGTTGTACTTGTCTATATGCACTTGAGAATAAATGCCAGTCCTGATGATTACTTTGGAGTGTATAGGAAATTTTCAGTGAAACTACTTCTTCTTTCCAATTGTTAAGGAACTAGAGAGACCAAGGGTATAATCGGTTAGCATGGTATTTTTTAATTGAATCCATGTCCTAATACCAGTGCTATGGTCTAGAATGTTATTAATTTAGATAATCATCTCGGTATAAATGAGTTTCTTTTTAGAATCATTGTTTGGTTACATAGAATCTCCCAGGAACAATATTCGAATTAATTTTAGCAATATCTAATTTTCAAATGCATTACGACATGAACATGGAACAAGAGTAAATCAAAAATTGACAAAAAATGTATTTATAAATATTTTAGTATAAGCTCAGAGGAATCTAGTGATAAACACGCGTTCTTTGAAGCGTGAAAAATCTGAAGTTTGAATTCAGTGATTCATGAATGAACGAAAGCTATGTTACGTTTCTTCATCTTGTATTCATTTTTTTAAGTGCGATGAAAGAGAAATTTCGTGCTTTTTTCTCGTAACCCGTAAATGTACTCCTCTATCAATTTTACTGTGTACAATAAGTTAAAATTATATGATTTTTTTTTGTACCCTGTAGATTCTTATAAATGTGATATGCAATTTCATTAGTCAAATTTGTGTGAATACGTCTGAAAATAACTCGCTAAATATTTTTTTCCTACAAACTTGTTGCATGAGGTGCAAATATTCAACAATATCTCATGTATCAATGCAAATTATAAATTTCATTAAGTATATATTTCTAGGTAATATATTTTTATTTTCATTAATTCAAAATTTAAGCATTATATATTTTTAAAGTTTAACATCTCATTTTTAAAAAAAATCTTTACCAAAGAAGGTGTTAAAATTCATTACTCTATTAACTATTATTACATTTTTACAATGATTAGTATGAATTTTTAATTTTATGCTGATTGGCAAAAAAAAAACGATAGTAAAATATAAATACAATACAATGCAATTTGTTCATTAAATTTCTATGTGTAAGAAATATATATGTGTATATATATATAGTGAGTGATACAACGATTTATAAATATCGGTACATATTAAAAAGTTTCAAAGGAAGATGTCTGGTTATGTTACAATTGGCCTTGAATAAAGATGACATCTGTGCTTCAATTTTATTTTTATTCTATTCTTTCCAGTTTATTCATTTTGAGACATCTTTACATATATTCGGTAAAATTATAATCAAAAATATCTTAATCAGTTATGATTTACATTTCGTAAAGTCAGTAATTTGTTTTTGGATTTAACTTGCTTGAAAGGAAAAGAAATATAGAGTGAAGTGAGAAGTTTTGAATAATGCATCTGAGGAAACCATTTAATCTCGTTGTTATAGCAACAAATAGGAAATTTAAATAGACTTAACTACCGGATCCATGCGACTGCACCAACTTAACTGGAATCAAATGTGGTCACTAACCTTTGTCGCCGGCACAGATTAAGTTAATCGATTGAAACTCCACGACACGTGTTAAACACCCAAAGATATTTGGAGATAGCAGATTGAGATCATTTTTAAAAGCTCGACAAGTTCATTTTAAAATTGAATTTATTGATCTAACCAACTCTTGTTAGGAACACATAAGACAATATTTAACTTTTGAATTTTTTTTAAATATTTATCATTTATATTTCGTTATATATATATATATATATTTATCTTTAAAGATGATACACTTAAATAAAAGGAAACTGTGGACAATATTTTCTCGACTACAAAAAAATAATTCTTATATTATTACAAAAAATGATAACTAATGACCTCGTAGCATTAAAGTAGCTTACGATCGCTACTTTAATACTACGAGACACGTTGTTGTTTCATTGTTAGAAACTCAATTTCACTAATTTTTCTTAATTAAAGTGTATATTTTTTAAATTTTAAACACTTTAAATATTAACATACCTAGATTCAACAGTAATTAATGCATCTTTTAATTCAACAAATAATCTAGCGTAACTTCTAATCCGCGGAGATTCGAAAGGGATTTTTGATTTAAACTGTATTATAATCATTGAAAGCTTTTAGAATTTATTTGGGGATTACACGCAGAAATTATTGATTTAAAGCCAAGTACCAAAAACGGTGTTCTGCGTGTCACCTTGTCGAGGAGGGTGCTTGAATGTTTTCCTGCTTTCCTTCCTTGCGACATGATCAAGGATTAAAGCAATCAATCACACGTTCAGCTGCCTAATATTAAAATAATCTGGATTAGAAATGTGCCCACAGATATTCTTGCAGTTCAGTGATTAAACAAAGCTTAAAGATTTCAAGATTTATAATCAATATTAACATTTTTGTATTACAGAGCAAAAATAAAGAACTTTAACTCCAGATTACTGTGTTTCATGTTATTTCACACATATGATTAAATATTTCTAACATTTTTTCTGTTCCTTTAATTTGTTCTTCTGGATTGATATCCAATTAGATGAGCCAGAAAAGTATCTTGGTCAGAACTTTGAGTCTTTAAAAACTATTAGCTGAGTGTGATTGCCAAATGTGTCATCAGATATTTGTTGAATCACAAAGGATTCATTCATCAAATATAATTAAAGTAGTGGAAGCAAATTTTTTTTCTTATTTTCATGTATTATAATGTGATGCGTAATAGTTTTAAAAACAAGAAATGTGTGAAGATCACTCTTTCAAAATATTTAGTTTTAAAACTTTAGGATTTCAAGATTTAAATTATAAATTTCGCAAAATTTTGCAGGACAAAAGAATCTAGATGTATATTGAAAAATTTTTCAACATTATAAGAAATTATAAATTTTGAAATTATTAAATTAAAAAAATTAGCACATTAGAAGAGAATCGTTTTAAAGGTTACAAATGATGAAACTTTTATTGAACTCTGAATTGATATATAACTTCATATATGTAACAATTTTGCATATTTTGCTGAAATTTTAAATTTGCGATAGTTTAGTTGAATTATTTTATTTCGATACCACGTACTTAATGGTCAAAGTCTGTTACAAGACATTTTAATATCCATTTCGTAATTGCCCCACCCAGAGATATTCATGAATAGCAGACAGTATTTACATACAGCAAGGGAAGAAACCTGGAAAACCCCGTTGCATCCTCTGTGATAAACGTGAATATCCATCTCCCGTTGTTAAGTTGGATTAAAGGATCTTACGTCCTGATAATGGCCATAATGAGCCTGATACAAATTTCCTCAAAAGTAGAATATAAATTTAGCTATTTAACATATTTACTTTAAAAAATTTAAATAAGAACATTTAATTAAAAAAAGTACCAATTTTGTAGAATTTTGTCTGACTCTTGTTTTTCCAAAATTATTTCAGTACCATATATTTGGCTTTTTGTAGTTTCTCTTTACCAGTTAAATACAATCCTAGGATGAATGAACGGTAAAAGGTTTATGACGTCATCAAATCACACCACGTGACAAAGTTCATCAGACGTAACTTTTTATACTGTAGGAAGCGACGACTGAGTCTCATTAAAATGTTTGCGTAAGTCTGCTATATGCCAAGGCTAATTTCATCGCCGAATAAAAACTAGACGCCGAAATATCGTAGCTGTATAATTTATTGGAAAATTTCCAGCTCTTAAGGAATGCATTGATTACATTACAAACACACAAGTCACATTTTTGACTAAAAAATGATTCCTTTTTATAAATTACTCACTATCAAAACAAAACTATTACCTAATGCGTGGATATTAAAAATACAATAATATATGCAATTATTACACAGTTCTTGGCAAACGAGGAATTGCTGAGTATTGTGTAATAAAAAAATACTCTACAAATTCTGGTTGTGAAATTTCTGAACAAATAGCACTATGCGAATAAAAGCTGTTATGTCGTTTTCATAATTATATATATATATATATATATATATATATATATATATCTATATATATATATATATATATATATATATATATATATATATATATATATATAATTTCTATTAAAGTATACTCTTTAAAATATTGAGAGGAATTTCATTTGAATGGAAGAATTTCCATTCTTTTACTTCATGAAACTCAACCAAAAAAGCATTAAAATTAACTATAAAAATAGTGGAGTGAATCCTATCAAATAGGGATAGAATTTTTTCCCTATTAAATATCAAAAAATCTTTAAGATCATACGCGAGTTAGGCAAATCTAACATTCATCAAATGTTAAAAATTACTCGATTTTGTGGGGTGTAAGAAACTTTATTTATTTATCTCATCAATGCATGCAGTTAAATTGTAATTTGACGAAATAAAATTCATAACAAATGATGAAAATTAATACTTCCCTAGAATATTGATTGGTGGTATCCTATGTTCCATTACATCGCTTATAGAATCAGCAAATCAAATGTTAGTCGCTTGTCATACTCATGTAGGACATTTGAGAAGTATAATATCTTTAAAATAAGCAATAGTTTTAAATATATTAATATCATTCCAAAATATATTAGCAATTTATTCTTTAATTTTAAAAAAAAAGCGAATTTAACAGTATTAATAAATTAAGCAAACAAAATTCCGTTAAAATGTATATCTTTACATTTTAATTACATAAACTGAAAGTATATTTTTTTCCAACTATTTTTAAACGATCTTAATTACAAAAGTTAATTTTTCCCTAGAAAAACAAGGGAAAGTTGATGATTTTAAATAGATTTTATTCCCTACAAATTGGTACGTAGCATTTTTATATTTAGTAATTCAGTCAAAAACTTTCAGTTTGATACGATTTTTACATATGAGTTATGGTAATATTATTCTTTCTTTGGTAAGCAGTGAAAGTTTGTAAAAGTGGACATTATTTCATGATCAACTTGTAATAAAGATTTAGCATGACAACAGGTTAATCTTGACTTTTATAATTGAATCCTTCATAATTTAGTGATAATATATTAAGCAAAGAATATATTCTCAATGCTTTTTTATTCTATTGGATTAGGACTAATAATAAAAGAATATAAATAGAAAGAGTGGAGACACAAATATTTTTAACTGCCGATAGATTTTAATCAACTTTATTTTTATCAAAACTTACAAAAGAAGTACACACCAAACACTAAGAGAAATAAACGTAGACCTATTTTTAACATTGGACTGATAAGACATCGTTGATTGGACATTTTAATCTTTGAACTTAAATTACAAACAATTCATATTACAAAAGGCTTTTACACAATCAAACAATTGAATGCCTAAATCTCAGTTAATCCTGTGGGTTTGATTCCCATTTTGCTCATGAATGTTCGATGTGTTGCACTTTAAACTGTAGATTCACTTTAAATTGTTGATTCCGGGTGAATCAACTTTTGTGAGCAGAAATTGCCTAAAGTGACAGTTCTAACCAACAAAGACTTTTTAAAAATCAATATTAATGATCTCATATATTATTTATTAAAAAAATTAAAGTTTATAAAATAATTTATGATTTCATATAATTATATTAATAATTTTTAGCAATTGTCTCGTAATTAGAGTGACAAAAAAAATACTGCCATAGCATTGTAATATAATGTAGCATCAAACACGTATATGAGAAAACATATAGCTGCAACTATAAATCGCAAACTTTCTAATAACAGAAATTTTATGTAACTGTATATATATATATATATATATATATATATATATATATATATATATATATATATATATATATATATATATATATTTGGAAAATAAGTAAATAGCAAACTCAATGAAGGAATTCTTTTTTAAAATTTTATTCTATTTTCCCACTACGATGGAGTACTTTTTATTTTTATTTTATTTTACTTATTTATTTATTTGCAAGCAGTATCTAAGCAACGTTAAGTAATCCTTATAAAAGTTTTCATATTACTATTTTTACATGGTACATCAGGAATTCCAATCACAATAAAAATACGGTCAAAATATAGCAATAAACATCTTAAAACTGTTTTGTAAAAAGTTTATTTGAAAATTAATTTTATTTTGCCTTTAGGCGCAGTGTTAAAAGAATTATTTTCTAAAATGTAGGTACATTATGAAAAATTAACATTGTATTATTTGGAAATAAAATAAAAATAAAAAGGGAGGAATTAATTTTTCAATAGTAAAGAGAGCCTGCTAGCTGAAGATAAAGAAATATTTCCTTCTTAAGATCCTCGTGAAAGAATTGAAATTACTAATTATAAAATGGCATCCTTCAGACGACGCATATCTAATGAAAAAAAAAAAATTCAAGACTTGGCAATCGATTGTTTTTCATGGTGAAGAACCTTTATTACGAATTACTATGCAGAAAGATAGATTATTAAATTCTTGTTTTGAACGTTCTTGACCTTTTAGAAATTTCAAGATAGAAGAAATTGTAATTTTGTACTTGGTATTTTCTTAGTATTGATGAGACTCTGAGCAACAGACTATGGAAAATCACAATTTCTCTTTACTTCTCTCTATTATTACGTCATCCCCAAAATTTCAATGTCACAGGGTCTTGATTTATGATTACTTTCACATTCACAACAACAGGAGATCTGTTGTTGTGTGAATGAGCAATAACATGATCTGCCGAATTTAAAAGCGAAATTAGAAGTTCGGAATACCATTGTACTTGGAATATAATCCTTTCGTAATATTTGCATATAAAATATTATGACAAAATTTTAGAAAAACTTCGTGAAAATAATAAATAACTTTTCATGAAGATATTGAAAATACCGAATCTTGCATGGTGAAATGTTATTTGCCTATATAAATAAAAGGCAATGAACGTATGTGTGCATGTTTGTCCTTGAAAAACAAGAGCCGCCTGATAAATTCCGCGAAAAAATTTTATTCGTAGTTTGAATTCTTTGAAAATGATTTAAATAAAATCTAACGGTAGCAATGTTATTTTTACAACGTTAAATAAGCATCACTCTTTTAGAATATTAATTAATAATTGAACTTATTCATGTTTGTAGGTAAGTAGTTGAAGTTGCTGTTTATTTTTGTGAATTTAGCAAACTTAATAGAATTTTATGCAAATTCTAAAACATATTTTTTGAGGTTTTTAATCTTTACAATGACTGAAAAATTCATCGGAGCAGCAATATATATATATATATATATATATATATATATATATATATATATATATATATATATATATATATACATCCAACATTTGTAGTATAATTGGCTTAAAATCTTACAACATTCCGTAAAGTCCTATATTGGATTTTTTTGTGTTAAATTATCATTTCTTTACAAATTTGGAAATTGAAGAATTATTCTGAAAATACTGAGAGAAATGTAGATATCAATAACCCCATTTATTTGAAATTACTATGCCTATAAGACCAAAGATGAATTAATTGCCATGAATTAAAATAAGTCTGTACTAGCGAATTTTAACAGATTTATTTGTAAACATTATGGTTACGAAGATAGAAGATGTTGTGTGTTTGCTATAAATTAATTTTATCTAATTAATTACCACTAATTACATTAAAATAAGCAGTACGAAATTACGCTCAATAAATGGTTGATAGTCAAAGATACAAAATTCATTGATATAATTCAACTATATTAAAATAAAACTTCATTAAGTGTTTTGTTATAATTTTTAATGATTTTGCATAAAGGAAAAAATATTCGAATGGTGATAATGAAGCTATCAATTGAGATTTAATCATGAATTTTTTTTTTAGAATTTCATATTCGTTTTATAATTCACATTCTATAAAAAAATATTTAAAAAAAAACACATTCATTTTACCTTATTATTAAATTTTTTCTTCATAAGGATGTTTAATGGATAATTTTGAAGTTTTAAGATAACTGTTATCGAATTTTTTTATGTCATATTTTCTCACTTTAAATATGACAACTTAAAAATAGATATTTTCCTAAGCCGAGATAAATTGTATCGCATTAGTAGGAGGAGAATGTAAATCAAATTCACATTCTTTTCGAAAACGTGAAGTTATTTAAGTGCCCATACATAATCTCAAAAACACAGATATTTAAATATAAACATCACAATTCTTATTTTACTTCCATATCAAAGAAAACCTTATTCAATACCAGATTTAGATTTAGCATTGTTTTGAGATCAAAGAATGTAATGAAAAATGTATTATTACCCCCCAGTCTACAATCATACAAGCTAATCTCCTAAAACGCAACAAAACACAAACCCTTTTTCACAAAAATAAAAATTACGATTTTTTTACGTGAGATAAAAAGCATATACGTCATATTATACATAAATATGTTTGAGATTTTAAATTATATATACGGTATTAAAAATTATGTTAAAAACTTTTATTAATGGAGGAATTGTGTTGTTTCATTTACAGAAATCTATGACATTTCAATTCAGATTTTTTTTAAAAAAAAATTAATCCTGATCAAAAATATTCATTAAAGGAGAAATTTGTATTTTCATTCATAGGAAATCATAAATGTAAGTAAATTCTTAAATGCTAAATAATTAAATCTAATTATAAAGGAAAAATAAGGTAAAATGTTTCTGAATTTAAATTCAAATTTAAATTTTAAATTATTCGAATTTTTTGGATGTTTAAAATTTTTTTCTGGTAATAAAGAATAACAGATAAATAAGAAAACACATTGTATTTGTGGAGAAAAAAGTTCTTAATAAATTTAAAAATAATAATAATAATATATAAATGCCTTTTATACAAAAACGTAAATAAAAAGCATTAAGGAAAATTTTAGCATATAGTAAAATTGCTTCAGTTGTATAGCTGATTTAGAGAATATTCAAAAAAGGAAATGAATTTATTACCAAACAATCTAGCGCATGCTATTGCATAGGAAACCTTTACTGAAAGATGTAATGAGTTATCCTATATTCTAAGCTGATAAAAATAAAAAATATTAATTCATAGCAGTAAAAGTCATCCTTGTACAGTATTTAACAATTTTTTTTTTAATAAATGAATCAAAGATTCACATTAAGGCAAATGGTATCAAAAAGTTAATTTTGTAATCATGAATTCTACACTTTTATTATTCAGCAATTTGAGTTTGAATTCCTTATCTAATAATCAGATTGACAAATAAACAAATATTAATCGTATCACCATACATTTTGCTACATTTATTTGGCTAATTTACCTAGCTTGGCTACGAATAAAAATATTCTATTCATAGTTTATCGAAACTGTATAGAACAAATAAAAAAAATTATTAAATTACTTAAAAAATATAAAATTATTATAAATTTATTATACATCAAATGAATCAATTCATTACGACATGCAGCTATTACTGATTAACGATACATATTTTTATTCCAAGATGCGTTACTCTCGAATAAACCGGTTCACGACGAGCATTATTTCTTAAGTATTTACATAATCTAAATACTAACAATGTCAAGTACTTGAAGAAGTGTCACACTGTCCCATTTCACTTTCACACCGCAGTTCGATCAAAAATCGAGACGCATTATTTAATAATCTTATGAGGCTTAGAATGATGTAATCCTCTCGAGAGTCAAAATATTGACAATTTTGTCACCTGAAAGAGATCGAAGTGCGGTACTCACCGAAGTGTCTACCGTGAGAGGAAGCGGCGCCAACAGAAAGGGCACAAGGCACCCGAACACAGTCTTCCAGTGATAACGCAAGATGGACAGAAAGAACTTGAGTGCAGAGAGCATCTTTGAGAACGAACGCAGGAGAGCGTTTAATGAAACAGATGATAAATGCACCCCACCGTTTATAGTCCAAGCTGAGGGGCAGATGTAGATAATGTTTTGAGAAACGGTGTCGTAAACTTTTGCGTAGAAAGAAAACAGTTGTGCAAGTTGAGGAGCATTTTGGGTGGATAATAACAACCTTATTTTTTTTTTTTTTTCTTCTTTATAAAAGTCTTTATGATTCCAAAGGTATTCGAAGGCATGGAACAATGGGGGGGGGGGGGGGGATTGTGTTATATATTATCCTCCTCTATCTCACACATTTGTTTTTATGGTAATAAAATGTAATTTTTCGTCTTTCAGTTTATTACAAAATTTTATAAATAAATTCGAGACTGATTCATTTTTTTTAAAAATAAAATTTAAATAAATTGAAACATTCGTGAATTCTTACTCTTTGAATAAATATCAGTTTTCAGTGATAATATCATAAACATTAAAATAGCTACAACAATTATATCATTTCAACAACCCTAGTTGTTTCAGTTGAGATGCATAAGATCACCAATAAAAATTTAAAAAAGAAAAAAAATTATGAGTAAAATCGATACTCATATAAAGAAATATTATCATAAAATAGCATAAACTGAATAAAATTTAGAAGTTCGCAGTCATATTTAAATATGAAAATGTTTAAAGAATAAAATGGGCATTTCATATTGAAGTATGGCCAAAAGTCAAGTGTGACTAAAATCTGATGTAATACATGAAAACACACTTCAAATACGCATCATGAATTAATTTATATTTTTTACAAACTATGATAAAACTTTATAAATAGTTCCTAAATTGTGAAATAATTTGTAAATTTTCATTAATTAAAAACAACATGAAAAGTTATTGAAATTAGGAATTGTTTTAAGCAAATTAAAAAGCAATTATTTAATTAAACGTATACGAAGGTTACTCTGAAATTTTTGAAATACGCGCAGACGAGAATTTACAAAATAAAAAGAGCGGTTTAATTTTAAAATGCTAAGTATTTTAACACAGAAGACAATTTTTTACTGACTTACTTCAACTTGTTTAGCGTAGAATAAATTTTAAACTGAAGAGACAATGGAGTTGACGCGAAAACGTTTTCGCGCTATGATTTTCTACAATTTTAAAGCAGGATTAAATCAAGAAGAAAGCATTCAACGGTTACATTTAGCATTTGGTGATGAATCTCCAGCTCCTGCTACTGTATTCAGATGGTTTAGAGAATTTAGAAGAGGTCGCAATTTTCTTCAGGATGAAGAACACACAGGAAAGCCGCCGTCGACAGTCATCCCGGATAATGTGTCTGACAAACGAAAAATGTTATTGGATGATAATCGCTGTACCAATCAAATGATACAGAAGGAACTTAACATTGGATCCGTAGCCATACTCAAAATCATTCATGAAGAATTACATATGAAAAAAGTAGTTTGCCGTTGGGTTCCCCATAATCTAACTGAGCCCCAAAAAGAGGAGCGTGTCAGAATCAGTAAAGAAACTCTTAAATTGCTAAATGATGGTGGCCACCGCTTGGAGTATTCCTGATTTTTTTTTTTCCTCCCGCAATATGTGAAACACGTCCTCTGTATTTTAAGTCCTCCTGGAGGGCAGTCATATAGTAAACATTAAAATACTTTACCACAATCTATGGCCATTTGATTATTTCCTATGTGCTGCCAAAACTGCATACTACAGAACTCGTGTTAACAAAAAGCTATCGATGTATTTTACAGGGAAAATTTCTATTCTTGTAATTATGTATGACCTCAGTGGAGAATCGGGTTAGTAATTTTAAACATACGATCAAAATAATCTAAGAAATGTGTTCAAAATATATTCAAGATGAATTTGACAATATAGTTTTAAGAGCCATTCTATTATTTGTTATTTAATTTGGAAAATAAAAGGAAAATAATTATTTACATATTTTTGTTATCAATATAGTTTTGCAATTTTTATGAAAAAAAGTAAATTCATTAGTTACATATTAGAATTTTACATTTATTCTAGAGTTTGAAAATTCCCCTCCCCCCTTTATTTCATTAAAATATAATCTTTTACCAGTTATAAATGACGAAAAATTTTCAGAAATATATACAATTTTGGCTGATAACCGAATAAATTAAATCATGATTTCTTGTAAAAAAATTTCATTTTAATTTGATTCTGGATGAAAGATTACATATGAATATAGTATATGATAATTTTAATTATTTTCAAAGAAATTACTTCAGATAATATATTACATAAATACTCACATAGATTTTACGGAAAATTATTTATTTGCATTCGTAAAAAACTTAAGAAATTATACTCTCCAATATGTAAAAAATATTTCGTTATTTTACAGTGTTTGCATTATTTAACTTTCCTTTCTTAAGTACTGTTTTATGTTATATAATCAATTAGACAAAAGTGAATAATAATAGAAACCATGTAAAAAGTAAAAACTAATGCAAAACTTTCCATCTTAAGACTTTGAACAAAAGGTCTTTATTTTATTTAAATTCTGAAAAAAAAAATCCTATTCATGATATTTTTAAAAATACATGTTTCAAAAAACAGTGAAACAAATTCCCAAAGCGATGAGATTCTTATAAGATGTTCTTATTATTAAATGGAATTGAAACAATTACTGGTGAAATTAAAAGTGGAATTAATTGCAGAATTTACAACCAACAGTACCCGAAATACCTTTCTAGACAAGCGACTTGACTGTCTTTAGCAAATTTGATTCATTAAACACCGTTTTTTTTTTTTTTTTTTTTTTTTTTTTTTTTTTTTTTTTTTTGTAGGTAATTTGATGAATATATGTAGAAAAACCAAATTTGGAGGACATGTACATAAGAAGCATATATTGATCATAACACAGAAGTTTACATAAGAAAAGCGCATAAATGATTTAAAACAAAAAGAGCAATCTCGCTAGAAAAGTCCATTCTTGGAAAAAATAATCAGTTTTATGAGGTATAATGTGATAGAAATATAGGAAAAAGAAGTTTTAATAAGGGATATGCCAAGCCCTAGCTTGAATTCTTTGGCGGCATCGATTTTCCATAACGTCAATTAAGTTGTCAGTTACCGTTGGGAATTGAAGACCAAACATTGAGTGAGCTGCTTTCCAGCTCTCTTACAGACATTGGAGGAGGACTTAAATCAGTAACCTGTCGACCTCGCTAATCCTACAGATGCCCAATGGGATTCAGGTCTAGAGATCGAGCTGGCCAATTCATTTGCTCAAAACTAAGAACCTCAAAATATTTCAAAACATCTACAGCTCGATGAAGTCGTGCGTTATCATCCATCATAATGAAATCTTTGCCGACTGAACCGGCATATAGCCGGACATATGGATCAAGGATCTTATCCCTATATCTCTCTCCAGTCACAGTTTCTCCTTGAAACACATACAGTAGCCATCAAGTGAGATTCCTGCCCATACCAATACTCCACCACCGTGGTAACTATGACTTTCCACGGTGTTGGATGAATGGTATCTAGTGCTTTGTTCCCTACAGATCAGCATACGTCCTGAATCAGTCTACCATATGAAACTAAACCCGTCGGTGAAAAGTACAAAAGCACATCGCTGTGTGGTACAGGAAACATGTTTTCTTGTTCATGATCTGAGAGCCCTTCTCTGTCACCCGTTGAGTGGGACGCACGCAATATGTTGCCTTGTATAGAGACTTGCATGCTGAAAAATGTCTTCGCATTATATTATACGCATTACTGGGTATTCTTCTTCCTGATGCTGCAGAGTGATCTGCAATAAGTAGCGGTACAGAATCTATTTTCTTTAGAATCGAAAAAACTATAAAACGGTCTTTTGCAGGTGCTGTAGCTTGAGGTAGGCCTGGAACATGTCTTCTGAACATATCTATTTGAACACAAAAACTTCGGTTTGGTATTGATTTGGAGACAATGAGCTACACTACGAGACACGTTAAGGTTTCTGGCAACATCAGCCTGTGACATTCCCGTTTTCTTCCATCTGACTGACCGTCGTTTTAACGAATGCGGCAAACAACTTCTCTCAGATATAGTGGGATCCCACTGGTTACTGTCAGAGAAAATCTAATGTTTGCATATTTTTCACTCATATATGCCTGTCCTTTTCTATTAAAAAAAAGTGATAGCCAGCGCTTTTGCATTAATTTATATAAGTTCGTTTTTGTCATTTAGATACTCATTTGTAAGCTATAAATTTTATTTTTAGAGTCATTTTTTTATGGCGAACTTCGGAAAACATGTTGTTCTTTAACTTTTGGGCGCCACCGTAATAAATCAAAGAATACTCTAGCAACATTTGAATGTACCTGCTTTAAATCATTTTGGTACTTTAGTTCAAAAGAAATTTTAATTTTCATTCGCAATATGTCACTAAAATCAATTTCGTTAGACTTTAAATACCCTACTGGCCATTAAAATTGCTACACCAGGAAGAAATGCAGATAACAAAATGATATTTATTGGACAAATATATTATACTAAAAATAACAAGTGATTAAATTTTCAAAAAATTTGGCTGGATAGATCCTGAGAAATCAGTACCCAGAACAACCACCTTTGACAGTAATAACAGCAGTTATACGCCTAGGCATTGAGTCAAATAGAGATTGGATTGCGTGTACAGGTACAGATGCCCATGCAGCTTCAACACTATGCCACAGTTCATCAACCGTAGTGACTGGCGTTTGGTGACGAGCCAGTCGCTCGGCAACCATTGACCAGACGTTTTCTATTGGTGAAAGATCTGGAGAACGTGCTGGCCAGGGCAACAGCCGAACATGTTCCGTATCAAGGAAGGTCCGTACAATACCGGCAACATGCGGTCAGGCATTATCCTGCTGAAACGTAGGGTTTCGCAGGGCTCGAATAAAGGGTAGAGCTACGGGTCGTAACACACCAGAAATGTAACGTGCACTGTTCAAAGCACCGTCAATGCGAACAAGAGGTGACCGAGACGTGTATCCAATGGCACCCCATACCATCGCGCCAGGTGATGGGCCAGTATGATGATGACGAATGCACGCTGCCAGTGTGCGTTCACCACGATGCCGCCAAACACGGATGTGACCATCATGATCTGTACACAGAACCTGGATTCATCTGAAAAGATGACGTCTCACCATTCGTACGCCCAGGTTCATCGTTGATCACACCATTGAAGGCGCTCTTGTCTATGACGCAGTGTCAAGGGAAGTCGCAGCCATGGTCTCCAAGCTGAGCGTCCATGCTGTTCCAAACGTCGTCGAACTGTTCGTGCAGACACTTGTTGTCTTCCAAACGACCCCGTTTCTTGACTCACGGCTCGTAACGTGGTTGCACGATCTATTACAGCCATGTGTATAATATGCCTGTCTTCTCGGCTGCTAGTGATAGGTGGCAGTTGAGATCCCGCATGGCATTCCGTATTATCGTCCTGAACCCATCGATTCCATATTCTGCTAACAGTCATTGGATCTCGACCGACGCGACCATCAATACTGCGATAAGATAAACCGCAATCCCGATACGCTACAATTCGACCTTTATCAAAGTCCGAAACGTGCTGTTACGCATTTCTCCTTCTTACACGAGGCATCACAACAACTTTTCACCAGGCAACAAAGTTCAAATGCAATTTGTATATGAGGAACCGGCTGAACAATTTCCTCATTTAAACACAATGTAGGTGTCGCTACTGGCGCCTGCTTTGTCTGAATGCGCTGAAAAGCTAATCATTTGCATATCGCAGCACCTTCTTCCATTCGTATAAATTTCACGTCTGTAGCATGTCGCCATCTTGGTGTAGTAATTTTAATGGCCAATAGTGTATAATATTTAACAGCATGTTGATTCAATGGAATCCAAGATAGTACGCTATTTATTGCATATATAAGCTGTTTCAGACATACGGATTTTTTCCCGATATTCTTGAATAAGACTCACTGTGAACTAACGATAGGACCGCATCCTTAACAGAAGCAGGTTCAATTCTAACTATTATTGAGTAACTGGAGAAAAATATTCTACATTTTGCATATATTTCTATCAAGTTAAATCTTTAGGAACTTAAAAGATTTTCCTCACATCACGTGAATACTACCTATTATCCATGAAAAGTCCTCCTGGTCTGCAGCTTGAGAGAGATCTTCAGATGCCTTAGAATGGTTTAAAGTTGTTAGGCTTCTATTAAGCAGCCAACTATAAGATTGAACAACTTCATACATAAGCACCTCACTCAAAATGATGTAATGCATCCAATATTTAATTAGTCAGATTCTTGAATTTAAAGCATTTCGGTTGCATTTTTTGAATTTTATCTCATGAGATATGTTTTCTGCCTGCACTTGTGATGTTGTAATGAAGGGGGAAAAAACCAGAGGTTTATTTCAGGGAATAAACCAGGTTTATTTCCTTGAAAACATAAAAAAATTCTCGGAAATTTTGAAAGTCCTCAGGAATTTTGAAATTTTTCTGATGATTTAGAAATTTTTGTAGTTTATTTTTATCTTTTTTTAAAAATATGTCTGATAAAAAATTAAATAATTAGGTCAATAAAAAATTATAAGTGAATTAATAATCCATTTATTTTATAATTTATATTTTTAATGACGCCGGCCAACTTGTCTAGTGGTCAGCATGCCTGACTAAGGATAGGGAGGTCCTGGGTTCGAATCCTGGTTCAGGCCTGTATGTACTTTATCTCTCTATCTGTTTTTGTCCTTTCTTTGTGTGTGTGAATGAAGTATGAATGATGCCTATCCTATAAATGGGGGTCCCTTTGGCATGTGTGAGGGTGCGATGGTGACCCTGTGGTGCACCCGGGGCAACGCCTCGGTGGCTAAAAGGTCGCTGTGTCTGGCCGTTTCCTGGGTATCAGGGAACAATAGATTAATAGACTCTGTTGCAGTTGTAACTGTCTACAATCTGCCATTGGAAAGAAAAAATTTTAATGACAATTATAGAAAATTTCCAAGAATGTTGTGTTAATGACGAAATCAAATAAAAAAAATTTTCAAAAATTTATGTTGAAGAAATAGATTTTATCTTTCTTCTCAGATAAATTTATAAGAATAAAACGTGAAATTGTCAATATTTATTCTGACAGTCCTAAGAAATATATCGTGATATTTTTTTATTAAATATCAATTCTTTATTTTTATTATTTTAACAAGCATTTTGTTTTTCTCAATTTGAAACTAATTAACTTTCTTACTAGAAGATTGAACAGACATTTTTTTTTTATTTGAATATTTCATAATTTGGTATGGTGAAAGCACAACAACTAAAATAGTCCAACATCTCACTGATTTGCAGGTCAATACTCTAGTCTTCCAGTGGGTACCTCCCATGTCAATGTGTATGGTAATGAGGTTGAGGACCAATTGGCCAAGGAGGGCAACCTGCAGAATACCGTTATTGGAGACTGCTGTCGGTATCGGAGCTGACCTCTCGTGTCAGGAGGAACATCAATGCTGTTTTTAGAGATTCCAAACCTGCCCATGAATGGTACCAAGGCAAATAACCTGGTTCCGCTTTAACGGGCGTGCACAAAAAATGCGATCAAACGGCTCTGACGAGACTGAGAAGCGGCCACCTGCTTGCTTTGAGACATGTTTCTGGTGTCAAGATTTACCCTCTCTGCCCCAAATGTCAAGAGATACGGGCCTCTCCTTCTCATATTCTTCAGTGTGTCGATTGTGAGAGGTGTGATGTGGAATTAAGTCCGAGGGTGGTTCTGGAGAGGCTGAAAACTCATGGATTTATGGGTTTTCAGTGCTGGTGTGATGCTTCTGTCATACCAGTTGGAATAAGCAACAACAACAGTAATTTGCTTCGCTTTTCTTCACATATGTAAGGCAAAACAATCCATTCAACAGAATGTGATAGGTTGCGTTTATTCCTTCAAAATTCCGGTTTATTCCCGAAATTCTCTGTTTATTCTCAAAATTCTCGAGTAAATTCCCGGGGATTTTACACCTCTATTATCTTGTATTTTTCAGCACAGCTAGGAATTATAAAAAATGTTATTCTCCTGTTTTTACTTTCAATATTGTAAATTAGTATTGAAATTTGAACTCTTTCTAGGTCACATTCCCCATTTGATTTTTTATTCTAATGAATTCCCATCGAATTTTTTATACTTTTCTCTCTTTCTCTGATGGATTAAGCTCTGTGTATTCAAATCTCTACATATGTGCATCTCATCTTACAAACGAAGTGTGTATGAATATGTATTTTGGAAGGACAATATTAGAAAAAATAGGAGGAATGATGTCTATATTATCCATTTCTCATCGTCTTGTCCACAATTTTTTATGTTCCAACTTCCTTGAGGAGTTAAGGAAATTAATTTATTCGATAAGTAATGAAAATGATCTGAATCACCACTTCGTGCATTGAGATGTATTTACTAAATTATTGCTTTTGTTTGGATTGCTGTTGGAAGATCCAAGTTTAAATTCCCGTATTCTTACGAATAAAGTAGGAACTGTTTTAAATAAAGAAGCGAAGACATTTTAAACAAAAATCAATATCTTCTATATGATTTTAGACTTCTGAAACTGAATTTCTAAATTGCTCAAAAGATGTAACATTTATTGAAGAAAGACATTGAGGAACATCATTTCTTGAAAATTGTAATTCTGAAAAAATATTTACTGTGCTTACTCTCACTAATGCATACTAATCAATTCATTGATACTATGTCACAAAATCTATAAGATAAAATCTCTATATTAAATGTATTCAATGAAAAGGAAACGCTTAATATATATAGAGAGAGGTAATTTATTTTAAACGCTTCTCCTTTTTATTGATTAGAAATCAATTGATGGATCAACAGGTGTTCCAGGGTTATGTGTGACAAGAAATCCTTATTAGAAGTATTCTTTTCCAACACATGGTTTGACCTTAGCGTATTCTTCAAATGTCATTCAGGTCTCCCTAACAGAACAGTATTCGAGCTGAATTTTTCGTATGGTCCGGTACAATTTGATTACATAAATTATTATATTGAATGTCATTCAAATAATTCGTTTGGGTTTTTCGAACAAGAAACTCGCTGCACAAAAATCTTCAGCTTATAAAAACTGAACCGCTAGTTTAATGTATGAAAAATTATGTGCGAGAGGAGTTATCATTCATAACTTTCATCAATTTAAACACTATTATCTTCTAAGACCTTTCTAATTTTTTACTTACTCTTATCAACTGTTTAAAATAAATAAGATTTTTTTGTTAAATTTGACTTTTTTTTTTTTTTAAGGTAAAAGGTACTATTGATACTCCCGGTTACAAATTTTGAGGATAATTTAACATGAAAGTCATCAATGTTTCAGTCAATTAAATCCAGATATCCTATCATCACCTTGTTGAATTCCTTTTCCTCTTTTCAAAAATTTCGCTATTCTTGTAAATTTCAGAAACGTCACAAAAATGACGATTTCCTTACATATGTAAGGAATATATATATATCCATTGATTTAAACGTAATATACGAGTCAGTAGTTGAGTGGAAGGCAATGAGAGCCAAAGATAATTTATTAAAAAAATAGTTCAAACTATCTTTAGCACAGATGCGAACCATACATACCATGGGGAGAAATTTGCTGTTTCATATTGAATTTGCCTTATATAGAGGAAGCTACTGGGCTGTTTAAAGTACAGAAAGTGTTCGCTGATACTTGAATTTTCAGGCCAGTGATTGACTTTAGTGTATGGGTAAAAATAAAATATTTTAAATTTAGCTTTGAAGTATATACATATACATATATACATATATATATATATATATATATATATATATATATATATATATATATATATATATATATATATATATATATATAAATAAGTTCTCTTTATGTAAGAGTTTTATTATTATATATATATTCAGAAGAAACGGTTAAAAAATGACATTATTTAGTTATAGGTACGTCTCTATCACATTTTTTGTTTCGGACATTAAGTGGATTCTACTACATATACCAAATTATTCTTCCAACGGGGGCACTTGGATGACGAACCCTATGCCACAACAAGGCCAGAAACTACTGCTCATTTTTCGTTACCCAGCGGGCACTTGTGAACCAAGTCACGGAGGCGAGTAGCGTTGCCCGCGCCATACTACCACAAACCCGTTCAAAGAGTGGGCCACATTCATACATCATCACAGAAGAAAGGGCAGAGAAACACAGAAAGAAAGTAACATCCATGCCCGAACCGGTATTGGAACCCTGGACCCACAGCTCAGGAGCGCTAACCACTCAGTCATTAGTCGGTTCATATACCAAAGTAACAGAAATAATAAATACTTAAGGTCAAAATTTTAAATATGCAGATATTTTGCCAGATATTCTAGTTTATATATATATATATATATATATATATATATATATATATATATATATATATATATATATATATATATATATATATAAACTAGAATATCTGTATATATATATATATATATTATTTTATTTTTACAAGTTCCTCTTTTCTAATTTAAGTTCTAGTTCTTTTTTCATCCGTTGAAAAATAAAATAAAAATTGAATCCAATGTCTGTTTATAAGTTATACCTTCAAAATATGTCATGGCCACTCAGACAAATGAATATTTTTATGTGTGATACTTAAAATAATTTGCTCAAATGGTTATTTGAATAGAAGCATATAATATTCTTTTCGTTTGTGGTACTTTTATTCCTTTCTTTGAAATATTTTTGCAATCATGATTGTGAGGCATTAAAATTTTTTATCTACCCGATTATATATAAAAACTTAACACAAATTCCTTACGTTAGAATATGAAAGATATAAATTTGAGTATTTTATTTATGATTTTTGATACAAAACAATTATAAATTCTTCTCGCAACATCTACTTGAATTTCAGTAAAATTCCAATCTTCAAAACCTGCAAGTTTCAAATTTTGTGCGTGAAACTTTTGGTTTATTTTCATATTTTATTTATCATTAAAATAAATATGTTTAAGCTATGTACAGGAAAGTATGCTGGTGCATAAGCAACATAATAAATAAAATCACTTTCAATGCAACAAATTCAAATATGTAATTAACAATTCTTAATTTTCGAGCGTGAAAAATGTTTTAATTTAATATTAAATATGATATACATTTTACGTTCTCACTTAGTTGCCTTGAATATATTATAAATATAAACGGGAGCTTAAATTTAAAATCGAATTTATAAGGTATATTAATCTGCAATGATTTTAGTCAGCATTTTTCAAAAAAGAATCACAAGTCGATTAGACAAATGGCTCTAGGCAAATTATGTTCAATTTTTGGCATTCTGTTCAATTGTTTTCAGATGTAATTCCTACCTAAGGAATGAGTGTCAATGATTTGAAATTAATAGTGAACTGCATCTGCCGATCGAATAAACCCTCATAAATGAGAAAATAGACGACAAAGTAAAATGAAAGTAAATTCATATTTTCCAGTTACTAAATTTAATTCGCCCAGTTACTAAATTTAATTCATATTTTCCAGTTACTAAATTTATTTCGAAATGGGAAGATTTTTTATATTTATAGTTACAAATGAATTTTAACTTAATCAGTAATAATGGAAATAAAACTAAAGTCGGATGGAAATGTAATATTAGTATCATGGTGCCTTTAGCAAAAGATCAACTTGATAATTTGATGATGGTAGCATACTTTCATGGCAAGTGCATTTAAAGATTTATTTTCATCAAAATATTTAATTTTTCTGAAGTTCTCAGTAAAATTTAAATTCCATTTTCTGTTCTCAGGTTATCTTTTCATTTGATATTAATGATGAATTAGGTTAAAAATATACTCAAAATAAATATAAAACTTTAACTCCCAAAAAATGAATAGTATAATTTCCCGAAGGAAATAAAATTGCCTTTTCATAAAAAGTATAAATGTGCATTTTGTTTAAATACAGTAGGTCAGAATTCATATCAAAGGGAAAGCTGCAGAAGTCAATGAATATTTCGTATTTATCATATAGAGACATACCTTCGCATGTTCTTGAATTGAACCAGTATGAAATAAAAGTAATTCTGAAGCAGCGTAAGTATTTGAAGGATAGAATATTCTCCACTTATAAAAACTAAAGAAGCAACATTTATGTATCAAAGAAACACATTTTTCCGCAATAGAACACTGAAAAATTTTATTTTGCTGTATAAATGACTGCATACATATATAAATCAGTATTCTCATATTTATCAAATAACCTTTTAATAAGATCGCATATTTTTATAATAAACTTCTGAATTTTTATATGAAAGAATTGCAAAAAACTGCCAACATTACAACTTTCTTGTTTTATCGTTTTATAAGAACGCAAATTCAGTGGCATTAAATTTAACTCTCTTAAATTTTGTAAACAGTACAATCAATCTCAAACGCAATAATTCTGAAAGAATATACGTCATTAATTGCCAGTTGCACTGATCATAAATACTTCACGAGTTCTGCGCAACTGAACTATGAGCTCCAGGCCTTTGATGTGTTTTACGCTTGAAACCTCCTTCGATTACAGTAAGCATTTCAGATACCTTGTTACAACTGCACTTCAAAATGTGCTTGTATTGACTGCACTTTGAAATCCCTAGGGGAAAAGGACAATAATGTTTCGTTTACCGTTGCTGTAAATATAAGGCAGGAATGATAAAATTCGGAATTATAATACGAATAATTTTATCAGAATATATTTTCGTATTAAAAAAAAAGTTTTTTGAAAAGAAGTAGGTTTCTCAATGCAAAAAAATAAAACATTAATATCATAACTATAAAAAAGTTAGCAGTGTTTAGTAGTAAATATGTAAAATATTTTATACTTTATTTTTAAAATGGTGTATTTTTAATTTATATAAACGCATCTATTACATACATACATATATATATATATATATATATATATATATATATATATATATATATATATATATATATATATATATATATATATATATATATATTGATGCAATAAAATTTAAGTTCCTGTGTGTGATTATAAAATAGGACACACAAATTTGGTTTCTGAATTTTGTTCAATACTCCAGCATATCACTTTTCATTACGTCTGTAGCAAGAATACTAGGTTTACAATATTTACAATTAACTATTACATACAAAGTTACAATTAAGCCGCAGACAAACCCCAACCAACCATACACACTCGTATATTTTTTCATTTTATTCAAAGCACGTCATACTGCAACTTGAATGACGTACTTTGAATGAACTACTGCATACTTGACTGACTGCAAGTAGGTTTACAAACTTAAAGCAAAAGTTAAATATGCATTGCCTTATATGTTCTCTTAGTAACGAAACAAATATAGTTTATTTTTAAAATATGTCTAACCTCGTTTTAAAAGTTATTAAAATCTATATATCGATAAGATTTACCAAAATTTTATTGGATATTGATCGATGTCGTGCTTTCGCACTTTGCGTTGAATTGGGTTCAAACAGATCTTTATCATTAGAAATAATTTTTTCTGTCGAATTTATTATATTTTTAATCATAATTTGTCGTTTTTATTTTATTTTACACCAAATTATTAGCAGTATAAAATTTCGACTATTCGTTGGAAAAATTGCAGCGGATTATGCGACGCTTTTCTTCTTTTGCTCGAAAAAAGGGGATACGAGGCTGCGGATTATCTACAGGAAAACACGGTACTTTCCTGAGATGCGGTTTCTGTGAAGATAATTTAAAATGCCTACATAATGATGGCAACCTGAGCTGGGAAAATCTGCAGACTTGCACTTCAATATTTGCTGTTTTGACCCATTATACAACGATAATACATTATTGCCAAGGACTACAAGTAAACCCTGAAAACATTTCCATGGATGTTTGCCACAGGTAACCTCGATTTTAAACTATGATCTTGAATACATTTCCTAAACAAAATTTAGTACAAACGAAGACTTTCTACTAGATAAATAGTTGAATATTTTCTACACTTCAAAAACGGCGGCACCTCATACTTCGGATATCCATTTTGTGTATGTCAATAGTCTACAATTTTTGACCTATGTTTTGTCATTAGTTTATTAACAATTCTCATAGTTATAGAAAAACTTTATAATATAAGAGATTAATCTTCTGATCAGTGTAGCTCTGTCAATCATGTATTTCCAAGCTAACCTGTTAATATATAAAAAAGAAGACATTTTTATTTTAATTAAAGTATTTCTCTATTATTTAACTGATGAAACTAATATTATTTGTAAGTTCCAATGGTTATAAAGAAATGAAAACGTTTAAATAGAAATTAAAATATCTGCACTTTGAATGCATTTTATTTCACAACAATGCTTTATTCTCAACACATAGATTTATAACTGAGCAATAAAAATAAATGAATTCTGTTAAAAACATGACCCCAATTCAATAGTTCAAAACTATTGAATAGTAGTTTAGGGTAAAAAAAAGAGATACTATACTGAATATTATGTGGTATATACAGTTCAATATTCATTTTTTTTTTTTTTTGGCACAACATTTTTCAGTTACTAAATAAGGCACTATTTTTAGGAACAAAAACAATTGGTAGTGTTTATACTACTTAACTCACAATAAAAGCTTGTAGAATAGCTTCAGAAGCTAATAACAATGTATGTCATCAATTATAAATTCACATACTTTATAATGCCATTAATATACGTTAACATTTCATCGCTCTCATACACATATAAGCATATATAATTCTCAATATTCATAAGAAAAGAAATGAACTCTTACAAGATTAATATAAAATAAAAGTTATAGAATTTATTTAACATTAAGACACAAGTTTTTCCTGATTATTTTAAAACAGAATTATATTTACAGAAAAACAAATAGTTTCATAACACATTCTCATTTACATATGGCAAGCAAGTATTTACATACAACAAGTATGGACATAATTTATATATTTGCTTATGTATCATAACATTAAAATGAAAATATATGTATATTTACATTTTAATGTTTTAGTAAAAAAAGCTAATAGAAGAAAATGGAAATAAAAATTTAAAAAAATTAGAAATGATGATGCTTATATGTAAATAAATTCTAATGTTTTTAAATTTTAATTTTATTATTAGTTTTTTTACAGTTTTAATAACTAATATGAATATGCTAATATCTTACTAAAGTGAATTTTTAATAACTCTCATAAAAGAGCATTTTAATTAAAATTATCTTGCTTAAAACACTAAATATTCTACAGCTTTCTGAAAAAGAATTCTAAACAATTCTAAAAGCATCCGATAAAATTCTCTTCTTGAATATTCGTTATTTTTACCAAATAACTTTTGATTATTGAAGACAGTTAATACAATAATATTGGCTTAATTATTACATACAATACACAAATGATAAACAATATTTATTTAAGATAAAGAGTAAAACAGAATTAATAAAAATATTCAACAAAATATGTGGGACTTCAAATATAAGCTAAACTGTCTTCTAAGTAGAAAAAGAGAAAATTTCCCAATTGATACTTATACTGCACATTAAAAAAAATTTATATCAATGAATATATACAATGAGATATGTACATAGTAATTTAAATAAAAAATATTTTAGAAGGAATGTAAAAGTTAATTGAACCTTGATAATGAAGATAATTTCAACAACTACATCATTTAAAATGTTAATGAGCCAGTCTAAACTTTTTAGAAAATTTTCATGAACAAATATTTATTACAATAAAAAACGATTTTTTTTATAAGCAAACAATCAACAAACATATGTTGTGTGCAGTATATAAACTTAAAAAATTAATAAAAGAAATCATCAAAAGTATTATTCAATACCACAGAAATCAGAATAAGAAAAAATTATGATTTAGATATTTAAAATGTTTAATATTTAAATGTAAATTATTTAATGTTAAACATTTAAAAGCGCAAGCAAATAATTTTAGAAAAATAGAAATTGTTCCCATCTCAACATTTTTGAATTCTTCATTTAATTCTTCATTAACAATGAAATTAGATTGATTTCAACTAAGTCTCTTAAATATTTTTTAAAAATACCAATTTACTATCTCTCATATCATCAGAGAGAATACATATTCCATATTTTTACATCTATTATAATAAAACTAATATATATATATTTATATAAGACATATAACCGTTACTATTTTTAAAGATAAAATTAATAATTTATCATTAACAATGTCAATGACACAAATATTTTACTAACACTATTTAAAGCTTCAATAAATGAATAAGTCTTGCTATTATACAAGCAACAAATTTTTAAAAAGAAGCTCATATATTGAGATCAATTAAAACATTCTATAAGAATATAGAAGAATTATTACATAATTCTTTTTGAAAACCATGTCCAGCAAATATAATTAGTAATATTATACAAGATGGCTGGAATGATTTACTACTTTTCATGCATCATTTCCATGAGTTAGCCTGGATCCTTAAAGTTTTGTAACTTTTCCATCATTGCTTGGACACTGCAATACACAAACAGAAAACAATATATATATATATATATATATATATATATATATATATATATATATATATATATATATATATATATATATATATATATATGAAGATGATAAAAGTAGTTAAGAACAATTACTTCTTTTTTTCCTCTAAAAGTAATATACATTATATAAACAATTGTGTATACATCTCATGCAGGGGGAAAAAGTAAAATATTTTAAAAAGCATAATATTTATATAAAAATGACAAAATTATAATTTCTTGACACATTTTTTGGTAATTTTATTAATATTAAACATTATTCATATAAATAATTGAAATAATAATTAAAACATATACAAAGCTCAAAAATTAAATGATATAATGCAACTAAAACCCATATTTTAAATATATATGTTTAAAAGGATTTAAATTCATAACATTGATTTTGTAAATTCCTCCAAAGTATGATGTCTATAATGATAATGCATCTGCAAATCTAAATAAATTGTTTTAAAAAAATCAAAATTTATGGAAGTTTATATATATATATACACTGAAGAGCCAAAGAAACTGGTACACCTATCTAATATCATGTAGGGCCTCCTCTAGCACACAGAAGTGCCACACAGCATGGACTCTAGTAAGGTGTGAAGTAGTTCTCAAGGCATTGGCACCATGAATCCTGCAGAGCTGCCTTAAATCCTTAACAGTACGAGGAGGCAGAGATCTCTTTTGAACAGCATGTTGCAAGGTAGCCCATACATGCTCAATAAAGTTCATAGCTGGGGATTTCGTTGGCCAGCAGAAGTGTTTAAAATCAGAAGTGATCTTCGAATCACACAGTAGCAATTCTGGATGTGTGGGGTGTCACATTGTCCTGATGGAATTGTTGAAGTATGCTAATATGCACAATGAACATTAATGGGTGTAGATGATCAGACAAGATGTTTTTGTGTCCCTTGTCAGAGTACCAGAGTATCATCTAAACGTACCAGGAGTCCCATGTCACTCCAATTTTACATGCTCCATACCATCACTGAGCCTTCGCCAGCTTGAACAGTCCCTTGTTGTCAAGGAGGATCTGTGGATTCATAAGGTTTTCTCTATACCTGTATACATCCATCCGCTCGATACAATTTAAAATGAAACTTGTCAGACCAGGTTGGTTGGTTGGTTGGCTGGCTGGGTTTTATGATGCAAGGTCCAAAAACGGACATGCTGCCCCAAGCATAAAGTTTTTGAAGCAAATATGTTATTTATTTATTTATTTTTCATTTTATTTATTTACTTTTTGGAAACCTAAGCAACATTAAAATTTCAAAAAACAAAATCAGTGTATATATATATATATATATAAATCTAATTATGAATTATAAAAGAAAAAACAAAATATATATGATTTTAAAATTTATAAAACACAAATTATATATAATGTAAAAAACCTATTGCTCTCAAGAAAGCAAATAGGTTCCTCTAGTAAATCAAGCAAAGTTAAAATATCACAGTTAAAAAGAAGAGTAAATGATATTGGTTAAAGTAAAATATGAAATAAACATGAAATTAAAATATGATATACAGTGAATGGTTCATCACACATTTCACACCATGGATATAATAACATTACCAAAGAGCACCATCCCACCCGAAGGTATACGGTGGGAAACGTTGTTGGACAGTAATCCTGGCGGGAACCTGGGTTCAGCACTTGGCCAGGGTGTGTGAGAAGAACTCCTTAAGTGGTGGACTATCCAAATTAACTGAGGGGACAAAAGAGCGTTCTGTTGGGACTCACTGTGGCTTCAAGTGATTTAGTTCACTTAGAAACAAATGTCTGTGTGTGAATTGTGTGTTCGATGCGAAGTCAAGTTAATCTTTCATAAGCAGTTTGTATTGTTAAAATTGATAATGAGGTGATGTATGAAAATATGGCATGCAATTTATTGCTGACCTGCATGTTCCATGACTCCTGACAAAGATAATAAATTAACATAAAATTTCTTCCCACATCAGACAAAGGAACTGATGTCAGAGTTGGGCCAGATGCAGATTTAGCAGCTACATCAGCCTACTCGTTACCATCAAGACCTACGTTACCTGGGATCAAACAGAATATAATATCGTATCCCTTGCCAGCAAGGGAATCCAATGCTTGGAAAATTCTCGACAAAATGGGATGACAATCAAAATTAATATTCCGCTAAGCTTCTAAAACACTCAAACTGTCAGTGTACAAACTGTATTTAAAGGTATCAATCATATTAATCTGCTAAAGAGATTGGTAAATAGCAGTTGCTTCAGCAGAGAAAATGGAAAAGGATGGATGGAGGCTGTAGCTAACAGTTTTGTTTTTAATAACTACAGCACAGCCAACATGCCCTGCAGATGTTGATCAATCAGTGAAAGCTGGTGTATAGGTGATATACTGACAGCGGTGTGATGAATAAAGCTGCTGGAAAATAGTAGCTGTTGTTTCGGACTTCCTGCAATGAGCAAAAGGATTGATGATTTTAATCTGTGGATCATACCAAGGTGAATGTAATAGAGGGTCCCTTTTGTTAAAATGGACATAAAGGTCTGAATATAATGAGCTAGATTTTATCTGAGTGAGAAAAGGTGGAATGTTGTATGAACGTGCGTCATACAGCCTCATTAGTGCAGAAGTAATAGTTTTAGAACATAATGGATGATGAGAATCAGACATAATTTTTGCATAATAATTGAGAGACCGCTGCATTCGTCTCTCAGGTCTAATGGCAGTTCTTGGCAAATTGCATATAGACTCTGGACTGCTGATGTGCGGAATGCGCCTGAACATATTCTCAAAGAAGAGTGATGTATTGCATCCAGTCTGCATAAAACAGAAGACCTAGCAGATCCATACATTACATACCCATAATCAATACGAGATAAAAATAAAAATTGGTAGAACGAAGTAGTGATGTACGATCAGCACCCCAAGATGTATCAGAAAGTACCTTGAGGATATTAAGCGATCGCTCACACTTCTGTAAATGAAGCACATGTGGAAGAAAATTTATTTTTGGTCAAATATTACACCCAGAAATTTTATCTCATTGACAATAGGGGGATGGGTGTATTGTTTATGTAGATAGTAGGATTATTATGCATGTTAGTCTTCCTGCAGAAATGGACACAATTACTCTTGCCAGGAGACAGCGTGTAGCCATTTTCATCACACCACACAGCAAGTTTAGTAACAGCTGTTTGTAATTGTTTCTTAATTAATCACAAGTTAGACCCCTCACATGAGGTTTGCAGGTCTTCAAAATAAAGTGTGCCATAAACAGGAGGTGAAATTTGATGAAGGATGCAACCAATGTAAAGGTTGAAAAGTGTGACACTTAAAATAGAACCATGGGGTACACCTTCGGCGTGGATAAAAGTATTGGATGTAAAAGATCTAATACATACTTTAAAAACATGGGAGCGTAAATTTTTTTTAAGGAATATCAGAAGATTACGCCAAAAGCCAAAATCAATATAATAAATGGAGAATTCCATATCGCCATGTATGGTGGCTTTCATTTTTTCTGCAACTGCTTACTGGATGTGAAAGATGTAATTGAAGATACATAGCGAGACCAAAATTCCTTCTGACTTCGATGACGAGGCCTGCGAGTTAATGCTTTTGCTCTCTTAAAGGCGATAAGATTCTTCATTGTTGGGTATCTTCTGAATAGCCCCCATAGCTTCCTCTGTTTCTTATAGGTGTTTTAACATTCATCATTTCAACTAAGGTTTGCAACGCCTGTGTGGTATAGGGGAACTCTTAGGTATTGATGCATTAGTTGCTTTCTTAATTGTTTCGGTGAACTTATATACAGCATCATCTATGTCATCAATAGTAATCATTTCATTGTCAATAACTGCCAATTGTGTAAGTATCGTCCAATCTGCCCTACAGTACACATAAGTAGGTAGATACTGTCCAACACTACTACCTCCAGTCTGGGAGATGACGAGAGGAAAATGAATGCTATTGTTCAGATCATTTCTTACAATTAACTTTAACAATGGTAGAAGAGATGGTGAACAAATGGCCAGATCGAGAGAATTAAATGTTCTTGTAGGTACATGGAAATATGTTTTCTCGTTGGTATTAAGTAGACAGAGACTGTTGACTGAAATAAACCGCTCTATCTGCTGACAGCGATAATTAGTATCACTTCCCTCTTAGAAACCCTTTTTACAGTGGTTGATTCTGGCTTGTTGACTGTTTGGGGCAATCTTACCAAGGGAAGTGTAAATTGATTCTGTTTGTGTGCTGCTGGACTTAGTGATCTTTTTATCTGCATTTGCATAGCTAATTCCACTTTGGGGTGTGCTAGAAGTTACAATTCTCCTGGCCTCAGGATATGAACATTTATTTTTCACCTTTACTGTGGTTATCTCTTTTTCCTATATCCAGATTGGACTATTTCTAGAATAGGAGGGATGGTCTCCATGGCAGTTAACACACCTCTTTTTTCCAGAGCAATTAGTGCTGTCATAGACAACTTCTGCACATCGTGCACAGGTGAGTTTGCCTCTACAAGCATCTTTTGTGTGTCCAAATCGTTGACAATGGAAGCACTGCAGAGAATTCAGAAAATACGGCCTGACGGGTAAATGTAAATAGGCAGCATTAATATACTGCGGAAAGTCTGGTGTTGAAAAGGTCAAAATCAAATGCTTAGTATTTATAAATTTACCATCACATTTGACCATAATGCATGTTACACCACAGACCTTCTGCTCCTTGAGATTTTCAAGGATTTCATCCGTAAGCATATTATATAGATCCGATGCCGAGATTACACCACATGAAAAATTCAATGATCCATGAGGCGAAATTTCGACTTCCATACTACCCAGTGTGCGCATTTTGCTTAAGGTCACTGACTAGTTGTCTGAATCAACTTTGACAAGCAGATCTTCAGAACGCAACTTACAAATAGACTTCACTTCCCCAAGAAATCCTACGATACATTTCTGAATTAGGAAGGGGGATACCATTTCAAAAGTATACTCTTTCCTATGTATAAAATTTTGGATCTGATAATAACTGTTGCTCCCATGGGAGAAATGATTTTTTCTCATTTCCATGAATAATAATAAAATTTTGAGACTTGACTGCACCACCCACCACCGAGTCCAACAAGGGGATACAGACCAGCTGTACCAGTGCTAGCCAGGTCCTATACGGCACATCCCTGAAGTGGCTTCCACCCTTAACCAATCACCCAGTAGATGTAACAATCACTTGATCCATAAAACCGATTGATGTGCTGAGAACTACAACACACCTCCCATTTACTTGAAGCAGAGGCCAAAGTAATGTGTTGGGCCTGGGGGCCTCAATTACCAGGACCCTCCTTTCCACAGACATAGGTCTCCATGCACGGCAAACATGTGAGTGATTTAGTCTTCAAGAATAGCTAATAGCAACAGAGCAACGAGACCTACTCTAGGGGAGCCCTCAACCTCTTTTGAGGCAACCACAATGAGGGAGAAAGGAAAAAAAAAGCAGAATAGTAGAGGAGAGAAGAAAAGAAAGAAGAGGATAGATCACTGGGGTACCTCGGGATTGTGACACCTGTGTTTACCTAAAGAAGGTAAACCCTCTGAGGGGCTTGTCAGACAAGGAAATTGCATTTCCAGTTATCAAGAGTCCAATGTCTGTGTTAATGGGCCCAGGCAAAGCATAAAGCTTTGTATCATGCAGTCATCAAGGGTACAGGAGTGGGCCTTCGGCTACGAAAGTACATATTTCTTTGAATAGTTTGCCCGCTGACACTTGTTGATGGCCCAGAATTGAAATCTGCAATGATTTGTGGAAGAATTGCACTTTTATCACATTGGATAATTCTCCTTAATCATTATTGGTCTGTTCTTGCATAATCTTTATCCACCCACAGCAATGTGTGAGATTTAATATCTCAATGAATTCCTGATATTCACGGTATACTCGTTAAATGGACATAAGGGAAAATCCAAATTTTACTTCTACTTCGGAGATAATATGTCCCATTACTCATGTGCTGACAAAAACACCTCATTCAAACACACTGAAATCTTGAAAATTTGCCAATTGTTTATCAATAATCAATCTAACAACCGTGCCAGACATTTATAATTTTATAGAGGTGTTGCTAAATACAAGCACTACTTTCTGATTGGTTCCACATGTTTTAATTTGCAAAAGCACGAGTGTATCAGTTTTTTTTTTTTTTTTTTTTTTTGGCTCTTCAATGTATATAAATATTTAAGATTCAACTTTAAAAATTATATTTTTAAGGATGAATAGTTTATATTTTTTTATGGTTTTAATTAAAATTTAATAATTTCTCTTAAAATCTAAAAAATTTTACATACACATTGAAAACTTTTTATACTCTGCACATTTGTAAAGTATTTTGTAGATATGAAGGAAACAATTAGAAGTTTCTACTATTCTTTCTATAAACAACATTTCATTATAGTAATAGCAAGGTTTCTATCAATCATTGTATTAGTGAAATCACTTTTTAATATGCATTCTCAATTCTTTTTCTTATTAACTATATATAACATTATAGAAATAAAGTGTTTAAGCAGGAATCAACACAGAAGGAGAGATTTTAACTTTTTACATCTATAAATTAACATAAATTACATTTAAAATCAAAAATTTATTTTTCACAATAAAGCATGAATCATTTTATATTCTATTTAAATAAACAATAATAGATAAATTAATGCATTTTCATATATAATAAAAAATATCACAACCTTAAATAATTATGGCACAATAATAAAATTATCATAATTCTATTTGAGCAATATTTACTATTTTGGTAAGTAAAAAATAAAGGAATAGTAGTGAATAAAATAAATCCATATTTACTTCTTTAGAATAGCTTCATTTTCTTGTTGAACACGACGAGTTTCTCTTCTTGAATAATCTACAACAGCTGATAAGGACAGGTTACTTTGAGAAGACAGTGAGCTTGAATTTAATTGACGAAAACTATTTTCAATTGAAATTGAAGGACTTTGTGCACAGTCTTGAATTTTATCTGCACAAGCAAAAGTGAGGGAAAACATTAAATAATACACAGAAAATAATTTGGTAAAAACATTTTGAATACAGACATGATTACACACATGTAGGTGCACACATACATTATATTATTTATAAAAATACTTTAAAATCTTTAATTGAAAATTTTAAGATATTGTGATTTATATAGAAGCTTCTAATGAAAACAAAAAAAATTTTCTATTTTCCCATAAGCCCACGGGTAATTTAATATTGATTTTAATGAAAAGAAAAATATCAACATAGGAAATTATTTGCTTTTGACATACAAAAACTTATTAGCATATTGAAAAACATTATAAATACAAAAGAATATAATACTTATTCTTTTGTATTTTTTTCAAACTTAAAATTTTTCATTCAAATTTTTTAAAATAAAGAATATAATTTAAACATAATACAAACCATTAGATAATGGTGGAATTATAATTGGCGGTGAAGGTTTAGGTTTGCCATGCAACAGTTGAGCAGAATCTGGAAAATGATGATCAAGCAATATGTGATTACTTTCAGGAGGCATAGTTTGAGACTGAGGTGAATCACAATGAGAGGTTGATGACCCACTTTCATTACGGAAACGAATTTTCTTATTCTACAAAGAAATAAACATCTAAATTATAATTATTTTCTTAAACATCTACTTAAAATAACTATAAACCATATTTATATAATTCTTATTCTTTGTAAAGATACTCTATTTTTCTATTACTAAAAACCAAAAATATAAAATTCAAAATGTTTTAAATTTTATAATAAAAAAGAATGTTTGTTAATTTACTTATTAGTTTAGAAATACATATAAATATGCAAAAACCAACAGAATTTCCCAAGAATGTTGTCGATGAAGTCAGAATATACTTTTTTGAATAAGAAATAGACAAATTCTAATTTTAATAGACAAACTCTAAATTTAATTTAAGACACAGATTTTATCAGTAAGTAATTTTTATATGACTTTAAATTTTTCAAAAAAATTAAAATCATAATTTGTTATTTCCAGTTAATTTCAACATTATTATTTTCAATTTATTTCAAATCAATAAATTCGAGACTAAACATTCTTCAAAAAATTATTACATTATATATATATATATATTACATGTATAAAAAAAGAAGCAAAACAGTAAAGAAGTATACTTAATTTTCCTAATAAAACATTTTTGAAATTAGAAATTTTACACTTTCCTTCACAGAACAACAAGATTAAAATAGAAAAATTATTTTGAATAACATTACCAAAGTAGCAAATAATGACCAAATGTCTCGTTGTCGCTGAGATTGCCATCGATCAATCTGAACATCCCATTCTGATATTTCATAAGAAAGGTTTATTATTTGAGGTAAAATATCATCAAGATCTTGCTTAATTTGCTTCAGTTTTCTACCAAATAACATAATAAATAATTTAACATTGAGAAGTTTTTGTAACAATAATTTTTAATATATGATGTTAATAATAATTATAATTAACAATAGGAAGTTTTAAGACAATATTAAAATAAGACACTAAAAACACGACACGATATGCATATCACATAAACACAAGGGTTACTCAAAATGTAAGTTTCCAGCAAATAAAATAATAAAATTACAACTAAATTATCTAGAAATACTTATCAGAACAGATACAGAAAATTTATTGAAATTATTTTTACTATTATTTCTTAATGCATAAATCACTGAAATGTCAAAGCACGAACTGAATTTTTGAAGATCAGAATTGCTCTCACCCTTTAGCAGGGAGTGGTTTAAACATGTGTACATGAAATTTTCATCAATGGAAAAAAACTGTTCTATTAAAGATTCATTTGAATGCAAGAACAAATATAGTTACTCTAAGCAAGATCAAACTTTTCGTATGGATGATCAAATTCTTCCAAATGGAAAATATTATAATATATTCTGTATTATAAACACAAGTGAGTATAAAAAATTTATATAAGAGGGTCACTCTGAAATTTTTGAGACACAACTAGGTTTTTAAAGTTATACTTGCAAAATTTTAGGTGTGTTCAAAATAACCTCCTCCAACATCAATGCATTTTTGTAGACGGATTTTCCACAGATTAAATGCCTTCAAGCCATTCATTTCTTGGAATAGATGAAAAAAATGCATTTATAGCCACATCAATCTCTTCTTCTGAATGAAAATGATGTCCACGTAAGTTCTGTTTTAGATTAAAGAATAACCAAAAGTCGCATCAGGTGAATACAGCAAATGTTCAATCACTTTAATTTTTTTTTGTTTAAGAAACTCAATTGTTAATACGGCTGTATGGGAAGATGCATAATCATTGTGAAGCATTAGTCCCCTAACATTCAGTTCCTGTAGTATTTCTGGAAGATATTTAGTGGTATACCAGTTTGCTATTACTGTCTTCTGTCCTTCCAACTTGATAGCTTTGACCAATCCCGTACTTCTGAAGAAAACAACATACATCACTTTTTCAGTGCGTGTTTTTTTTTCACCATTGTCGGCATGGGATCATCTTTAAACTTCAAAGACCCATACTTTGCTTTCTTGACGTGTTGTAACGTCAAAAAACGGTATGTACGTTTCAACACCTATTACAATTTTAGAAATGATTTGGTGGCCACCATCATTTAGCAATTTAAGAAATTCTTTACTGATTCTGACAGGCTTCTCTTTTGGGTGCTCAGTTAGATTATGGGGAACACAATGGCAAATTACTTTTTTCATATGCAATTCTGCATGAATGATTTTGTTTATGGCTGCGGATCCAATGTTAAGTTCCTTCTGATTCATTTGATAGGTACAACGATTATTATCCATTAACATTTTTCTTATGGCACACACATTATTCAGGATTACTGCCGACGGCAGCCTTCCTGTGTGTTCTTCGATCTGAAGAAAATTGCGACTTGTTCTAAATTATCTAAGCCATCTGAATACAGTAGCACGAGCTGGAGATTCATCACCAAATGCTAATTGCAACCATTGAACACATTCTTCTAGATTTAATCCTGCTTTAAAATCATAGATCATAGAAAATGTTCTTTGCTTCAACTCCATTTTCTCTTCAGTTTAAAATTTATTCTACGCTAAACAAGTTGAAGTAAATCAGTAAAAAATCGTCTTATGTGTTAAAATACTTTGTATTTTAAAATCAAACCATTATTTTAATTTTGTAAATTCTCATCTGCGCGTATCTCAAAAATTTCAGAGTAACCATCATATTAGACAGCATTTATAATGAATTTCAATTGTAGCTATGCTTTAAGCATTCAAAGACTTTACCATCCATCTTAATTCACAGTTGATAGAAGGTGAAATGGGAGGCAATGTTTTTGCTGTTACATTGTCAATGAGAACTATCATGCGAATCAAACTTGCAAAACAATCCCACTCATAATCTACTGAGCAAATTTATTTACCCTTTAATGCATTACTTGTTCTTAATAAGTGTATTAAATTTAAATTTTAGATCAATGTTATAATATTATTTAATTTTCAATCAATTAAAATTTAAAGACTTCTACATTTAAATGTACGTTATTCACAATAATGGAAGTTTAAGAGACTTTGAAACAAAAGTTGCAGAAACAGTTTGTTTTAGGCAATAGTTTCCAAAAAATATAATTTCTAAAATTATGTGAGTATGAATTATGTCTACTACTAATGCTATTACAAGCTTTCATATAAAATTATTCCTATGTTTTCATTTTCGTAATTTAAAATGAAATTTTTAAAAGTATTAATACCTGGTATTTTGAATTAGTTTTGTAAATAGCATATTTTTTTCTCCTCTTCATATAAATATAAGCACAAAAAAATTGTCATCACATATATTTTCTAATTACAGTTAGATTTGCAAACACAGATGAGAGTAAAATTGTTAAATTTTCATTCAGCGTTCCATATAATAACAATTTAAATCAATTTCTCTGTAATTGGATAAAATATGAGTAATTTTAAAACAAATATTCAGTAAAATGGATTAAATCGCTTGAATGACTGATATGATATATATAATTTTATTTATATTGTTTTTTTATCAAAATTTTAAATTCTATTTTTAGTCCTTAATTATTTATAAAATTATTATGAAAAAATTTTCCGTGAAAAAAAATTCTTAATGTAATAGTTACATGTTGTGATATAAAATTATCTTTTTATTGCCGTTTTGTTTAGAAAAAACTTTCTCAATAGAATTTTAATTGAATTAATTTTATTTTTAAATTTTTTCTTATAAACTTAACTTACTAAAGTTTCATTTAAGGGTATTATTTTCCAAAATTTTGTTAGATTATTTACATTTGACACATATAGCTAATAAAAATCAATATAAAATTTTCTATTTTAATACATATAAATTTAGATACTCAAAACTCCATGGTCCTCAACCAATGAATGAGTATTCTTGTATACACATAAAATTATATTGCCAATAAACAAAAGTAAAATAATAATAATAATAATAAAAGCAGTTAAGAGAAAATATGGAAATAAAATTTTCATATTGATTTAAAAGTGTATGATATTTATTAAAACTTGTAATAACCACTTGGTAACATAAGAAAAATAAAGAAATATTGATAATTAGCTTCATTCCTATAAAAACTGTTCTGTGTATAGATAACAATAGTATATTTTTAGAGAAAATAACAGAAAAAGAGAGTGAGAATGGCAATTCTAAGCCTACTGTTTTAATAAAGTATTTGCAATCAATTGATCAAGAGCAGGTATACAACTGTAAGCGATTCTTGATAGAAATTAACATAAATCTCCAAACCAAATACATAAAACTATTATTTGAGAGAGGAATCACAGCTATCTTACTCTAAAGGAATTGATTTTTTATGGACACTATTGATACACCTATTTAGAATCATTGTTTCACAGAAATTATTCACATAAATGAAAAATTTTTAAACTGAATTAATATCCTTACAGCAGACAACTGTGATATCAAAATGAAAGAATAAATACGTAATACGTTAGAAAAAATGCCATTAATACACAAAATACTATCATTAATTATATGTATTTTAAAATGTACACTTGCAAGTTGCGAAAAAATAAACATGCAACAAATAATTTCAAAAACCAGTGAAAGATTTTTTCATGTTTTTATCTTATAAAATACACTCATATATTTTATTTCCCCACAGATATAAATTTGTAAATAAAGTGAAACTAAATGCATTTGTATATGCATAAGGAAACATTTATACATTGTTAAATAAAAATAATAATAATTAAAATAAAATTTTATAGCATTGAAAGTAAAAGTTAACATTAGTTTAAAAAATACAACTGTCTACTATGAAGAGTTTTTAAAAATTTTTTTAAGAAAATATTGCTCGACATCCATTTTCTATAAAAATTATTTTTATAATAATTTCTGACAATGATAAATGAGGAAAAATAATTTTTGAATCAAAGAGAAATATGTATTACATGCAACTTAAATTAAAAATAGAAGAATCACAATATTTTATTTCTGCCAAAGGATTTTTATTGCAAATAATTTTTTTTCAAAATCCTCATGATTGGGAAAATAATTAAAAAAATGAAATATGTTTTAAGAAATCACTATAATCCAGCAGATATAGAGAAATAAATGTAATAATTCTCTAAAAAAATAACAAAAAAAAAAAAAAAATAACATTTTAAATAATTTGCAGAAAAAATTATTTTGAAACATTTACACATGAAATTGAATATTATAAGTTGTCAGGGTTTTAGATTCATGAAAATGTAACAGGAAAAAATTGAGTTTAAAAAATGAAGTTATAAAAAACTCCCAGCTATTTCAAATTACCATATGAATTAATACCTCTTCTACTCATTTTAAAATAAATTAAAATTAACTTTTATGCATATAAAATCATATAATTCTGTTGTAAAACTTAATCATATTTAATTTAATAAATGTTATTAGCTGCTTAAAAAAATATAACATTATTTATTTTGCAATCTTAATACCTAAAATAAAATTAACATATACCTTATGTAAGAAATCAAATCTTCAATATGAGAATGACTGTGCTGCAAAGTAGCACACAATAATCCAACCATATCAGTATTATCATGGGAAACTCTGCGTTGTTCTAAAAAAAGTTAAAAATTGCTATATTAAATCTTTAAATATAAAAATTTGTTACTGAATGCGATGTAGCTGCTTTTGTAAGTGAACTATTACTATAATTTTATTGCATTATAAATGCACATTGTTTGTGTTTTCTCTCAATGAAGAAATGTTCCTTAAATTTCATTTTATATCATTAGTAAGACCATTTGATGTATGAAACATTATGCAGATAATGAAAATCAAAAATGTTAAAGAAGCATTTATAATCAACAAAATTTTACATACGACCTTAATTAATATAACTTTCACTGTCTTGTAGCTTAGATATTAAATAAAATATTTAAGGTATAAATATTATTAAATAAAATTGACTATAAAGTAAAGATAAGCAAAAAACTTGATAAAAAAAATTTCAAAAACTGCATCAAACTGTTTTTAAAATATAAACAGATTTCTAATTTACAGAAATCTTAATATGGGAAAGTGAAGCAAATGTAAAAGAGAAAATGAATACATCATCAATATAATTTCTGATTACAATAATGTAATTCATATACATGTATGTCATATAAAATAAATTATGATCAAAGATGATTTTACAAAGTAAAAGAATTCTTGCTTATATGCTGGTAGAAGAAGAATATTTTTTTATTATTAATAATTTATTCTAATCAGATTGATAATTTTGTGTGTGTGTGTATATATCAAACAATTATTTTTCTCAATAACATAATCACACAATAACTTTGCAATATTATGTATACTGATAACATTTCAAAAATATACATTCATAACATAAAACTGCATTATACAGTTATTCCTTACAACTGAGGTCTCTTTCAACCATTTTAACTAATAAGAAGACACTTATTAAGATTGAATTCTCACCCAATAAATATAATACCATATAAAAATATGGCATATAATTCACAATATAAAAATCATGATACTGTTAATTGATAAAAAGAAGTAGAAAGGAGGAAAAATCAAACATTTTTTTATATATTTCAATTTGTTTTGAAAAATATCAGAACTCTTTCGTGACAGCACAGTGAAAGTCAAAACATATTTAAAAAATGTCTGTGCAACCTTTATATTTTCATTGCAAAAAATATCCAACAAAGTATATTTATATTTTAAAATACTTTATTCACATAGATTTTTTAAAATTTTCTTACTTTCTATTCTGAATTTGAATATTTAAACTCCTGATAATCATTTTACACTTGAATGTTTGTTGGTGTGGCTTGATTTTTCCATGCCGCTATACTTTTCTAGTACACAAGACGATAAATCGACAGATTTTTTGTTTGTTTGTTTGTCGCTCAACGGTCATTTTTTGCACACGAGGGCTAATCAGACAGGGACCTACAGCTTAAAGTGGATTCCGAACCACTACAAACATCCATGCCCAAGGTGGGATTCAAACCCATGAACTGTTGAACCGAAGGCAAGAGCGCTAACCATTCGGCTACCAGCTCGGCGTATAAATCGACAGATATCTATAGTTTAAAGAGGTTTCAGAACAATTATCAATGTATACCTTGAATATGGATTTATATTTCTTGTTTTAAAGTTATTCAATGAGTAGAAAATTTTCCTTTGCTTTATTTTCAATACAAAATTCTATTTTATTAATATTCATATTTGGAAACATTTAAAAACGAAATGCTGTCATGAGCATAAGTACTTGTAACCAAAAAATGGAAACATCTTAAAAAAAATCAAATTATATGGATTACAGTACACAAGAATTTGGTAAGTCTCTCATTGCTTATTGGCATCAATACTAAACTATTTATAGATTACAGCATGAAGTAACAACATAAACATGCATAAAAGTGAAATATAGAAATATGCAGATACCAAATAAAAAAAACTTAGACACTATTTTATTTTTTACAGCAGATTGATCTATACAAGTCAATAAAAAATATATATTCTTAGATAAATTTTAATAAAAAAATTTTTTGCAATCATTTAAAATTCTTCTAACTCTCAAGATTTGAAAAAATAAATATAATGATAATCTTGATAATAAATTTCACAACAATAAACAAACCAAAATTGTTTATGCCACTAAATTACTTGGTTATATTAATCTTTTTACTTATCAAAAAATACATTTTATTATGAAATACACACAAAAGTCTACCTTTTGTTCTTTTTCTAAGTTCAGCATATAACTCTAGTAGTTTCTCACGCCTAAAAAAATGCAAAATAAAAATACAAACTAAATTTTTTTCATAATACTATAAAAAAGAATTCTTTGATAACTGAAAAAAACCACAAAAGTAACTATTCACAATAACAGATTCAATTAACATTGACATGATAAAAAAAAACTATAATAATTTAGAAAAAAAATTAGCTAACAAATTTAACAACATTTTAGTTCATCTTAAAATAAATTTTGTGATCATTTTAAAATAGCTCATTTTTGAATTTGTTACAGCTTTTTGAGCTCTAAAATAAGATAATATCTATGAGCAAATGAAATTAAGCATATGCTTCTATATAGATATTAAAACTAACAAAATATGAAATTATTATACTAAGAATTATTTTAATTTATACTTATTACTTACTTCTTTCAGAAATGTTTTAATAAAAGTAATTTAAAAAAAAACCTACAAAAGATATTTTAAAATGAAAAAGTTTCCAAAAAGAACAAAACGAATAATTTAGAATACAAAGGAAAACATTAGGTAAATTAAAAAGGAAAAAGTTAAAATAAAAATAGAAAAGTGAGTGAAGTAAAGACTTGCTCCTTTTCTTCAGAGTACAAAAGGAAAGGTATTTTGAATTCATTTGTGTAAAAATTCTAAAGAACAAACAAAATACACAAATAAACTGTTAATTTGAAAGAAAATGATCAATTTATGGTAAAAATGCCCACTATATTGGTTATACATTAAAAAAATAAATTTAGCAAAATAATATAGGTGAAAATAGAGATAAATTTACAAATATGGAATTTTTTAATTGTCACATTTAGGCCATTATTCTAAAAAAAGGGCAGAGTCTTATAAAATTATTAATAATTTTTATAATATATAAATTTGAAATTCTTTGATAGAAAGGCAATATTTTTAAACTCCAATATTACTGATGAATAACTTTTTTCTCTAAGAAAATAATTAAATTAGAAACCAATGATAATTCATTAATGACATTAAAATTTTAAAACCTATATTATAAATAAAGTTCACTTGAATTTTTAAATGTAATATAAATTAAAAAATGTAAGTCAAACATACTTTGCACAAATATAAATATTTTTTTATTGATAGAAAGAATTATTATACTGCTCATTAGCATTTGAACTAAATAAAAATGTAATTTAAGTAATAACACTTTTTAAGATGCAAAATTTCTCTTATAACTAAAACAATAGAAACTTATAAATTTAAAAACTTAAAAATATACTAGGTAAAATTGTTATTACTCGTATATACTCTAGTTTTATATCATATATGTATAATTAATAGAGAATTATTAATTTATCTCTAATGAATTTTAAAATTAGTATGTCTATTGCAACATAAACAAAAATAATTTTAAAATAATTTAAATGATAATATACCCTTTAAATTAAAAAAGAAATATTTTTCATTTAAATTTCTTTTAATGAAGAGCATTTATTCTTATATTTAAGTATGTATTATATAAATTTGCTTTATTATTAAAACATCGTATTCATATAAAAATGACTTATATTAAGAAATTATTTAGGAATGCTTTATCAATAGAAGCATTAAAACAAATAAACTAAGTATCTCAATTTATATAAACAGTAAATAAATTGTTTCTAAACTTTATACTAAATTCCTTTTCTATAACAATGCATATAAAATTGTTATTTCAAAAAAAAAGATCAATGGAAAAGTAGGTTGTCAAATAAATAAAATTTCATAATATAAAACTTATCTAATCTATAAAAAAAAATAATAATAATTTCATGCGTTTATTAGCCATACTGAAAGTTACTTTATTTTAAATACCAAAGAATTTTCATAATGAGCTTCCAATTACAAATAAATTTTCATAAAAAAAATGGATTTAAAACAATTTACATACTTTTTCTTTCTTTTTTACAAAGTTCATTAGCACACATTTAACAAAGTATGAATAACATTAACTTTATAGAAAATCTAAATTTTAAAACTTTTGAATGTCAATTTTACAAATATACTTATGTACGGTTTCACATATATTTATGTACATGTTTTATATAAAAATAGCATTTTCTTTTATTACCATTTAATATTCTGTAAGGACAAAAAATGTGTGAATATTTTTGCACTACATTTTTATGTTTTGTTGTTGAAGCAAAACAATTTCAAATTGAAAGTAAATTTTTTTAAAATTAGTTATTACATTATTTTGCACCTAATTGCACACTTATCTGTTGTAACACTTTTTATTTCCAGCAGGAAACTTATATTTCAGAACTAGCACAATGAGTTTTTTAACAAATAACTTAGTCCCTAACTTGAAGAAACAAGCTTTAATAAAGACAATAGTCTTTTCAGGCCACACTGTTACTAGATATAGAAAATATTACAATAATTAAGAAATTAAGTACTTTATTAAGATAACTGCATATTATAATAATTTATATAAGGAAACAATACAGATATTTTCTTACATAAAAAATATAATTTTCAAACAGGAAATTAATAGTGGCCTGTCAATTACAATAGAAATTGTATAGTTGCAACAATTATTGAATATTTGCTAAATTTTAACTTCAGTACACATCAGTAATTGATTTATTCATTCTTAGCTCACCACAGTCATTATTATTAATTTTTTAAACAAAGGCTATTCAATATTCAAGCATAATAGTTAATCTATTAATGATTTTTAGTACTTCTTAACTATTTAACATGCAATTTTTTAATTGAAAATATTTCTATATAATTTGCAATAATATAAAAATTGATCTTGGATTAATTATGTTATATAACATAATACTAATATAGATTTGAACATAAAAAATTGTCTTTAAAATAAAATAAAATTTCTAAGTTAAAATTATCAAAATTTGATCCAGAAAAGCTGTAGGACCAGTGAGTGATAAAATTATTTCTGAGTATACAGAATTTTTTTTCATGTTATTTAATGGTAATTATAATTTGCAATAAAAGAAGCACTTGCAGGTTTGATTTCAGAAGCCAAGTCTACAGATATCTGGATCTTGACAGATAGCAGTAGTGCCATTCAGCATCAGAGCAATTGGACTGGAGTGGGATCAGTTATGATTCTTAAAGACTTTAAAGTGCTTTCAAGGCAACACAGGATTTATTTTCAGTGACTTCCCTCACACATGGGCTTACAGAGCAATGAGTTTGCTGACATTCTTGAAAAAGAAGGGGCTTCTGGCACATCAACTACTGGTAACAAACTGACCTTCTCCAAAAAAAGCTCAAAAATTAAGATCGCAGATCAAAAAACATGGAGGATTCCTCCGTCCCACTTTTGCTATTCTGAGAAAACTCCAGGTAATGCCCACAAAATAGGAAGTAACAGAGTTGTCCAATGCTCCATCAGCAGACTTATGAGTGGACATATAGGGAGCCTTACTTATATTGATGGACAGAAATCTTTATCATGTGTGCAAAAAGTGCACTTCTGCACAGGTCTCCCTTGAACATATTCTCCACTGTGTAGGGCTTTAGCACATGAGGATCTTATTACTTTACCTCTTATTGCTTATAACTTTTTGAAGATTCACAACCTTCTGGACATGGTCTGCTAGATCTTGAGGAAGAAGTTACAATGACAAGAATTTGGATATGGCACTTTTTAAAGGTATCATAGCATATACAATACATTTTTATTTAGCTTTAAATAAACAATTTTAAAAAAAAGTATGAAAAAATTAAAATTTGATTATATATATTCAGTGTTTATTTTACCAAATTATCAAACACTGAAAGTTGTCAGTTTTCTGGTACATACACATATAAATCAAGTTAATTACAGAATAAAATTGATATAAATAAAGTAGTGCGTTAAATTTTAGAAAAATAGTACATAAAAAAATGAATTTTTCAATAATGCAAGTGTGTCTAACCAGATTTTATAAAATTCTTATAAATGATCAAATTGCAAATTATAATTGCTTTAAGAAATAAAAACCTTACGTTTCCTCAATAGGCATTTTCAATTTAGACCTTGCATATGGTAATTTTTGAAGGTCAACAGCATACCCAGTGATATTTGATGAACATGTTTCAATATTTAACACTTTTTGCCTCTGTAAGATAAAACTATTCATATATAACCTAATACAAATAGACATGAATACATAATATATAAATTATGAGAACTAAGTAATTAATATTTATATAAAATACAATGTTTATAATTAAAACAAACTCAGCTTTATTGAAGGGGCTTCCTTTAAAAAAATCAATTTTTCTATAATTAATAGAAAAAATTTAAGAAAATACTAAAGGGTATCAATAGTTCCCTTCCCATGAAGAAAAGTATAAACAGAACAATGGAAATATTTATCCCCTCCTCAAGAAAAGTTACATTCCCATGTCTCAGCTTCTATAAATCAACAACTATTTCCAAGCAATATTTGTAATAATAAAAAATAAAAAAAGTGTTCTTCATAAAAATGATAAATTTATGGACAAAAATTGGAGCACCATAATTTTAGCTTTAACTGAACATATTATAACTTCCAGGTAAAGTTTAATACTCACAATTTACATCGAAACTCATTACATGCAAAATATACTAACTGCTTTAATTAGATATATAAATAAGAGAATTTTAATAAAATATTTGTTGTATATTCATATATGGATATTCATATATATATTTAAATGTTTATACATAAATTTTCTGTGGGAGAGATAAGAAATATAAAACACATATTTTTGTAGATAATGTATGGTAAAAAAGAATTTTTTCTTACTAAAAGTTCAATTTTTCTCACATTTTCTAAAGTATTTTTCCATTCATTATACATATCTGAAGATGCTGAGGATAAAAAAAAAAATTAAAACATTTTATTAAAAAAAATACATAAAAACATGAAAATATCAGAAATATTTTTTTAAGTAATTAAAATATAAAACTATAACATTAGTAAATAAAAATGCATTGATTCATTCAACGGCATAAAGTAGCTCAAATTCTTTAAATTTACAAAAGATATGGTAATTTTAACTTTTGTGGATGCACATCCATTATTAAATGGAAATAATATTTTCATAAAATGTATGGATATTCATATATATATTCTCTCCATATATGTATGGTGTGTTTTAGTTATAGAAAAAAAATGGAGAATCAATGAAAAAGTGAATTCTCATAATTTAGAATAAATAAGTTCTATCACTTTTTTGCATAAAAAATATTTCAGACACTTAACAATAGACTTTTTATAATGAAAACTTAATATTTTAATTAAATTGAAACCACTATAAATTATTGTGAAAGATGGGGAAAATAACATAAAATACATAAAAGCAATGAGAAAATACTGATCCATTTATTCTTAATGCAGACAGTTTTGGAAAAATAACAATGCATCTAATTGTTTGAAAAGAATATTTGGTATAAAAATTCCTTCATTTTCTGTAGTCATGGAAAAATGACATAAAAGTTATTATTTGACAGTTACAATTCATTATAATCTTAAATGGTAGGTACAAATGCAAAACTAACAAACATGCAAACATGATAATTATGAATTTTCTGCTTTTAAAAATTCACAAAAACATGAGAAAAATGTGTAAAAATACAGAACTTATGACTCGACAAACTCTCATCATCCCAATTTTATGTATACCAATAATGTTAATTGCTACATCAAGCATAATCAGTAAAAAAAAGTTTGTTAAAGAAGCTTTTTATATTTTTCACAAATAAACTAATTATAAAACTGATGAGTAAGGATGAAATAATATAAATTTCTATAAAAATACCTCATCTAGAATGAAATTTTCCTTTTAATTTATTTCAGCAGATGTTTACGACTCAAATTTCTACAATACAATAAATTTAAAGTGTCACCAATTACAATGTTTTGTAATTCATACAAACAATTAGTTTTACAAAAAATTGTATTTTATTTATAAGTTTAGTTACTGCAATGACAACTTCAATTAAATACTATCCGATGCAAATAAAATGTGGAATTTATTCTCTTTATGCTTAGTAAATTTTTTCTGCCAGCCAAGAGCAAATTTGAATATATGTAACTCTTTTTGATTCTATTAATATTATATTCACCACTGAAAATAAAAAGTTGAATTTCAACATCAACAATCCCTGTCAAAAAGAAAAAAAATCAATGGGTAATATTAAATAATCATAAAAGCCTTGTTTACTTGTTTACCTATCAAGAATGCTTTGTTAAACATAACAGAAATAATAACATATGCATTTGATTCATTCTGATATACACAAAATATTTGTACATCAGTATTAATACAACTATTTTAAATTGAAAAGAAAAAAACCATTTAAAAAAATTGAATTTTTAACTTCAATAAAATAACAGTTTATTGATATTATATTTAAAAAAAATAATCAAATAAAAATACAATAAAAATAATTAAATTAAAATATAAATAAAGCTAAAAGGAAATTTAATGAATGTTATCAGTACTATAAGTAAGAATTAATATCTCCATATAACCCTCATCTCAAATTGTGGATAGAACTTTTTGATAATTTTGCATTTTTATTTTATTATAGAAATGTTATTGTTGCTAAAAATTGCTTATAAAAAAATAATAAACAGCAAGTCACAGAATGAAACAATTTTCAACTGTTACCCTGAGAAATAGAACTAAATAAATAAATAGGATAAGCATAAAATTTTGTTTTATGAAATTTTCTCAGAAGAAACAGGATCTAATACTAGAGTACCAATTTTTTTAATATTCATAGAAAAAAAAATTTTTTTGATATCATTTTGTCAATTGCAGGAAGAATTGGAAAGTAGATTATATCCCAGCAATAATTCTTAATACAAAACTGATTAACTAAATTAAAACGTTTAGAATTGTCTTGCAATTTTTCCCTCACATAGTGATTACAGACTGATAAATTTACAAAATTATATTCCATATTTAACATAAGATAAACAGTATAAAAAAAAATCAGTGAGCAGCAACAAAAGTGCCGAATTCCACATGAAACATTTAAGTTTGGAATTGTAAATTCTTTATTACATATTTCTATAGATAGTTTCGTTTGTTTGCTGCTTTATGATTACTTTTTACATATAAAGGCTAATTAGATTGGGTTTTGGAGTTAAAAGTGGGTTTCAACCCTCTACAAGCATCTATAATCTAGATAGATTTGAACCCATGGATTGTTGAAATGGTTGGTTGGTTGGTTTTTATGGCGCAAGGTTCAGATAAGGAGAAGCTGCGCCAATCACAAGACATTATACACCAGTTTTTTCACCGATTAAAAATATAAAATAGTAATATAGTTAAAATGTACATTAAAAGTATAAAATAGAAATATAGTTAAAATGTATATTAAAAGTATAAAATAGAAATATAGTTAAAATATATATTAAAAGTATGTAAATATACAATATACACATGTATAAGATTAAAACTTGTGTTTTAATAAAATATTTCTAAATCAGATAAAATTCATAAATCCTATGTCTTTTAAAAATGCAAATAAATTGCGATGGGGTGGTTGCGATGGGGTGGTTCCCCAAGCAAATCTTCTAATGCTAAAATATTACTATTAAAATATGTAAAACGCTGATGGTTAAAATCTGGGCACACAATTAAAATGTGATATACTGTAAATGGTTCATCACACTTTTCACACCACGGTTGGAGATCACTTAAGATCAAATGTTTGTGGGTGAAACGCTGACCAATTCGAAGGCGAGTCAGTCTGACATCTGCGCTTCATGGAGATAAAACAAATAATGGAATGATGTATGAAAATATGGAATGGAGTTTGTTGCGGATTTGCAGGTCCCAGGATTCCTGCCAAAGAGAATATATGAAATGTTTGAATCCTTTTCTCATGTCCATTGATGGCATTGAAGGCAAAATGGAAGTAGCTGCAGATCTAGCGGCAGCATCAGCTTTCTCATTGCCATCTATTCCTATGTGGCTTGGTATCAAAACAACAAAACAGTAACTTGGCCAACAAAACAGTATCTCAAATCCCTTGTTAGTAACAGTATCAATTAATTTAAATATCTTAGACACAATTGGATGGCAATTATAGTTGTTATTCCTCAAAGCTTCTAATACATTCATACTGTCAGTGTACACACAAAATTTACGTTCATTTTTAGTTGTTACCAACTGAAGTGCTCGGTATATAGCCGTAGCCTCAGCAGTGAAGATGGAGCAGGATTTGTGAAGGCTATAACTGTAGGAGGTATCATCAAGATAAACTCCACAGCCAACTGATCCTGGACATTTGGATCCATCCGTAAATACTGGTGTACATAGTGTACTGACAGCGATGGAATGAATAAAGCTGTTGAAGAATAGCAGTACTTGTGTCTGATTTTTTATTTTTACCAAAGGGATTTAACACAATAATGTGTGGATTATACCAAGGTGAATGTGCGTAAAGGTCGGTAGACTCGATTCGGGCATCACATAGGTCAGAAAGCAAAATAATAGATTTAATACGACAGAGAAAAGGTGGAATGCTTGATGGTCTAGCATTATATAATCTCTTAAGAGCAGCACTTGGAATCATGGAACGCAAGGGATGATGAGGTGAGGACATGATTTTTTAATAATAATAAAGAGACAGCTGCATCCGCCGCAGGTCTAATGGCAACTGTTGACAGATTACATATAGACTCTGGACGGGTGATGTACGAAATGCTCCACAACAAATCCTTAAAGCAGAGTGGTGGACGGTGTCCAATCTACGTAAAATGGAAGATCTAGCCGATCCATAAGCAACACAGCCGTAGTCAATTCGAGATAAAATTACAGACTGATAAATTCTTAAGAGTGATGTTCGATCTGCACCCCAAGATGTATTCGAAAGCACTCTGAGGATGTTGAGCAAGTGCTCACATTTCTTCCGCAGGTGTAACACATGCGGAAGGAAAGTTAACTTCTTGTCAAAAATCACGCCAAGGAATTTTATCTCACTGACTACAGGAATAGGTCTATTATTTATGTGAAGCACAGGATCGGGATGAAGACTAGTTTTCCTACAGAAATGGACACAGTGACTCTTACTAGGAGATATACTAAGACCATTTCGTTCACACCAAGTAGTTAGGTTGTTTACAGCTGTTTGCAATTGTCTATCAATTATATTAATGTTTGAACCCTGATATGAAATTTGTAAGTCATCAACATATAAATTCCTATGAACTGAAGATGGTAACTGATGAAGTATGTTATTGATGAAAAGGTTAAAAAGGGTTACGCTTAAAACGCTACCTTGAGGGACACCCTCAGCTTGAGTAAAAGTATTAGAAACTGTACTTCCAATATGTACTTTAAATAGCCTAGTAGCTAGAAAATTCTGTATAAATATTGGAAGATTACCCTTAAATCCAAGATTATGCATATTACGGAGAACACCATACGCCACGTACGATCGTATGCTTTCTCAATATCGAAGAAAATTGCAACAAGATGGTTTCTCCTCACGAAAGCATTTCGAATTTGGGATTCCAGATCTACTATATTATCAATAGTGGATCGTCCACATCGAAATCCGCTTTGTTGAAGAGATATGCAATTATTCTTCTCTAAGATGTAAATGAGTCTAGCATTGATCATACACTCAAAAGTTTTGCACAAGCAACTCGTGAGAGCTATTGGACGATAACTCAGAGGGTCAGTTGAATCTTTGCCAGGTTTTAATATTGGAATCACTATCGCTTCTCTTCATGATGTAGGATAAGCATGCTCAGTCCAGATTCTATTAAACAATGAAAGTATGTTTAATAAAGAATCATGATTTAAATGACGGAGTATTTGATACGAGATTCCATCTGGTCCTGGGCTAGTGTCATTTGCTTTAGATAAAGCAGTCTTCAATTCTGACAATTCAAAATCACAATTATATGGTAGATTATGTCGATCATAAAAGCTTAGATGTGTCCGCTCAGCGATTCCTTTAATCCTTAGAAAAGTAGGATTATATGAATCAGAGCTGGAAACACTAGCAAAGGTTTCACCGATGACATTAGCAATATCTACCGCTGAGGAGTGTATTGCAGCTCCAGTTTTTAATACAGGAATGGAATATTCCTGATAAATACCATTGGCTGCTTTAACTTTCCTCCATAATTGTTACTTGTTGTCGATGAATTGATTGACGACACGTAGCGAATCCAAGATTCTCTTTGACTCTGACGTCTAACTCTTCGAGCTTGAGCTTTGGCTTTTTTAAAAGCAACAAGATTCTCCATAGTAGGAGTATCTTCGGAATATATTCCATTGCTTCCTTTGTTTCTTATAAGACAGTTGGCATGTTTCATTCCACCAAGGTTTCCTGTGTTTATGTGGAGTGTTGGAATTTTTAGGGATAGCAACATCCGCAGCTCGGATTATTGTGTCCATGACATATTTAACGGCATCATCTATCATATCTGTCTTAACTCTTGTCTCACTGATCACAGCCAATTGCGTGAAAAGTGTCCAATCGGCTCGACTGTACACATAACTAGGTGGGTTGTGACACACACTATTATTTCCAGCCTGAGACACGATTAGAGGGAAATGATCACTGTTGTAAAGGTCATTTCCAACTTCAAAATTCAGCAATGGCAAGAGTGATGGAGAACATATAGCTAAGTCCAGAGAGTGAAATGTCCGTGTAGGTTCGTGAAAATAAGTTTTCTCGTCGGTACTCAGCAGACAGAGGCTATGGTCAGAAATGAACTCCTCTATCTGTCGACCACGGGAATTCGTATCATAACTACCCCACAGAAAATTATGACCGTTAAAATCACCGAGCAATAAAAATGGAGTTGGGAGTTGATCAACCAAGTCATTCAGTTCTTCTGTTTGGATGACATCATTAGGTGGTAAGTAAAGACTACATACCGTTATTAGACATGAGGTGTGGATTATCACAGCCACTGCCTGGAGTGTAGTTCTTAACTGATGTGCTGTACTAGGGTAATTGTTTGATGTAATTATACAAACTCCACCAGACACAGCAGCATCACCATCATTATCCTTTCTGAAGCACTGAAACCCACGCAGTTTGGTGACAACAGTGGGCTTCAGGAATGTCTCCTGGAGAGCCACACATGCGGAGTTAAAGCGAGAGATGATGGATTTGATGTCATCAATGCAAGAACGAAAACCCCGACAATTCCAGGAAACAAAGGAAGTCACGAATGGAATATATTCTAACCTTTCTCACTGTTACTCATCAGACATACATGTTACATCTTCAGAATTGAAGTCATCATCCGATGGATGCAGTTTCACAGTGTCTGCATCCAAACACAGAAAAGCTTTTTTTGTTGTTAAGGAAGACTTTCGAATGCCTTCCTTAGCCAATTTTAATTTCCTCGCCTTTAAGGCTTTTGATTTTGCCAAAGCTGATTTGGCTATTACAGGTGTTGATGTTTCCATTGTTTTTGGCTTTAAGAGAAAGCTAGCTGAAGAGACAGAATCTGTTTGGATGCTGCAAGATCGGGAAACTTTTTTAGCCATAGCTGCGTAACTAACACCAGGAGTTGGAGTGCGGGAACTAACTATGCGACGAGCTTCAATATAGGACACATTGTTCTTGATCTTAATAGTGACAATTTCCTTTTCCTGTTGCCAAACGGGACAAGATCTGGAATATGAAGGGTGGTCTCCTTTGCAGTTGACGCACATTTCTTTGGCTTTGCAGGTAACACTATCATGCTCGTCAGCTTGGGAACAGCGAACGCAAGCAGGTTTTCCCCTGCAAGCCATTTTAGAATGTCCATAACGTTGGCACTGGAAACATCTGAGAGGATTTGGTATATATGGTCACACTGAACAACACATATAAGACACTTTGATGTATTTTGGCAAGTCTGGTGTTGCAAAAGTCAAAATAAGGTGTTTGGTATTTAAGATAATACCATCCCTTTTGATTGTTATTCTTTTAACTGTGCAGACTTTTTGACTTTTCAAATTGTCAAGAATTTCATCTGTTGACGTGTGGTATAAATCCTCTGCAGAAATTAATCCCTGCACAAAGTTTAATTTTGTATGAGGCTCAACAGTGACAGGTATTTCAGCAAGTTCTTTCATAGTCTGTATCATCATTGACTGTTTATCTGAACTGGTTTCAATCAGTAAATTTCCAGTTCGTAATTTCTTTACTGATTTCAAGGCACCCAGATGAGATATTAATCCCTTTTCAATAAGAAAAGGAGAAACATATTCAAACGATCCTCCTGTTCTTTTCATGATAAAGAATTTCGCACTGCACATAGGCATTTGTTGCTCCCGAGGGAGTGAGGAGAAAGTTGCTTTGTTCATATGTAGTGAGTTAAAATTCAGGGACTAGACGGCACCACCCACCACGGAGCCCTACGAGGGGATACAGATTATCTGTACCTGTGCTAGTCAGTCCCTATACGCTCACGGTACATCCCTGAAGTGGACTCCACCCTTAACGAGTCACCCAGTAGATGTACCGATCGCATGATCCATAAAGCCGATTGATGTGCTGAGGACCACAACACACCTCCCGTTTACCTGAAGCAGAGGCAAAAGCAATGTGTTGGCCTTAGGAGGCCTCAATTACCAGGATCCTCCTTTCCAGGGACACGGGTCTCCACGCACGGCAAACACGTGGGTGATTTAGTCCCCAGGAGTAGCTAATAGCAACAGAGCGGCGAAAGCTATTCAAGGGGAGCCCTCAACCTCTTACGAAGCAACCACAATGAGGGAGAAAAGGAAGAAAAAGCAGAAGAGTAGAGTAGAGAAGAAAATAAAGAAGAGGAAAGATCACTAGGGTACCTCGGGATTGTGACACCCGTGTTTACCTAAAGAAGGTAAACCCCCTGAGGGGGGATTGTTGAAATGAAGGCAAGAGAGCTAAGCATTTGTCTCTAGTTCAACTAATATTTTAACTGAAGTAACATTACAATGATATAATATGTAAGTAAAAAATGATTTCTTGAATAGTTAATTGCGCACATAAACTATAAAACAAAAGTAGAAATTATAGACAAATAATTTATTTTTCAATTGAATGACAAGTATGCATATGAAAAAATATGTAAATGCTAGCAGCTAAAAAACTAACAATTACACAGTTGGAAAAAATAGAAGTACACTATGTTTTTTTCTTTTCACATATAAGAGAACTTTGAATTTTTATAAAATAATTTCCTTACAGCATTTTTAAAAACTAATTTGCAATCAGATAACTATATATGTAACATGAAATAAACTTCTTGCATTATTACACAATAAAAATTCATTTCATTCACATCATACTGTGTGAAAAAAGTAGAACAGTTCTAAATAATATAAGTCTTGTTAATAAGGAATTCTTCTGTCATTTGCTGTAAATACTTAAAAGACTTTATTTGCCAATGAATCATAAAAGTCATAATCATACAATATCTTGAATTTTGGTTTGACGAAAATTGTTTGAATTAAAATCCAAAGATTCTCAAAGTTTTATCAAAGATTCATATTGCTTGCCACTGGCATAAGCACGTTGAACAGTTACTGACCATTTAGTTTAAACAATATTGAAATCCCTACTTTTAGCAGGCTATAGCAAAATCTGAACATTATTTGTTTTAAGCCAATTTTTAACACCATTAGCCACGTGAATTGATGCTCAACATTGCTGAAATATTCTATTTACTCTGCCTAGCTCTGCACCATAAAGAACAAGCTCTGAATTTAAAATTTTATTATAATTTGTATGTTTCTGTCTTTCATCCAGAATTACTGGATTGATCTTTCCAACATAGCCAACTGAAATGTAAACCATTAAACTATCTTTTCTATCTATCAGGTAAAATAAGTTTCTTCTTGTATAACAAGATAATACCAATAATATTGATAACCATCTAAATTGAATTTGTTTTCATCAGAAAAATAACTGAAGTCCACTTGGAGTTCCAAGATATGTATTCTTTGATCCACTGTAGCTAGTATTTAATGTGCCTTTCGTTTCATTTAGGATTGTGCTTTCTTTTTGTGATTTTGAACAAATCCCATCTTTTTATGTATTTATTTGTAAAGTGTTTTTCTAGTTACATAAGGGAAGTCAAATGGGTCTTGTACTTTTCCAATGCTCGCACATTTTTTTTAAAGATCTTTAAAGATTTTTACTTGATTAGGTAGAGTTAATATTTTAAACCAGCCAGTCTTTGTTTTCGTCTGACTCTTTAGATTTTTCAAGATATTAGAAACAGTTTTAGGACTGATGTGCAAGTGCTCTTACATTTTTGCCTCTTCTTTCACTCACATTTTTACCCACAATTTGGCCTTTTTGAAATTTGTTCAAGGATTTCCACCTTGGCATTTTAACTGTACAAATATTGAGGTTTTTTTTTTCTTCAACAGAATGTATTTTTTGAAAGAAAGACTGTTTGAAAGAACAATGTTTTCAACATATTAAACTGCTACAGATTCCAAAATGAGAATATTTTTACAGATGTCCTACTTTTTTCACACACCAAAAATCCTTAAGTTCCATTTTATACTATTCTCTTAGTGGTAAATAAAACTCATTCAGTGAAAATAAAAGAAAAATTACTTTAACTGTGTTAAAATTTAAAGCGTAATTTATAAAAGATGAGTGTCCTTTTACTCAGTGCTCAGTTGTTAATAGACAACTAAATCAAATTACTTAGAAAAAAAGTCAATTAGATTATTTAATTCTATCTCTTTAAAGCAACTTGAAATAAACAGATAAAATGTGTATGCATAAAAAAGAAATATTTATTACTACATACTATGAAATTGGTACTTTATTTTAGCAAAGAAATTCTCAAATCACTCAGATGAAGCAAAAATAATAAAATAAATTATCATAATAGTTTTCTAAATTCTTAATTCACACAATACGAATGTTTTATTCTGAGTTAATTTTTAATTAATTGTGCCATTTTTTGTTTGTTTTTTATTCCCCATTCTGTTACATTTCAATGAATGACCTTTAATCACATTAAAGCCTACCTCTTTCTTAAAACTTAGTTTTACAAAGGAGATATATTTGTAATGTGGTAGAACGTTAAACTGTTTCAAATCAATAATATTATCCACAAAATTAAGTATCCATCATTCAACCTTTATAAATTCAAATAGTGGGAAGAAATGTTGTTAACTACAATACCAAATTTTGAATAAAAAGGAAATTAATGTAATTATAAGCAATAGAAATTATTTTTTATTCCAACAACAGAAGTTTTTCAATAAGAAAAATGCATTAACAAGTTATGATTAATATTTAAAACAATACATACTAAAATCACATGCAAAGCTTTGTTTCTCATACCCTTTAATATCTCTCTGTAAACTGTAAAAAAAGTCAATATTGAGAAAAAGCAACAAAAATTTACAAATCATATATAAAATTCAGTAACACATAAACTAACCTGCATTTAAAAAAAGACCCCTTTGACAATAATTTACTCATCTCTGTAGTCATCATAGAAATGCTCTTATTTGCATAAGAAATTTTAGTCAACACATTTACCCTGAAAGAGATAATTTTTATTATAATAATTTCAAAGCAACAGCTAAATGCAATAAAAACTTTTTCAAAGCTATAACTAAGTTCTTAACATATTAAAAAATTTATTATAATTAAACTTGGGGAAAATATGGATTAAGTTATAAGATTCAAACATTCACTTTAATATTAATGAACTCTGAAACTTCTACCCATTGATATATTTTATTAGATAAAAATTAATAATTTAATACATTTCTTTTAAATTTGATAAATTACAAATAAAATTTTATGCATGCTTAAGAGAGTCTGGTTTGGTTAGTTTACTGTTCAATATTCATTTTTTCATGTAAGGGTTAATTAGACTGGAACCTATAGCTTAAAGTAGATTCCAAACTACTACAAAAAATCATTCCTGAATTAGGATTCTAACTAATGAGTTGTTGAACCAAAATCTAAAGTGTTATGCAGCTGACTGCATGTGAATGCACTTAGGACATTGATCTACAAAAGATGAAAAAAAAAATAAATAAATAATAAAATCTACCATATTGAAATAATTAATTTTAAAAATAATTTTAATCAATCATGATATTACAGATAGGAAAATGAAATAATATAGCAAGTAAAACTTTCCATTCCAAACAAAAATTAAAAATATAAAGTGTATAAGGATTTCAAAATATTGATGTGTAGTTGAATGAATAACCTAAGTGGGCATTCTCGTATCTTTTTTATAAATATTTTAGGTTTATTTAAAATTTATTTTGGTAAAAATGTGAGAAAAATTAAAATTAATAATACAGCTTAATATAAATTAAAATAAAAACAATGTTCCATACATTGCTACTAAATTAAAATCCAATTCAGCAAATATTATTCTAACAACTGAAAAATAAATAACTAAAATCTTATTAAATTTAAGCTTACTAACAATGAATTATAACTGAAATAATACATAAAAAAATTAGCAATCAGTTGAACAGAAAGGAAAATTGCATAATCGTATTGTCCAATTGAATCAAAGACAATGAAAAATGAAATTTAGTGCCAATATTGATTCACAAAGAATAAATGCTGATTTCAAATGTTACAAAACATAAAGAAAATATAAGAATTAATATAGAAGAAAAGAAATATTCATATTTCAAATTCAGAGCAAACATCCTATAAAATTTCTTGATATATAAAAATTGTTAATGACATATATTGAACACCATTGAAAAAAAGAGAAATTGTAGACATTTTGAATTATATTCAACAAAATTTTACAATTAGCAGCTTATTGATAAGGAAAGCAGGAAGAAAATCAATGAGACTCAAGTAACATTTAGTACATGCCTTGAAAACATCAAAAATATTTAATAAAGTGATCTTAAGAATAAGAATGTTCATTTAAATTTGTAGTCGACATAAAAGAGAGCACAAATCGTGAGGTCAATTTTATGAGGATTTTTAATATTTTAACAGTTATAAAAAAAACTAGATTTATAAAACATTCAAATTATAGTAAAAATATTAGGTATAAAACAAACATCTAAAATACATGTCCGCTCACTACAAAATCCTACTTCACTCTGCTGTGTGTTTTCATAGCTGATCAATATGGAAGCTTTTCATTTCCGTAACTGTTGCTATAGGCATCACAAATTCATTTTTATTATTCTAAAATATATATATCCTTTTTTTATTTTAATGCAATTTCTAAGGTGGTTTATAATCTAAATCATTGTTCTAAGCAATAAATTATCAATAGGCTGATATAAGCAATAAATTATTTGTAAAACACGCAATCAACATAACATTTTTCCAGACTTTGAATCACAACCACAAATTATGTACAGAAAATAACAAAACAATTAAAATAGAAGTTTCCACTTTTTATTTTTTTAATATTTCACTTAGGAGTGGAATAAAGCAAATGCTCTTTTAAAAGTGACTAGTTTTGCAATAATATGATTTATTTATTTTTTCTGTGAATATATATTATAAATAAGCTTTGAAAATAAAATAAGACAAGGATTTAAAATTTGTCTGACTCTATTATACAACTTAGTATAAAAGCAAAAAGAACAAATCAACTTAATTTTCTTACATTTGAGACAAAGTTAAAAATTATTTTTACAAATTTGCAGAAATATTTTAAGATTGCCATTAAATAGTTTTGATGTAAAAAATGTTTTCAGTTCCTAAATTATAGATAGAAACATTGAATATAAAACGTAATGATTGCTTTTAATTTTCTTCATTAAAAATGTATTGATAATTTTAATAAATTAAAGTTTCTGAAGGAATAAATATTTAAAAAATAATCCATTATATAACAAAATGTAATATGCAATATAATAAATGAGGAGTATAAACAAATAATTTATAAGGGGTTTAAAACAATATCTGAAAAAAAAATTAAAAATAATATAATATAAAAATCAATCTCTCAAATGTTACTGAAGCAACTTGTTCAATAATATGACATTGTGATACTATGAAAATAATAGTTGCTATATATTTAAAATCAACAGATAAATTAAAGAAGATCATATTTTATGCAAATAACAGAATTTAATAAAAAAAAGATTTTAGAGTGTTAACACACATGTGCTTTAGAATTAAAATTGCAGCAAAAAAATTTATTTATTGTATGCAATTTCTCAGCATTATAAGATGCTAACATAATAATATACAAAACTGTAACAACACAAAATCAGGGGGAAATAAAACTTACAAATTTGATTTAAAAGCTTGCAAAACCCTATTAACAAGAATGCACTCATGCTGACATAAATATACAGCTTCTGCCCAAACAGTTTTTTGTAGTGCATAATCCATTTCTAATCGAGGATTTCTCATCATATTTTCAACAGCTGGAGGAATAAATGTAACAGATGATGGTGAAATTGAAGAGGAAATTTTGTTGGAATCAAACAAATAAATTATGAACTCTTCTTCTTCCTTTAAAATATATAAAATAATAAATCCATTTCACTTTTTAAAAACTATAATTTGCATAAATTTCTTCAAAATTTGAATAAACACAACAGATTATTTTTAATAAATATTAATATGAAAAAAAAAATTATAAAGACTAAATTAAGATTTTTTGATTTCTAGTATTTTCTTTAATGATCCTCCTTCTTTCACACAGATAAAAGTCATTAATTTCATAGTTATCATTCTTATTAACCAAAAACTAAAGTAAAAAAGGATAAGTTTATTGTTATATATATATATATATATATATATATATATATATATATATATATATATATATATATATATAATATAGACATAAATGAAATCTACTAATAATTTGTTTAAAATTTTCATAATATATATTTTTCTTATTAAAATATTTTTATAAATTACATTTATGCTAACTGTCCAACATCCTATAACTGTTATTAATTTTGAAAAAATATATAATTGTAAGATATTGATGTTAGGAAAATTCTGAAAAAATTTATATTTGTTTGATTTTAAATTTAGGAACTAGAGCTATAATTTACTGTAAAGACATTTCTATGAAAAAGGTTATCAAAAAAACATGTGTCTTAAGTATCTTAACTGAATAATCCAACATATTTTTCTTAATCAATTTGTTAATAAAATGCGGATATGATTTTAAAGAAATGCTTCATCAAATTATCAACGGAAAGGAATGATCTTGCTCTTTAAATCAATATAAAAATTAGAAAGCTTTTTGAAAAATATGAAACTAAATAATGTCACCAAAACAGAGAGTTTAGTGAATAGTGTTAATATAAAAGCTTATAGTTAAAAATATAAAGTAAATATAAACTTAAAAGTTTTAGAAAAGAACAAGAAAAATGAAGACAAAAATTTAAGTAGAATTTTCTTCTTAAAGCTAATAATTTTCTTCTTAAAGTTCAAATAAACTACTAATTAAGAAGCAGTTAATATTTTTTTTATTATTATTATTACATGACAAGATAATACTGAAATGGAAATAGATTAGCATTATGAATAAAAAATTCAGATAAGCACTTTTAATTTTTCTAGATAGTATTAACAAAATGCCATTCTTTGGTACAAGAGGGAAATCATGAACCATAAATCAGCTTTTGACTAAAACTGCTACGACAATAAGAATAATTAAAATAAATGTGTACACTTTTTAGTATGCAACAAAATATGCAAGTTGAAAAAACAGCAACAATCTTTATATATATTTCTAAAACAGAGCTATGTGATCATCAAAAATACAAATAAGTCAGAACGATAAATATTAAACCCAATAAAAATTCTCAAATATTTAGAATGTATGAAGTAAATAACTTACTAAACATAAAATTTGAAACAACTGCTACTAATTTATTAGTAAGCCATAAAAAAATAATCACATTTTTTCTAATATAATAAATTCTAATTTCTTTAATAACTAATTTAGATAAAATTAAAATACTTTACAAAATTTATTATGGTAAGAAGAATATAAAAATGAAGTTAAAACCATTAATAGGACACAAATTTAGAATTTTAAGACTTTGTCTATTTTCAAAACTTTGGTTACAAACATAAATTCAAATGAATTTATTTAGGGGACAAGGAAAAATATTTATGCACACTTTGCCTGACAATAACCTGCCAAGTATTAAATTATTTTAACTGTTCATAATACAACTAAATTTCAATAGATTTGCAATCACTTGGTACCAAAACCAGTGTGTTTTCAATACAAAGTATCAGATCTACAAAAACAAACCATAAAATTATAAATGTAATAAAAAAAATAATAACACTTAGAGAATCACCTATTATGCCAGATTTTTTTTAGATTTCTTACTATACAAGTTTTTCAATTATAAATATTAACTTATACTATAATAATATATTATGAAATTATAAGTTACTTTATAAAAAACAAATTATTTAGGTTATAAAAAATTTGAAAATTTAACTGACATATAAATATGCGATGAATTATGTAAAAAATTAATAAATATATGATGAATATGAGAAAAATTATTAAAAAAGCACACAAAAATAGATTAAAAGAAAATATAGCATTTTAAATGAAATTGAAATAATATTAGAATATTACTTGAATATATAAATTATTGCGCACAAAGTTTATTTTTGTGAGTCTGTTGTCCAAATATGCTTATATTAATAAGAACGGTCTTTATTCCATATTTTGAAAGACAAAGATAATTTTTAAAAAATGAATAAGAATGATGGTAGCAAAAGTAAATTTATTGAGTTATCCACACTTTAATCAGCAAAGATAAAAAAATTAAAGTACACATTGTCAAATGGTTTTTTTTTTTTTTTTTTTTGGTTGAATTTATTCTTCTATATTTTGATTTATAAAGGAAACATACAAAGTTATAATAAAATAACAATTTTTTAAATTAAAGCATATCTCCAGACATTATTTTTGTGACTCTCTAGTTAAAGTTCAATTCTTACTTTTGAAGGGAAGCTATTTTTATTTATGGAAAACATTGAATTTTTATCTAAACTTCAGTAACATTCCTAAGAAATGCACTAACATGAAAATAGAAGTGAATTACACAGGTTTTAATCTCAGTTAAAAACTCACATAATCTAGAGTTATTAAAATATCAATTGATTCTAGAATAATAAAATGTACAATAGATATACATGAAGTGCATCATTTAAGAATTTACTTTAATGATTGATAACTGAGTGCCAAAATGTATCATACATAATACAATATTTAATAAAAAAATTTATTAAAAATTTTAATGCATATAATTATTTATTTAATTATTATAAATACAGCATTCAGATTCATATATTTTATAGTATTACCTCATCACATTTAACAAAAAACACATTTAGATGGTAAGTACACTAAATTTAAGTGACAATCTTCCACATTTTTAAAATATGTTAATTTTTTATGAAAAAAATCATGGGTAAAAACAATTAAATGAAACATACTAAGTTAACAATAAATTGATTGGTCCCTTTTCCAGGATCTGGTGAATGACCATTTGGTAACATAATTTCTTGATGAGATACAAGAATTTTTGTTTCCTTTTCTAATAGTTCAGAAAATTCTTGAAGGGTAAGTTCCTCATCAATAGCAAAACTGTAGAGTCTAAGAGTTTCTACACAAAATACAGTCACAACCTAAAAAATACAATATGGAAATAACATGCATGAAAGATAGCACATTCATAATATGGAATCAGATAGCATTAAAATTTATCAGAAAAAGATTTATTGCACATTGTGCTTAATTACCAAAATAATGATTATATAAATAAGTGGATGACATACTAATGTCTAATTAGTAATGAAGTAGTTGCTGTTCCTTTTAAATTTAATACATAAAATTTATTCTGAATGGGAAGAATTTGATTCAATGGATTAAATACAAGATGCCAACTAAAGTCCTTTGTCACCCTTTTAATTTCAAGTAGCATGCCCTTTTTGGATCTTGTGCCAAAAAGCTTAACCTCAAAACAGCTATTGCTACTTTATAAATGTGGTGTCTAGCAATAGTAAATTGGATATGCACAACTAAATGAGACAACTCACAGTTTTCCACCAGGTGGTGCTGTGAATGGCCTCATTCAATAGCTCATATTAAATTTACTATGCTAAGAAACCACATTTATAAAAATAGCAGTAGCTGTTCCAAAATTAACAAGGGAATTTAGTGGGCATTCAGTATATTCATTCAATGTAACACTTCTCTGATAAAAATATTAAATTTCCAATATTAAAATGGCAAATAATTTTAAAAATTTATTATGATTTAAATACAAAACAAATCTTTTTTATTAGTGAAGGAAAGTAAGAGGAATAATAAGTGTCTAATAATGCAAATAATACTCTAAAGATTAATTTAAAACAAAACTTTGATTATACATTAACAAAAAATTAGCTTAAAAAAGCATATACTTTTTTGCTTAATATAGTCTCCAATAGTGAAAAAGAAGAAACGCTTTCATCTCTCCCTCTTTTATCTGGATCCCAGTCTAACATAAGTCGTAGCCATTTTTCTACATCTTGTTTAAAGATACTATAAAAAGAATAATAATCAAATTTAATGAACATTAAAAGAAATACAAAAATCAAAACTGAACTAAAAATTAGTTTCTAAACATTGATTTATGCAACTGGATGTCAAGAAACAGTAAATATATTGATATAAATTAATAATTCAATGAAATCAATTATGTATTCTTAATATTGTAAAAATATTAAAATGCTGACTAGGCTTAAAACATAATACAATCAAGATTAGTTAAAAATATGAAAAATTCCCTCATACATAAAAATTATTTCTATTTAAATTGAATAAAATAATTTTATACAAATATCACATATTAAAATATTCCTTCAAACTAAATAACAGTAAACTTTTAATAACTACTAATAAAATATATGCTTGAATCTCAGTTATCTAGATTTATTTCAAGATCAAGTTCATAAAGATGCAAAGAAATCATATACCAGAAATCAGTAAATAGTAGTATATTTACATTCTATTCCGATTTTTAACTTCAAAAAAATTTTTCACACTAAGATGTTGTGTTACAACATTTTCTAAATTAAACTATTTCATTGCCTTAGGATGTGCTGAATAAATATCTGCTATTTATATAACAGATAATTATTAAAGCACATGTTTTAATATTTATAACAGTGAAACAGAAATTTACAATCATTATTTGATAATTTTTAAATTTAAACATTCTTTCATTTGATGAACCTATGCAAACATGGTACTTAATTATTGTATGTAAAATATTTACCTATAACACTTGTTATAAAACAGTCTAAAAAATGAAATTTTTTTGCTGAATTAAATCAATTATTCATATACAATTAAAAATAAAAACAGCAATTTAGTAATGTAATATTAATCAAATATTTTTACGTATTTATTAACAATAAATGGATACTCTTTAACAATAATAATCAATTAGTATTTCTTTATTTTTTAAATTCCACACATGTAGTTAAATTTATTGAAAAAGTTTGTTTCATATATGAATTATTTTTCATTTTTCCATCAGATTTATTAGATATATATTTTTAATTAAATATTAAGTAAAACAGGGTTTGTACAGATTTCCAAGAATCAATTTCCAGAACCTTTTCAGGAGTCAAATAAAAATTGTCAAGGGATATCAGCATTCATATTAAATAATTTATATTTTATTTTACTAATTATTCTTAATCAAATGTGCATATAAATATGTATATGCAACATTTTTCATTTTTATTTAAAAAGAAATAAACAATTGTAAAAATTAATGGGAATTTTTATTTAAAATTAGAATTATATTTAATGATTACTTCAAAAGTCTTCAATGAACTTACAGATATAAAAGAAAATTTTTTATTTAAATAATCTATATTACTTACATTACTAAATAATACAACTGTATGAAATACAGGATAATTTTAAGAGAAGGAAATAGCACAGATTTTGTTTATTTGTCACTCAACAGCCATGGCACTGGAGTCAGTATGGCTCATTTTCTCAGTGAAGAACTTCAGGAACTTTATTGAGTCACTTCATGTGCATCTTGGAGCAGTCCGCTCTGTGAAAGGTGGTTATTCTGGCTTTTGACAGGTTGTCACATAATGTGAATTTGTAACACACTGTCTACAAACACAATAAGAATCTAATACTGATATTGCCACCCTCCATTGGTAACATTAAGAGCTAATACTCAATTTTGTTTTTGGACAATTTCATTGAAAACTTTAAAAGCCAAAAAAACTCAAAAAATAATACTTTTTGTTAAAAAAAAAAAAAATAAATAAATAAATAAATGCATCCAGGCATGTAAGAATTCTAGGAGTAGAGTCAAGTTAAAATTCCTAGATTTTTAAGGGCCTTTAAAACAATTTTTGAATTTAAGAAGTTTCCAGGAGTTGTACCAACTCTGATAAAATAAATATATGTTTGATGAATAAACTTTTAAACTTTCACTTTAAATCAAAATGAAAATTTTTCGGATCACATTAAAATATGAATATTTTAGTTTAAATGTAGGATGAAATAAAGCAATCATTTTTACATATTGTTAGAATCAAATATGAATACTAATAAAAAGGAGAAAAAATGTATGTTAATATACAGAATTTCATAATAGGCTCCATTTTAAACGTTTCGTGTATAGACAAAATATAAGTATCTTCTCCACTTCTCTTTCATGCCTTTTCTTCCTTAAGGCTCTTCCAGACCTATGTGAAAACTTCTGTTGTCTTGTCACCCCATCTGGTGTTAGTTCTCAAAGCTTGTAGAGGGGAGTATCCCAAACATTATTATTGGTTAAAATTGCTTGTCAATCAATCCTTCGAAGTTAGCGAGCCTGCCAGATTTGGCACATTATATCGCGAAAAATTAAAGTACTAACGCCATAAAAACAGCCAAAAAGAGTTTTAAATTTGCTCCTAACAGATGTTTATCTCAAACTACCCTCAGGGTTCTTAGAATAGGGGTGAGGGAAAGTGGGTCAGTACAAATGATCAACGAACTGACACCGGAATTACCTCTTGCTGTCTTAAGGAAAATTAGCTGCCAGTGATTCTAAAGAAAAAATTATTTATTTATATTTTAGAGTTCGGTTTTTATTATTCGCACTAAAAAATATGAAGACAAATTGCAAATGTTGAGTGATTTTACAGTCTCTAATTAAATGGTCAAAAATAATTATCAGAATTCAAATCAAACCTAAAATACTATATGAATGATTAAAAATATTTTTTAAGTGCCTTGGTTCAATTTGATTTTATGAGACTTGATCCATTGACTTAGATACTTTTGAATATAAATGGAACAAATAATTAAAAACTATTATTTTCAAAACTAACTCAATATAAAAATATTTAATTTTTTTCAAGTTTTTTTAAAACTTGAACAACTTTTATATATATATATATATATATATATATATATATTCTAATTATATAAAAATAGATGAAATGATTATTATATAAATACAGTTACAATATATACTTTTATGAAAATAACGTTACGATTATCTATATCTATTATATATATATATATATAAATATGAATATATATAAATATATATATATATATATATATATATATAAACATATATATATATATATATATATAAATATATATATATATATATATATATATAAACATATATATATATATATATATATATAAATATATATATATAAATATATATATATATATATATATATATATATATATATATATATATATATATAAATATGAATATATATAAATATATATATATATATAAACGTACCATAATTTTCATAAAAATAATGTAACAGTAATTTATATAATAATCATTACATCTATTTTATATAATTAGAATTACTTACAGCTTGAAAGAAAGATTCATCTCTTATCTTTCATCTCATAAGTCCCTAACTTTATTCCTCTATACAAATAAAATTAACTAAGTTATAATTAGAAGTACATGTTTTTTAAAAATTTGATATTCTGGTGTAAAATGTGTTGTGAAATATACTTTAATTCTGAAGATTTTAAAACTCTTCAGTTATTTTATTAGATATTTTCCCCTGACTTGATAAAAACAAAATTACATTGGCACTAAATATGCCTTATAAAAACAAACAGGTAAATTAGATTAAAATAAGTTTAGAGTAAAATTGTGAGAAATATAAATTAGGTTTATATTTGTCAACAAATAATCAAATGCAAATACAACTTATAGCATACGAGAAAAATATAATTTCATAGTAATACGAGTAAAAATATAATACAATTTCATGAGCATATGGGAAATTTAGTTAATACCTTGAAATATATATGAGGTAAAATAGTAATTAAAATAAATCTGTTAATAAAGTAAAGAAATGCTTGAGCAATTCACATTTTATTAAGAAAAAACAGAAACTATATATATATATATATATTTAGTTCTAGTTTCTGTTTCTGTACACACACAAAAACACTCTATATACAAACACAAACATACAAATTCGCATAGTTAAACATTTTTTTCTTGGATTTTATTTTATTTTATTTTATTTATTTTTTTTTATGCGATCGGAAAGAAAATTGATTTTGCATTTATTTCCTTTTAGTAGAAAGATGGAAGTTTTCTTTTCGTACTGTAATCACTTTTTTTCATGCTTAAAATAGACTAATTTTACAGAGTTTAATTAAAGAGAAAAAGATCTAAATACTTTTAAAATGGTAAAAGTGTTGAAATGAATTTACGAGAAATTTGAATTTTCGGAAAACAGCATTCAACATCAATTAAGAAATGCGTCTAAGTGAATAATACGTTCAACAGAATCTTGCGGTTAAATAGTTTGGAATGGCTGTATTAGAGAGCTGTTTGGAGACGGTATTGTACTGCGTATCCCATCTTAGTGACAACAAGGTGATTCATGATTTAATTATTGTTGTAGCCATACAGAGAAAGAGTCGTTCAATCACACTATTTCTAGACTAGTCACTTGGAGCATATCTAATTGATTCTCAATTTCCTTCCTGATATTCTCTCTCAAGCATTTCTCTAACATCAATACTATAACTTCAGTTACCTATTTTATATCACCTTAAGTGCTACAGGATATTTATTCATTCTTTTGATATTTTATTACTGTTATTCCTTTTTTTTGTCAAAAATAATGTCATTTGCGTTGTGCAAGACAATATTCTTCTCAAATAAATTTTGTGAGCATAAAATGATTCCTCTATAGAGCATTGATGTTATCTATATTGTAGTGTGTTGCAATATATTGTTATTGTTCGTTTGGTAATTGAAATGCTTTTATGTTTTTCCGCTGAAGTTTTACTACAAACCAAATCTTTTTTTCAAAGATATTTATAATTTTTCAAATTTAAAGTGTGTAATTTCTTATCAGACGCAATATTTTAGTATGCTGGTATCGTATGCTTATTAATCATATCTTATAATGTATTTTTTTTTTCATGAAATAAGTTGAAAATAAAATTAAATGTCCAAATGTTTGTAAAGGTAAAAACTCAATAATTTTGGAAAATGATTAAAAATCAAATTAAAATATTTGTCTCACTATTATTCTAATAAACTTATCGTTCTTATTATTAGATATTTTATTTTATAAGAAATATATACATATATATTTATAACACATATACATATATATACACACACACATATATACATATATATATACACACACACACATATATACATATATATATACACACACACATATATACATATATATACACACACACATATATATATTTGTGTGTGTCTATTGCAAAATGCTTTTTTTATATTAAGTTCTTTAAATTTTTAAAATATAGGTAATCTTATTTCAAAATCATAGTATATAATATAAATGAACAAGGTAACACAAAACAGTTTATAATATTTCATTTTTAAAATTTACTTAAATGAAACTAATCAAAGTTGATTTAAAAGTACATATCATAGCTACTTTTCCAACGCTAATAAACAGAAATCTAACATGCATTATTTACAGATGCTTTTTCTATTTCATGAGTGAGAAAAGCTAATTCGTCTTGCTCGATTTGGAAGTGTTTGCCAACCACATGGTAAAACAGCGGAAATCATATGGGCAGAAATTTTTCTCAGAAATTCCTCCTTCTTTAGGTTACCGTAGTGAAGTAGAAAACTCAGCCAACTCAACATAAAAAGCTTATGAAATAGATCATTTTTAATGAAAGATGTATTTTCTTATTACCTATTTAAATACAACTTTTATCAAAAATGATAAAAAAAAGGTGTATTTCTAAAGAATGAAAGAAAAAAATCAGAAGCTATTTATTATTTTCAAGTATAATCAACTCAAAATTCTAGGAATTGTACAAAATTTATTTTATAAATGGGATTTTTTTTTATATAAGGTAATAAGGATGGAATAGCAAGAATCTGTAGCATAAAAATATTGCCAAACATCATTTAGAAAATAAAAAGTAACTTACTTTGAAATATAATGAAAAGGGGCTATTTCAGATGAAAATACAATATTTTTATCTTCATCTAAGTAAGCTCGGATTTGGCTGTTAGTTTTTTGACGAATAATTGGAATCCTGCAAAGCAAAAGGTAAGGAATATTTAGATATAACTAAAATACACACATTTTTATAAATGAACACAATAGAAGTGTATTTCACGTGCAAAGATCTTTATTTGAAAGAATTGATAAATAAAGATTAAAATTAATAGTATGTACATTTATGTATATGAAGATATCAACAATTAATTTCATATTCCATTTAATATAAAATTCATTGTAGCATATAAAAATTAATTCATTCATTCATTCAATTCGGCAGAAATTTTTGTAATAAATCAATAAAAAGTAAAACTAAATTAAAATTTTTAAAAGCAGATAAAAAAAAAAGCATGCATATCATTTTAACACAGCACATTCACATTACACAATCAATTTTACTATTATCTCAAGTTAATATAAAAACCTATAATATATTCATATTTTGTAATCAACAGCTTAAAAGCAAAATTCAGAAATAAACTTTTTGATTTTAAAAGCATATTACTTAACTATATATTTTTATTTTTTAATGTTACATTACAGCAAATAGTTTTAAATTGCAGAGCTATAAAATATTAAAATTTGAATTCATAAACCTGTAAAAATATTATATTTGAAAGCAGTATTTCATCATTAAATATGTATTTAAAATTTTGATACATAATATTAATAATAGCCAAACAGCTTGAAGTCATTATAAGATAAATGTGTAGTTGTAGAACATTGTTTTTCAGTAGGATATTTCCTACATAGAAGGAATTCACATATTATAAGGAACAAAACTTGGGAATTTTCACAAGCATCTGGGATTGAATATAAGATTTTCAACTCCAAAACTACTGAGTCACAATAAATCGTTTGCTACAATGCATTTATATAACATTTCTTTAATATGGATTCATTCCAAAGACAAATATTTTAATAGCTACATTTAAATAACCTAACAGTATGTATTAATCAGAGAGCACAAAATTTAATGGATGAAAAATTATAATTTGTTTAAATAAAATTAAGGTTTTTTTTTTTTTTTTTTTTTTTATTTTAGCAAAATTTTGTTATTTTGCACAAATATTGTATTAATTAAACTGAAAACAATTTTTAAAACACAGATACAGACCTTATTTGATTTGACACATGTATAATTTAAAAAATATTACATTAAAAATCTTTATAAAAATATCTGAATAAATTCCAAAAATGAGCATTAAATTTCTAAGGCAAATTATAATATTTTAAAACAGTCCAGTTTCATTATGAAAAATAAGTAATTGAATTAAGTGATTATTAGCCATAATTATATTCATCTTAGTTAAAAACCGTAAAAGTTGATATAAAAATATTTACATTTTAGAGTGTATGAAGAAAAATTTATAACAAAAATGTTGGATATATACCATGTTCTTCATAAATAAAGTTTAAATATTAATGTTACTATAAAGAATAAAATTATTATTCAATTTGATAGATTAAAATTATAATTCAATTTGATACCTACAACATTAAATATCAACAATAAAACTTATCACTGAAAGTCTTTAACAAATAAAATATTGATAATTACATTTTTTATTATTTAATGCTAATATGCTCAAATAATAAATTATCAACTTAACATTTCTGTATTGCAACTATGGACCACATGATTATGTCAATTTTTAAAAACATACCAAGTGCTCTTTTAAATTTTCTTTTAATAAGATATAATTGATTTTGCTCTCAGATAGTGTATACTATCATCAGACTTATGTGTATTTAACTAAAATATTTTCAGTTTTGGAATAATCACTTTCACATGATTGTCTGTCTCAAAATAATTGGCAATTTGAAACAATTGTTTATGGCAATTTTAAAATCTCTTTCATGCAAAAATACGAGTTCTCTTAATCATATTTTAATTTACAGTGTTACGGAGATTTTATGCAAGGTCTAAGCAACCAGTAAGATTTGTTGTTGACAAGGGTTATGAGGCTAGAAAAGATTGAGTAATATTGATCAGGGTATGAAATTACATAATGGGAAGCTGATTACTCAAATAATCATAGAGCTGCTTTTTTGTATCATAACATAAATAATATCATCAAGCTGGAAGAAATAAGCTAGTCAAAGTAATAATGTTAAAGAAAAGTAAGAAGATAATGCAAAAAAAAAAAAAAAAAAAAAACTGTTGAATCTTATACTGTAAAGGAAATAATCCTTCAATCAAACAATTTAGTTTGCAAAAGTTTCATTTTTTGTAATTTTTTTTTTAAATTGTTGCTTTGAAGTGAGAAAAGTTATTAAATGGTTCTCAATAACTATGTATTTTAGTTAGATCTTTATTTATTGTTTCATTTCTATGCATTAATTTGCATTAAAACACCAAATTAATTCAAAATTCTTTACATACATTTTAATTTTTTAAAAGCTACAAAAAAAATCCCATAAATAAAAGTTACCATTCAGCAGGAGACTTATCAGGAAGAAATGGCCGACTGCCAGTAATTATTTCATGAGTTACGAGACCTAAGCTCCAGTAATCAACAGTATTCGAGTATTTTTTTGACATAAAAAGCTCTGGAGCCTATAAAATGAAACAAATTATTCATTCTTGCTTTATTAATGGAACACATTTTACAAAAATTATTGATAATATAAAAAAAACAAATTAATTTTTACATTTTTAATTTTGTGAAATGTAAATATTAGAGATGTAAAAGTTCAAACTTAAAATAATAATAATAATGACTATTACTTAACATAAAAATGAAACCATATTTTTTTAAAAACCTTTATTTTATTCTTATTACAATTAATAAATCATTCATGGAATTTTTATTTAATATTACAAATTCAGTTCAACAAAAGTTTAATAAAGAAAAACATAAAATGCAAATAAAAACATGGGCTACAATTCTTTTAAAAATAAATGTCGAAATCTTTGGTTAATTTCATATATACATTCATAAAATATAATAAATGTCTATATCATCTGTTGATTTCATTTTAGAAAAATAATACTTTAATGGTTAAATAAACTCACAGTGAAAATAACTAAAAAACAAAACAAAAGTGATATTTTAGAGATGGGGTGTCATACTTATTATTAAATAAAAAATCAAAATATTCTTTAAAAATAAATACTTAATAAACAAATACTCAATTAAACATTCACGATGTTTATAGTTTTTATGAGGAAATTCATATAAATATTTTTGAAAAAACTTATTCAAAAATTGTTATAATTTTTTAACACATAAAATGTTTAGTTACTTTATTCATAGAGCTATTGAAACTATTAACATAATTCTATTATTATTTTTGTTACACGAAAAATTATGTAATAATGTGAATCACATTTCAAACAGTTAAAATTTTAATATTAGTTTACATATTTTATTCAATCCCATTAATCTAAACTTGATGACACCCCACTTCATCAACATCATAGAAAATTCATATTAAATGATATTAGCTTTCAATTAAGATAAGTTTTTAAATGGATAAATTTAATAAAAGCTAGCATTTTATTATGTCAATTACTTTTCACTTTTTAATATTAAAATATGCTTAATTTCTTTACCGATAAACTGATTTAGAATAAAAAATAAAACAATTAAGTAAGTTGTTTTAATTTAAATAAATAATATAGTAAATAATTTCTTACAAGATACTGAAGAGTACCAACAAATGATGTGCAGGGCACTTGATCAAGCTCTTTTGCATACCCAAGATAATTTTTTAATAATTATTTGATATATATCATATGCAAAATTTAAGATAAAAAAGTTAAGTAAATAATTTCTTACAAGATACTGAAGAGTACCAACAAATGATGTGCAGAGGCTTCCTTGATCAAGCTCTTTTGCATACCCAAGATCAATTAATTTATATACAATCTGAAAAAAATAAATAATTTATATTACTTAAATGAACTCATTTAATAATTTACTAAAAGGATTTATTTTGAAAAGATTAAAAAAATATTTTTAAAATTAAACAATTTTAAAATAAAAAAATTTATTTTATATTACATAAAAATGAATAAAGAATAAATAAAAAAAATTGAATAAGTAAAAAAATCCCATTAAAGATGGTTATTACTGTTATATAACTTCACTTTTCATTAAAGATGGCTGGATTAATAAGGTACTTAACTCAGCAAGGCATCAAAATAACTTAAAAATTACAATTTTAAAACTAGCAATTTTTGTTGTAGCTTTAAAATATTTTGAGATCCATTGTTGAAACTTTCTTAATAATGATTAAAATATACTTATTTGCAGTGAGGTCAGATTAATAATTTTTTTAGGAAATCATGACAATAATTATAAAATGTTTCTCCACTATTTCCCTTTACTGAGTTTGTGTGATTACACTAGATATGTAACAAGCTCATAGATAGAAACAGATATTGATTGAGAAAGTCATAAATTTCCTGTCAGGACTGATCAATATACAACATTGTATTTTGATCAATGTAAAGTTACCAGATAAAACTGTCATTTTTGTCGCTGGAAAAGAAAAATATGGCAAAATCATCCTGCATCAATCCAACCAGTATGTGAATCTTTTCTTAGCATACATTCAATGTGGTTTAATGGTGATATTCCTAAATAATCAATATTCTATTATTGGATTATATGTTGCATAGAATAATGGATAATTTTAGAGTTTTTAAAATCTTCAATATACTCCTATCCATTGAATATTTTAAAATGTGCACAGTTTCCAGGATGACTTTTTAATAAAAAAGCAAATCTAAATTTTTCTGTTTACTTTCTAACACTTTTAAAAACCCTACCTCTACCCATATACACACACACACATCATGTATTTTAACTAAACAAATTTTATACTTAAATATTAATATTCAGAGAATTTTATAGAATATAAAGTAGGCAGATTCAATCAAAATCATTCATCGGATTGCACAACAAGAGGATTTTGCTGGTGATAGCCTCATTTCACATACATAAAATCTAAGTACTACATCTATCCTAATTAAATTGGATCATTATGAAATTATTATGGCTGAACATGATCCTTATTTTAGGAGACAGTTATGAATACAACAAATATAATATCGATCGTGATGCCATCAAGTAGAAACATTAAGAGCTAATATCTATTAGGTTTTTCGACAATTCCCTGGAAAATTTTAAAATATTAAAACAAAAAAATCAAAAATATTAATATTTTCTAATATAAAATAAATGCATTAAGGTAAGTAAAAATTCCAGGAGTAATCCATGATTTTCAATGAGTCAAGTTTTAATGGCTCTTAAAAAAAATTCAAATATGGGGAGTTGTACAAACCCTGTAGTCATCTAAACTTTGTGAAATCAGAAAGGGCAAAAACACATTTTTTTTTACTTTCTTCCGGATGTTGCAACAAAAATTGCATCTGTTAATGTTACAACATCTAGAAGATGTAATGAAAATTGTATCTTCACCAAGCAATTTTAATAAATTTCTACATGTTTCTATTGCATTCTTTTATTGTTGGGATTTGTAAAAAATATTGTGGAACTAGTATGATTTGTTTGCCACTCAAAATAATTTTTTGTGTGCAGAAAGGGTAATTAGACCAAGACATATAGTCTAAAGTGGAAACCAAACCACTACACACATACAAACTCAGAAACAATGCAGAATTATCCATAGCCTTAAAAAATGATCAAGACTATTTTTAAACTATTACAAATCATGTTCATTTAAATTTATTTTTCAGTAGGTATACATTCAGCAGTAAAAAACAAGTAAAAAAAAGCCAAATAATCAATTTATACTTTTTGAAAATTATTCTAAAAAGAATGGACAAAGCTTTCTTGTAGATCTAATAATATGTCAATTAATATATCAAAATAAAATACATTTTAATATATAAAATATATAATTTAACAATTAAATAGTTTAACAAAATAGCACATTTAAAATGCAAATTTGTTTTAGAATACATAACTCTAACCAACAGTTTAAAGAAAACTTTGAAAAGGATTTATTCTTTATCTAGCCTTTCTATAATTCCATTTATTGCCAATAAAAAAAAATAAAAAAAAAATTTGTTATATTTTTGTTGAATTATTTATGATAAAGTAACATAAAAAACATATTAATCTCATTTTTGGAAAAATGTTTTTATAGGTATCAAATGCCATAAGACATATTTTAAAACATTCATTATATTGTTATGATTAAAATAAGTGTTTCTTTTTATTTTCAGTCATTTTATTTTTTTAATAAAAAACTAAATACTAAAAATAAAAAAAATAAATTTCAGACAACAGAAAATACTAAACTTAAAAAAATATCTATCACCTTCCAGAATAAATAATAATAACATGTTTTTTGTATATTATATTTAAAAAAACATTTATTTGACTTGAATTAATTTAGTCAATATTTAAAAGATGATTCAATACAATAAATTTTTTAGTCCTCGATTCTTTTACACACTGCATCCAATTACTTCAAACTAATGATAAACATTTAACATAATTTAAAAACGTCTTGCCAAATTATTTTGGAAATTGTTACTCATAAAAGCCACAAATCTTTTCAATATCTATTAGGGGTGCATGAATACCAAATTTAGATATTTTGATTGATTTCAGTAATTTCAGGAAAAGAAATGTTTGTTTTAATATTCAATTTAAGGGAGTAAATTATATATTTTTAAACCTGAAAAAAAGTAATTGTCATTAGCTGACTCTTTTAATTATTAATGTTATATTAAATAATTATCTATGCTTACATTTAATACACATATAAGATATTATAAATTCCAACATTTCTTTTTATACTTTAATAAAAATTGAACCTGTCACCAGTAAAATTAAATAGATATTTCTACTAATATTTTAAAAAATTTATAATAACTGAGTGTTTCTAGATGACTTACTTATTCAGAAAAACATTAAAAATATTAACATGTTAATTTTACTTAATAGAAAGGTTATTTTGGTAAATTAAGTTTATCTTTTTCTAGAAAAAATAGACTTACTCTTCCACCTTGATCTTGGATAACAATATTTTCAGGTTTCAAATCTCTGTGAATGATTCGCATGGAATGCAAGTAATTTACAGCTGATGAAATATGCTTCATTATGAGTCTAACATGCTTTTCTTTTAAGCCACAGCAATTTTCAGGCCTACTTAATAGCTGAAGGAAGTTAAGTTGTTTAGGAAATGCAATAAAAAGTATGAAAGCAATTTAAAAGATATAAATTTATGAAGCATTTGAGAAAAATTTTTTTTAAAAAATCACATGAATAAAAGATAATTTTATTTAATTAAAATTTTATGAAGCATTTCACCACATATAAAAAAAATTAAATTTTTATATTGTTTTCAGAATCAATTATCATAAAAATAATGAAGAAACTTTTAAAAATAAAAAAAATATTTAAAAAAATTGATTTGCAATAAAAATGTTTATTTTACAAGCAATGTTCCTTTAAATAAATTCAAATTCAGTATTTTATAAAATAAAATTTTAACATTAATTTTTTAGTTCTAAAATTTTGCTGTTTCAATTACCAGGAAAATAAATGAATAACAAAAAATGTGAGAAACATTGTTTCATTATTATAAATCTAAATCAAGCTAGACTTAAAATCTAATCTTTCTTCAATAGATGATTATATTAGATTATATCTCAATACGATGGTAACTAAACTTTCACATACTTTAAATGTCTGATAAAGTGATTAATAGTGTAAATTTTACAACTTTTTTTTTTCTCAAAATAAATGTGAATTTCCATATGTGAGAAAGGCTAGTTAGATCTTCAGTTTTCTTAGGCAGGGCAGGCATTTAATCTCACACTAGTGAAAAATATTCTGAGAAAACTTTGCACTTTTTATTTTCTAAGAAAATCATGATGATAAATTCTAATGATATTATCAATAACACTTTTGGAATCCTTAAAAAAAAAAAAAAAAAGAATTTGCATTGTGAAATCCATGAAAATTTTAACATTGCAAGACAAATATAATAATAAGTAAAAACATTATAAAATTGCACAATTATAAGTAAAACCAATGTATAAACTCTTGTGACTTTTTTTGTCTGATTTTACATTAATAAAACATGAAATAGGTTTTTACAGATGTACAATATAATCTATCAATAACATATTCATCTCATGCTTAATAGGATATAAATTTTAAAAATGATAGCTAATGTTGTATAATACTTTATATAGTTTAATTTTCCAATTTAATTAAACATCAGCATTTAATCTTAATTCATTGTTATAAAGACATACAAATTCACTACATAATAATGTCATAATAAACCTATCTCAGTTAATATAAATTACTTTAATTTTTAAAGATAATTATTTCAAGTGAAACAAATCAAACTTACAAGCAAACAAGTTAAGAAAGTAGGAAATCTTTTGCAAATTTATAAAGGACTATTTAATAATTACATAAAAAGCCAATTTTTAATACACATTCATAGATTTTTTATGTTTGATTAAAACTGAAACAATTATTGGATTGTAATTTTATTTCTTTTAAATTAAATGGTGAAGGATTTTGATTTGATTTTACTGCCATAAGACCCTCAGATGGGATAAGCTGCACCGAAAACAAAATATTTAATAAAATTAAGTGCTTGAGTAAATTATTGTATAAGAACTAACTGAGAATATTGAGATGAATGACAGAAGAATAAAGGTACTGAAACAATTTCTCATAAAAGCTATAAAGATGAGATAGATGAATGTTATAATAAAAAACTTCAATGTTTTACAAGAACCACAACAGTTTGATGAAATTAATGTCTACAGAGCAGGATTTATTTGATTGTTTTTTGTGCTTCTCTTTGATACATTTTGAAAGTCTGAGATGTAGGAAGGAGTCCATTTTCATATCAATTGTTCAATACTTTTTTCTAGAGATTTTGTTTTTTTTTAATTTTTGTATCATTAGTCTTAGATTTATTGGTAATTCAAATAGATTTCTTTCTGCTATTAGAAATTGATGGAAATTTATATTTATATGACAAGGTTGAAAGTGGAGTATGTATTGGTAAACTACTCTTCTTTGCTGGATTGTAGTTTATTTTTGCATTTGTTTGTAAAGTACAAGAATCGGAAATGCTAACTTTTGATATTCTGTTTTTTAATATTTGTCTTGTTTCTAAGAAAGTAATATTTTGTTTTATCTTGTTTGCAATTACTTCTTTCTCCAAGATGCACAAAGGATAAGATCTGGAAAATGCATCATGTGAATGAGAAAAGTTACAACACTTGAAAATTTCTAAAATACAAGCAGTATTAGTTTCAAGACCAATTTGAGGACATTTTCTACACATAAGATCAGTATTCTTACATATTTTTTGGGAGTGACCATATCTCTGACATTTAAAACACCTAATAGGGTTATGAATGCATGGATAAAGTTTGCAACTTATATAACCTGCTTTTATAGATTTCAGTATTACTGGTGTTTGAAAAGTTAAAACAAGTTAGGTAGGGATAAGTACATTGTCATATCACATGCTTATATGATGTGCAGAACAAATTCTTTGATCATGAAATTCTTCAAAAATTCTGCTTCTATAACATGTATTTATATAACATTCATGGTTAGAAAGAACACCACAAGATTCATTTAAAGTTTTATTTAATAATATTTTGACTGGAAATAAACATTTAAAAAAAAATTCTGATTACCAAAGCATGTTTTGAGTCAACTTGAACAAGAAGATCTGCCGATCATAACTTTTTAACATTTTGTATATTACGAATAAAAGATGTGAGAAGTTTTTGTATCACAGAAGGCAATGCAATATGAAAAGTGTTTGGAGTTCTTACTAACATGCAGCAAGTACATGAATTGGTTTAAACAACAAAAATAAAATTTGACTCATAGGATATTTGTAAAGGTTCAGGCTCAACAACACTGCCCAATCATGGAGCCCAACAAAAAACCACACCCACTAGTCTTGGACTATTTCCATCCTCAGCGCTTACAATAGTGCTAGTCGACACCCATATGTTGGAAGTCACCCCTGGAGACAGTGACCATCTTTAACACTAAGTTCGAGGATGTGATCCCTTCACTTGATCTATAGCAGACTAGTCAAGATTGCAGCTAGATATCAGATACATTTGGGACCACAGTGTATCATTCCAACTTGTGGGGATCTTGACTGTCCATGAGAGGCAAGAAGCAAACAGAGAGTTCCCTTCCTTGCCATCAAGAGATGGAAAGGATAAGGAAAAGATTAGAATTAGAAAAGAGGAAACACAGAGAGAGAATATAAAATCCTTAGATACCTCAGGATTGAAACACCTGTACTCACCTAAAGAGGATGAGCCCAATGAGAGGAAAATGCTGAAGGGAAAAAATTAAGATAGATTACTTATGGCCACAAAATAAATTTATTTATGCCTTCTGTATATTTATAAAGACAGCAATTATCATGACAGCTATTTAGCTCACACATTTGAATATGATTAACTCATTTAAATACACAAAAGTATAATTATTGTATGAAAATAATCATAATATTCATGAACTCTTTAAAACAATGATTTTATTATAAAAGTTAATACAAAATGACATATAAAAAGTATACCTTTCGAAGATCACCATTGCTACAAAACTCCATAGCAAGTAATGGTAATTCGGTTGGAGGCACATCTAGTTCTGGAGGCACAGGAATTGCTTTAACAACATTTGGATGGTTTAAGCGAGACATCATATCCACTTCTAATTTCCAACGAGATCGAAGTTTAGGAGTCATTGTCGATGGGTCGTTACCCAACCGACATTCTTTTAATGCTATTGTATCATTAGTTACCTATAATAATAACAATTTTTCTTTAATAATTTGAGTCCAAAATATATAACAGTATAAACAAATATGGAAAGTACACTTGTGTCTGTAGTACTTTATTAAGCATACTAAATAAAAATAAAAGTTAAATTCTGCAGTAACTTTTTTTCACCTAAGAGTATAGAACTGTACAGAGGGTAAAATGCGCTAAGGGTGCGATAAAGTGCAGCAAACTGACTTAATGGCTCAGAATGCGTTTGTATAACAAGATTTTAATTTTATGACATCAGGTGATCGTATGACATGAGTGAAATTCGTTTTGTGTTACTGTAACAGGTAGCGCTACCCTGTGTGAATTTTTTTTAACACATTGCCAGAGTCACCCAAATTCAGTTTGGGCAATTACTGCATGCAGTATTTGTGATGCCTGAACTGAGTTTGGGCAGAAGAAAATTTAACGTTTCTACTTTGTGGAGTCCGAGTTGAGTTCGTTTCTACTTTAGGATACTTAATTCATTATTTTCCAAATAATTGACACAAATGGTCCTATTAGTTTACCAATTCCAACTTTGGTTATGGAGGTACTCCAGGACTACAAAAACACCATGGGAGGTGATGTTAAAGTCGATCAACATTTTACAGAATATTATTAGAAAATACATTTTTCCATCTCCTGCACCAGGTGTTATATAAATAATTCCTTTATTTTGCATACATCAGCAGGAGGTGTGAAAAATATGAACTTCAGAAAATCAATTGTTGAACAAAATAAACCAAATCTTCAAGTACCAGGACCAGGGCGTCCTAGTGTAAGCTTACTGCGCCTCACAGGTCTACACTTTCCAGAACACATCCCATCATTGGGAAGAAAAATCTACTCCAAACAGGCAATGTTTTATATGTTGTCGTAAAACGGATGAACAAGCGAAAAGAATAAGGCAAGGGACAAGAGTTTATTGTAAAAAGTGCAATATACAGGTATAGGTTTTTGAGCAGTACCTTGTTTTGGGATATACCCTACTGTGAAAGATTTTTAAAATTTATGTATTGAAAATCATATTGTTGTGTTTTTATATTATACAAGTTTATACTAGTTATATATTTAGCTTTAAAATTTCATTTAATTTGCTCAATATGAATAACATGTATGTGTAATCAATGTTTTATGTGTATGTAAAATTATAAAAATAGTTATTTAAAACTTTATTTTTGTAATAAAAAAGCATTTTCTAACTCTTAAAATAATATAAAGAATAAAATCAAACAGTCAAAAAAAAATTTCCATTTTGGTCCATTTTTCTGAAATATATGTCACAGTTAAAAGGTTAAGGTGGGTGCCATTCCTCGGCATTTAAAAATTTGGGTTTTAATAAAAAAATTGTTTCTAGTTATTAAAATTTTGATACTTCTATGGTATATAATTATAATAAAATAGGAACAAGTTCGGTATCCCCATATAAGATTTCTCGCCAAATCTGGCGCCCTTTGTTTACTGCGTAGTGTTGCCGATTTCAGCTTTTGTTTTTATTTTAGTGTTGCCAAATTCAGTTTTAGTTACTTTTTTTTGTTGTTGCCACTAATCAATTTTCTTCTGTTTAACATAAATTTTAAAGCTATTTAAAAATTACTTTGACTTTCATTGTTCTAGAAAATTCTATGTCCCACGTTTTTTCGACATTTCTATTTGAATTGGAAGCCATTTGTCTGTAGTTTGTCACCAGCGTCTAATCATCGTAAATTTTTATTTTTTACAATTTCTTTTACATTAATTCATTATTTTATTAATTTAATTCATTATTATCCTAATAATTTAATTCATTATTATCTTATTAATTTCTTTTACATTAATTCTTTTTATTTCGTTTATTTAATATATATTTATTATTAGCTTAATAATTTAATTTATTATTATCTTATTAATTTAATTCATTATTATCTTATTAATTTAATTCATTATTATCCTAATAATTTAATTCATTATTATCTTATTAATTTAATTCATTATTATCCTAATAATTTAATTCATTATTATCCTAATAATTTAATTCATTATTATCCTAATAATTTAATTCATTATTATCTTATTACATTTTTTTTAGTATATTATTACTTTGCCACGATGTCTCATGCTCGTAGTGTTGTCGAGAAATATCAACAAATTATTATATCTAAAATTAACGAAAATAATGATGGATACTTTAAATTTTCATGCTCTAGACCAACAGTTGGAAAACCCAAATGTGTTAATAGGATTTTTTTAATTCAATTGGCTCAAGATCCGCAGTTATTATTTAATTTTCTAATGGAAATAGGATTATTAAAAAATGCAAATTGTAGGAAGTGCGGTTCAGAAATGAAAATTACCCAAAGAAAGGATATTCCGATGGTTTTCTTTGGTTTGCAAAAACGTTTTGATGGAAAGCAGTGTAACACTGAAAAATCTATTAGGCATGTATCATGGTTTCAAAATCTAAATTAAAATTGTTGAAATTTTATATATAACCTATATGAAATATTAAGGGGATCCAAAGCGAACATATTATTGAAGAATATTCATTTCAAAATCTACTTTGGCTGATTGGAGGCAATTTATTAATGAAACTATTTTAGATTACATTGAACTTAATTCAGAAAAAATACGGGGGAAGGGCAAAATTGTTGAAATAGATGAGTCCAAATTTGGCAGGCGAAAATATCACAGGGGACATAAGGTTGACAGTCAGTGAGTGTTTGGGGGGGTTGAGAGGGATTCCGGAAGACTTTTTTTAGTTGCTGTCCATGATAGAACACAGGAAACATTAATACAAATTATTAAAGATTGGATTTTACCAGGCACTTCCGTGTATTCCGACTGTTGGAAGAGCTATGACTGTTTAACTGAGGAGGGATTCGACCATTTAAAAGTCAACCATAAGTTGACATTTGTTGATCCAGAAACTGGATGTCACACGAATACAATTGAAAGTATGTGGAGGCATGTAAAAGTGTCTTTACCTATGTATAATCGTAAGACAGATTTTAAATTTTACCTTGCAATGTTTATGTTCCATAAAGCTTGCATAGCTGCTAATGAAAATTATTTTAATAAATTTGTTGAAATTGTTTCGGGAATTAATTGGGATGACTACCAAATTTCGCAGAAGGTGTAATTATTTTATTTGTATATATTTAGAAACATATTTTTTGAATCCTTTTTTTTTCAATTTTATAAGGTAATTTATATTTAAAATAGTATTTTTTGCATGCCTTTTTTTTAGCTTTATTTAAAATTTTATAAAGTGTAAATATTTAGAAGAATATTTGTGTAAATATTTTGAAAAAAAAAAAAAAAACTGAAATGTGACACTGGTGACAGCGAAAAAAATGTCGAAATAAACATACCAATCAGCATGTCAGCTCAACTTCATATCAAGTAAGTCCATTTATATTTATTTCCCTTTTTTAAATTTCTAAAATGCTTATTTTTCGATCGAACTTCGGGAAATTTCCCGTGTTAGCTTGGCGCGCTTACATTGGCGACTTGGCGACGAAAAAAAATCGCCGCGTTCGCCAATATATGGGGAAACCAAACTAGTTCCATAAAATATTCTAAATTTAGATAATTTGGAATTTAAAGTAGTGCACAGTTTCAAAATTGAATTTCGAACACAATCGGTATTTAGTAAGCGAATATTGTGCTTAGTGACATAATTTAGGTTGGCAAAATAGCTACGCAGTGGTTGGCTAAAAAAATTGGAAATCACACTAAGTGTGTACAGCTCTGTTGTCTTTTACCATTTTTTAATATATCTTCATCAATATTTTTATATGAAAAATATAAATTTAATTAAATTATAATTTTAAGAATCATGTGCCATCATAAAATCTTAAAACAAGATATAGGTATATTTAAAATAGTGGAATACATAATTAATAATTTTAATACAACTTAGAGTTTGGAGTAGAAAATTAGTAACTTTGCAACAACTTAAAGAAAAAAAAAATTGCTAATTTCATACAATCAAAATTATAATGACGAAATATATTTTAGAAATAATACTTTTTTTAAGTAAAAAATTTTTATTACAAAAAAGATATTATTATTACATACATTATTATTACCATGTTATTTACAAAAAGAGATACAATGAAGTAACAACACTTTTTAAAGACTCATATTACTATTCAGAAAGAAAATAAATATGGTTTAAAAAAAAAATTCAACATACAAAGAATTAAGAATGAGTTGAATGTTTAAAATTAAATTTCAGATAATTTAGTACCTTATATAATATTTTTAAAGGAACAAATATAAAATATATAGAGAGAAGACTTCATTTATTACATATATATAGCAACATTAATCATTAATACATATATATTTAAGCTATTTATTAACAGAAAACAGACATTTATGGATCATATTTTGATAATTTTTCATTAAATTAAATGAAAATTTACAATACAGCAAGTGCAAAATAGCTAAAAATCAGTAACCCACCAAATCTTGACAAATCAACAATTACAGATCACAAATTTTTCAACCGTCCAAATGTCACTAAGCATTGCTTATACTGATAATTCCACTATGTTCAGTACAATAGGATTAAGCCATAACAAGTATGTTTGTTATCTATTAAGTATATAAATTGTCAAATGCATAATAGTGTAGACCTTTTTCATAATTTTTTATATTATCAACATAATATGCTTTCTGCAACAGTAATGTCTCTCAATTCTGAAGATAATTGAAAATTTAGTATATGTAATAAAAATTATATACATTAAAATTCATTAAATAGTTTGATTTGCTTATTGCTTAATGGCTTCTTTTTATACATAGAGAGCTAATTCCCTCAAGCAAAATTATTGAGCCCCCCAATTGTTTGATCTGAAGACTAGAAAATCTCTATAAAAATAGAAGTTTCAAAAGTAAAATATTGAAAAAATAATAATCAATTAAAATAAATTAATTCTTAACTTGTTCAGCAGTATATTTAACTTCTTTAATTAAATATTTGTATATTATTAAGATGAAATTTTTTTTTAATTAAATAGAAGTGTTAAAAATCTTAAGAAATAAAAATGAATTTTTATATAATAAAACCTAACTTTTAATTTTTATAAATGTGTATAAAAATATTTAATATAAACTTACATACACTTTCTTATAGAAAAAATAAAAATTTTAAAAATGTGCAAATATTTATATACAAATCTCTAAATTATTTTCCTTTCACTAGCTATTCATATAAGCTAACACAAATAAATAACAATGAAATGTGAAACAATTGTATCATAGCATAACATGAAATATAAATACCTTGTTTCTCCACAAAACAACGTATCCAAATCCACCAGCTCCTAAGACATTTTCTTTCTTCCAACATCCAATTTCTTCCATAAAGTGGTTAGAAGACATTTAGAAAGGTCAAAGCTAAAAAACTGAAATAGCATCAATTTTAAATTATTAGCTTGATGATTTGAAAAGTTAAATGAGTGGTAACAAAATTACTTTTTGAGATAAAATATATTTCTATTTGAAATTATTTTCTAAATAATGAGTGCAGAATCAACAATTCTAATTAATGTAAAAAATACATTCTTTCCATTAGTATTTTAACTTTATTATCCTCTAGTAATTGCAATATAACTTTAACTTTCATTTCACATAAACACAGATCCACTTGAAAAGATTCAACAAATTCATTTATATAATTTTCTAAGAATTAATTGCAATCATAATACAAAGAATGCAATATTTTGATAAACACAATAATGTTCACTAAGCAAAATCCTGTAAAGTAGTATCACCATATACACGGAGGTAAATTTTAATTTTAACCTAACACAGAGTAGAAAGTTGAAATATTTAGACATTTCCGCTAATAAAACATTCAACGCACCTTAAAATGTATGGGAAAATATTCCAAATTTGTAGTTTCAAAAACAGAATTTACATTTTAAATGTAATATCGTGATAACATTTATAATGTACAACTTATATCATCGATCGTTAAGCCAAATAAAAATTTCTTATTAAACTTTGCACATGATTTTCATTACTTACAACAGGATGACGAAATCTTTGTCTACTCTACTACATTACTTCTTTGTTTCCGATTTTCTCACCAATTGAATTAACAAGCTTATGCCAAATATATTTTCTATAATAGTAAAATATTTTGAAAAAATATTTTATAGTATTCCAAATCATTGAAGAATAGTTATCATAAGTTATACACGAATTCAGAATTAAAGTCAGATTAAAAGCTATTAATAATGATCAGTGGTAGAATAAGACAATAATTTTTGGTAAGACATTATAATGCTAAGTGTAATATTTAAAAACTATCTTAATATGAATTTGAACGTTTTTAAAAATTACCTTATTTACATATATACGTCTGTATGCAAATATACAAAATGTATTTGTTTATATACCGAGAATAAACATTCACTGCTAATAAAACTGCGAATATATATGCGAATAAACAAGTAATTAAAAATTCCAAGCTCTTTCGTTCACGCTTTGAATGAACTCATGTATTTGAGACTGCAGTGGAGGCATAGATTTCGCTTAATATTCTTTAATTAGAAATTACAAAGAAAATAAAGAATACAAAGAAGCGTAGCTGAAAGATTGTTATTGAGATTTAAGAAAACTGAAGAGTTCTTGGACATTGTTTCAGAATAGAGATGGACTATTTTTGTGTTAAGCTTTGTTTGAAGTAACCCTTTAGTTTTGTGCTACGTTATACTCCCGTAAAAATTTTAACCTACATCTCATCTACAGTTTCCTTTGTCCAAAATATTCAATGAAGGCGAAGAAATTCTCAAAACAACACTGTAATTTCCATGGTACTCTTCCTGGAATCGAAATGAAATACAAGGTTGGAAATTAAAAAGTAATTATTTCCAAATTCTAGAAAAATACAGCTTCATTTTTTTTTTTTTTTTACCGTTTACATGGTTAGTATATCATTATTTCCCAAATATTGCTTGCTTAACTATTACACATTTCCAATTTTAGCAATTATTTTGTTGAAAAGGATGGACATCATAGGAAATTTTTACTTTAAAAAATTCAGTAAATGAATCATTATGTTTAATAAACTATTTGGAAGATTCAGTGCAAGTTGCTATTATCTAAACTAGGGGTTCCCAAACTTATTAAAATCATGGAATCTTTAAGAGAATTATAATTTTCTCACAGCACTCTCGTCACACATTTAATATTTTTCTGTAGTATGTTATTATGTAGTATATATTACATATGTAATAAATATACTTCATAATTGTACAACTGTGAAGAAGAAATTGGAGAGACGGTCAGGACAAAACTAATATAACTAGCATTTAAAAATATGCAGAACGTTAATTGTAATTAATTGGAAAATGTATTAATAAAATTTAATTAATAGTAAAGTTTATAAAGAATTTTTTATATGTCTTTGTTTAATTGCTACGGGTGAGCTTACTATTTACCTCACAGTTGTTCAAATCGCAGAATAAAGCTTCTCTCATTTCTCTTTCAACAGTAATTTTCGAATGATATTTAGTTTTGGGAACAGCAACTTCTCAGTGAATGGAATTACAAACGAAATAAGAACCCTCATTGCTTTTGCTCTTAGAATGTGTGTGTGGAGTACTCATTTTTTATAGATATCTGAAACTTAGCTAACTCCAAACAAGCAAACCTTGCTTTCAGGATTTTTATTTTTTTTTCATTTGCTAACTCAATTAAATTTTCTTCTTCTTGTGAAATGAATTGTTTTGAAATTTCAACATGGAATGGATCTCTTGCATCAACTCAAACTTCTTGGTTTAGTCTTCTGGGAAGTCTTCAAGAACCAGTCAGCTTGTTGTGATAAATGCCGCATGAATAGTGTCATCATAACTATAGGAGAACTTATCTTCACTACAGACTATGTTCTGCTACAATACAGGAAAATAATCTTTTTTTCATTATCATTCATTTTTCTTTTCCACATTTGCATTTTTATGATTTTATTTATTTTTTATTTTATTTATTTTTTTTTTTTGAGTGATGAAATTTTTTGTTTAAGTTTCAATATATGAATGCTACAGCTCTAAATCGAAACATTCAAGGTATTTAGTTTCTTGAAGATATCGCCCAAACATGACAGTTAAAATAGGATCAACAAAATCGTTGGTATTCACAAGATCATTTTCTTTCAAGAAATTGGATCTTTTTTTTTTGTAGAAGTTCAAAAGTTCGAGATAGTACTTTGGCATTTGAAAGCCAACGTGAGTTGCAGTAATATATGAGACACGTCTGCTTAGCTCCTAAATTCTCACACAAGTTTTTGTAAAACCTACTTTAAGTAGACCAATTTTTATGTGATTTGCCATGTTTATTTCTCATTCTAGGACTAGATTCAATAAAAGATTCAATGATTTAGATGCAAGTGTTTCTCAGTGAATTATGGAATAAGTCCAAATAGTTTTGGCTGCTTCACGGAACCCTTGATCTCCTTAAGTGGCACCTCAGGGTGCTGCGGCACACACTTCAGGAACCACTGATTTATACTATTTCCAGAAATCTTTTTTTCTGTTTCAAAAATTTAAGCCCTAAATTATAATTTATGACTTAAATTTAGTAATAAAATTTAAATTTTATATATAAATTAATTTGTTTTAAATTTATTTAATCATGGTTGTCTCTTCACATAAATTTGAGTAATAGAGAATTTCACTTGGAATTAAGAAACAAACTTCAATTTTTAATTCAGTTTAATATAAATATAATATAAAGGGAAATACATTCACCATATGCTTAATTTGAATAGAAGTCTGCTAAAAATATAATTTTATAAACAGTTTTATGTATAATCTAAATAAAAATAAATACATATTTGAATTGAGTGATCAAGTTTAATATTTCATTTCAAAAAGTTTTAAGTTGAATCAGGGTCTACTCCAGCGAAGCCACATTCTCTTCACTTTGTTTTTAAGCGGCACTGAAAAAGTTACTTCTAGGAAGTGTGAAGAGGATACGTTTTCAGAGGATACCGTCATCTGGTGTTTTGGTTAAAATGTTTCACTCTTCGAGAGAAATATTAATAAAACTCATGAAAAACGAATGGAATTTCACAGAGTATCATAAATTGAGTTTTAATCCCTCAAAATCCACTACCGCTTTCTTCACTACTATCAGAAAATTGTATGGGTATAGACCTAGAATTTTCATGAATGAACTTCCCCTCTCTGCGAACAAAGGCGTAAGCATTTAGGATTCGTCCTGGACCCGGAGATTACTATCTGTAAACACAATGACTATTTGGTATTGAAGAGCAAAAAGCGTCTGAACTTTTTAAAATACATCTCTATGCACGACTGGGGTGTCGATGCTACTACCCTTCGCATTACTTATTTGGCGATTATTTGACCAAACCTAAAATACGGATATTAGATAGTATATTGTTAGCTTCTAATCTCTAAAAGCTTCAGTTTAGTGTTGCTCGTTTTATTACTGGTCTATATATCAGCTGTCCCAATGACATACTCCTTTTTGAGTCTAGCTTACAACGATCTATCCTATCTATATTGAGAAAAAATTCAAATCCAATAAAATATTTCAACAAACTATTTAACTTTGTTTCTAACAATCAAATTTCTGCCAACCTTTAGAACTGCTGTATCAGACTCAGGAAAAATAGTCCATTTAGCTAGGTAGTCGGTATGAATTGATATGCGCAGCTGTAGAGCTATATTATCTAAATTAAGATATTGATGATCCATCTGAAGGAGTTCCAAAGGTGTTTTCCATCCAAACCTTCAGATAACCCTGCATATCCGAGACAAATTGCTCTTGAATTCATTAAAAAATATTCCAAAGGTGGCTACTCTTATATATACCGAATGTAGCAAAATTGAAAACCCTTGTTCTGGAAGTAGATTTCATATAAGATCCAAAAATACCTCGTTTCATATCAAACTGATACATTCTGATGGCCGCTCTGTCTATTGCAGTAAATTAATTGCATAGAAGCTGGTCTCTATAGAATACTTTCACTTCCTAGTTCGAAAGACATCTGGATTTTGAGTGATAGCCAGAGTGCCATCCATTATGCTTCAAATTGGCATGGTGAGGGATACAAGGACAGTTTGGCTATTTGAACAAGCTGAAGCAAGGAAATGCTCTATCTTTTGTAAAATTCATTTACAGTGGATCCCTCTACATATAGACGTTGCTAGTTATGAGACTGTAGACACCTTTGATAAAGTGGCGCAGATCTACCCTTATTTCCTTGGGCATCTTGGGTTTTAAGAAATGTATTTCCGTTTTATCAATTTGCGAGGCCCGACTGCTTATAACTGGTGTCAGAATAATCGGCTTCGCGGTTCTTTGTCCTTACAGAACAGCAGATTGACATTTTTCGTATTCGCAGTGGTCTTCTGAGGTCTATCCTATAAAGATAGAGTAAGGGTTTTCCCTACATTTTCTAAGTATACTACTTGTCAAGCTATGCCTGACCATTTCCTCGACTGCTTTAATCTGAATAGAGAAGATCGCTGAGAGCCTGCTCTGGGTATTCGATTTGCACAAAGTTGCCGGAGTCTTGGAGTTGGTTTAGATTTGTGACAAATGAGGACTAACAACAACAAAATAATTTTTAAGGTATAAAAATGTCAGCATAAAGCGAAATAAGAAGTTGCATGTTTATATTTAGTTTAAGAACACATAATCGATACATAAACTAAACACTTCCCAGAATAGAGATGAAAAAAAGTAATGATCTCTCTTCAACAATTTAAATCATATGAATTCAGAAAAAAGGAAAACATAGGTTGAAACAGAAGATATAGGTTCTTTGTGACCAATTATTCCATCATGGACACTTAAGACACCGATAGCACTGAGCTTCATTCAAAGGTTATTAAAGTAAATTATTAAACTGAAAAGTGATTTCTGTAAAAGTTGATGAATTACATGAAATAATCAAATATGATTTGTTCCAAAATATGTTCTGCTCATCAGATCACCAGAACATATGATTAATTTTCAAAAGAGCAACTACTCCATGCCAAAAATTAAACTAGGTCTCGTTTGGAATGTAGTCTGGTATTACAAAAACTTAAATAAGTAAGTTACACATGCTACTTTCAAATCACATTTCAAATAAACAGAACCTCATTACCGTAACGTTCATAAAAATGTTGTTCTGCTATTTTTTTAAACTATGAGACAACCGAATAATCTGCATCTCCAAGGAAACTGATATGAATAAGAGAATTGATTTGTAGTCATTCATTTATGGTATTGTGAATATTTTCTAACTTATGTACTTGAAGTTATTGCAGGTGTTCGTTAATCATGGTTTAAAATTTCCAAATATTAATTAAATGATTTGATTAAGGGAGTTTCTAATGCATTAAAAACAAAAGCAATTTCCTCTGAGCTAGACAACCAATTTTCACCATTGTCTCAATCAAGAAAAGTTTAACTATACATATTATGATTAATTTGATTGTTCTAAATAGATGGCGATTTGAAAAATTCACAATCTAAGATTTCGACAGTAATTTAATTTTTTGTTTCCAGTTAAGTACATATATCCTGCTTTTGAGTACAAATATCTTTCTGTTTAATCAGGATATGTTAATGAAATAGGTGTCATTTTAAAGGATTATTTTGGCTTTTTATAAACATATGCACTTTCTTTTTATAAAATTATTACGGAAATTTCAGAAATTTGGCATTTTTTTTCCAGAATTTTCTTTACTGTAAATTGAGCACTATTCGACGCGATGATGCCTATATATATGGACACTTTTAAATCACAGTTATATGTGCATTTTATAACATACATAGACATCTAAGAGTATGTAATAAAATGCACAGATAAAAATTTAACTAATTATACTATACATAATTATGATATGGTTTTTTAAATGATTATTATTCTTTTATAATCGATCAAATTTCAATTGACAAGTCATATTTAGACAGTATTAGTCATATTATGATATGAAAAAGCATATTATATATTTCAATGAAAAGCTGTCTCGATTATTTAGTCCGATTTCTGTTATAAGTGAAAACAGTATCGTTGCTAAGCATTTCTCGGTTATAGTAGTCGAATAAAAAAAAAAAATTCCCGTTTTCTTCTTTAAAAAATCGAGAAACTTCTTTTTAAATGGGGATTCAGGAATCAGAATATAATATTCGGCTATATGTAAAAATGAAATTTGTAATATTTGGCAGCAAATAGCACCATTTAAAGTATGGATTCTAAAATTTAATTACATTAAATTAAAAAAAAGAAAGGAAAATATCGAGTTATTTTTATATAATAAAGCTGGTGAAAATTACAATGTTAAAAAAATATCAAAGAAAAGTCAACACAACTGTAGAAATATCTTATAAAATAACTTTATTTAAAAAAGTTGAGTAAAATAATGAAACAAACATCATTAAAAATCAGATCAAAACTTAAATATATAATAATAAAAGCATATTAGTTATTTCATTTTATGTAAAATAAAATGTAAGTATAAAGGTCTTCGGCGTGGGGGAAAAATGCAGAGCAAGTTATTTACATAGCCTATAAAGTTTCTTGATTTTCTTAGGCTTTTAATAAAAAAATTTAAATTTAAACCTGCACATTTTATACACAATTACTACCATTCTTTAAGTGCAAATAACGAGTATTATTTATTACGTAAAAGTCATTTATAGATATTTTAAACAAGTGATAAAATTGACACTTCAAAACAAATCTATTTTAATATTCAAACAATTCGTTATTGAACACAATGCAGTCAAAGCAGCATTGACTTAAAAGTTGATTAACAATCATAGTATCGTTCATTATTTGAACACACATGAAATTAGCATCAGTTCCTTTGCATTTAGGTATTGTGACACGATTAGTGTTAACTCTTCACTGCAAGGTAACAAAAAAGCACTTGGAAATCACAGTTATCGTTGATAGTAGGATGGCCGCATTCACAAGGTATGAAGGCTTGAAGGTGAAAGCAGTATTACAGGCATCGGTACTACAAGTGTAAACACAGCTTCTGTATTCTCTGCCATCATGATGTTTTATGTACTCACAGTAATTCCCCATGTCCTTAGAGGAACAAAAGCGTTGTGTGCCAACCTCTTCTGGAAAGAAAATTCAAATTCTAAATTACTCAACACTTTTTACATAAATGAAATAATACCAAACTTATGTGATAATAGAATGGAATTTAATTACTCCTTTGTAGGAATTAATACAAAGGAAAAAAGTAATTAAAAATGTAAAATGTGCCAAAAAGATTTTATACATAAATGCTATTTTCTGGCAAATTTGAAACCATTTGGAAAATAAGATATTTTAGGTATTTTTGACACAAGTTGAAAAGAATTTCTTAGAAAATAAATCTTGACCACATCTATATAAAAAGTTCTGAACAGATACGCAAATTTCTAAAATTAAAAATTCTTGAGGATATTCAAAGTTTTGCATTTTTAATGAAACGAGAGAAAAAATAACTTTGATTTTATCGCAGATAGAAGAAATCATTAGAAGGTAACGTTTCTCAATTTCTGTATTGCGGATAGCTTAGACACCCATCCAGTATAACTTTTATCCATATTTAAAGATAACATACAGAAGTCTCATATGAAATCCCAGTTGTAAATGATTATAAAACATTTCTCTGTATAATGTACATAATACACTCTTAATAAGATTTTATAACTTTATTACAACTGCCAATTATTAGGAATGAAGTTCTTCAGAGCTTTTTTTAACGGTAATAGCAGTTTAAACAATCCAGCTCCCCAGATTTTACAACGGGGTTTCATCTCCCCTGTATTTTTTTTTTGACTATCTTTTTAGACTATCTTATTTTTAAATAAAAAAAAAATTATTAATTATCAGAATAAGTGAATGTCATTGCTTTACATAGCAACTAATACGCATACTTTAAAGCGGAGGTGGAAAAACAAGTGGGCTTTGATTATTTTTTTATTCTATAACGATCGTAAAAAAGGTAGAAAAAAAAGAGGCGCATTAATGCTTGTAGTTTCTACTGTGATAAATGGGAATAAGCGAAGCAATCTATTCCATTTCAATGAGTCTATTTTAATTTCGGTAATGTTAATAAGCAATAGAATAAAGACACTCAGAGTAATTTGAGTTATATTTATTGGACACATATAATACAATGAAAAGTAAAAACCGCTGAATTATTTGGAAATTTCCGGGAATAAATCAAAAGCAAATATCTATACAAAAAAACAGGCATTCTTGGCAATATCAATAACAACATTTATTCTCATGTGAATAAGGAATTGAAAAATAGATTGGACAGCATGTGTAGGTAGAGCAATCGACATAATTTTAATGATATGCCATAAAATATCGACTATTAACGACTGGAGGATAGTTCAATGCCAAAAACTTGTCAACCGAATGTGAGCAAAACAATTAATGAAAGATTAGGAGACATGCTGTGTACGGGAACAGTCGAAGATATTTTACATCAAGGCTGAGATTGTAAATTGTTCTTCTGAAACACAGCATTATGAATTTTGCATAAATCTTTGAAGATCAGCAGAGCCACGGACTCAAACATATATCACAACTGTAATAGCTGCTTTCAAAGCGCAGGAAAAAAAATGGATGATCAAGATGTATGCAATACCATCTCATGCCAATATGGTAATTGCATCTTCAGGGTGTTATACGCAGAACTCAATATGAAAAGCGATATGACGCTAGAGAGTCCAAAGTCATTATTTTATCTCATTATTACTGGCACTTTTATTTGTAGTGCAATATTAAGGAAGCCCAATTATGATCGTTGTGCTAATAAGCCATGTTGCGACACTAAACTGTTCATGGACGTGTTAGAATGAACTCTTAGAAGTATCTACAGATAACATGGCCGTTTTCTCGTTTGTTAATGATGGAGGGGAATGTTCAGATGCTGTGGAACGTTCTGTATGATGGTCAGGAAAGTAAAAATTTTGATAACAGTAAAAAAAATCTCGAACTATACAGGCAAAAATATTGCACTAGGATTAACCAATCTGTTATAATTCAATCTCTATGAAAGTTAGACCAGTGCAAGCAGGCAGTACTCTAACACTCGAAATAACTTCTGAAAAATCTTAATTCAATAAACAATGCATTTTCTCTATGAGAAATCTGAAGTAAAATTTTTCTATACACATTAAAAGTATTACATTATCCCTCCTTTCTTATAAATATGGTAAAAAACAAACAATACACCTATCACAGAATTATAACAGTCATACTATAAATTTCGCATGCGTGGCATGCTATCTTTTTTATTTTGGCTACTGTAATGGTTTTAGTAAAGTACTTATCAACTCATTTAAAATTTACATTATAGCGACTCGTTTAAAATTTACATACTTAATTTCACGGTGGCAGCAGACAAAATCTAACAGAAAATTTAATCATTTACTATCTATTACAGGATAGTATCAGATAGTATTACAGGATAGTATCATTTACTATACTATCTATCAGAGAAATACTGAATTAGGAATATTAATGGGAACAGTAGAAAATATCTATAAAAAGTTAACAGAATTTTCTTGCTTAATATCCCGACTGTGTAATTCTTCGTTTTCAATTAGATTTTTCGAAAAGATTCATGAAGAAGAACAAAATTAAAATTACAAAATAGGCGTTGTAATCTTATAAAGAGAACTTAAAAAAATTCTAATGCATTAAATAAAATATTATGTGTGATTTTAGCCTGAATTTCATTTACCAAGAAGGCAGATGCTATAATCATCTAAAATGAAAGACAACTGTTTCTTAATTACACCATAAATACTTTCCCTCTCGGAAGCACGTTTGTTGCTATAGCAACAGGATTCTCGAAAAGACAATCACAATAAATGTAATGTAGTGATATTAAAATTTCATATATAGCAAGGTAAATAAACTATGCAATATTCAAGAGATAAGGAGCAATGGAAAGGAATAATACTTCTTCACCAATCCACAGGTACACGAGAGGAGAAAAAAAAATCTCATTACTTTCACAAACCAAAAGCTTTGTCTGTTATGCTTTCAGTTGGTTAAACAAAGACACACACACATGAATAAATAAAGCCTATTTACGTTTTTAAAATTGTTCAAAGTTTATTTTCCATGATTTTTATTAATTTAAAATTATTTCATTATTTCACCAATAAAATATAAAGTAATACATCAAGATGGAAATTTTCTTAAAAAGATAGAGAAAAGATCGTCATTTCGAAATATTAGAACAAAACTTTAAAGATAAGACAAAAGCTATATTATTCATGACATGAAATTATTTTCCAAGATTTATACTAAGCTATATTCTCCGATACAGAAAATATGTCATGATGAAAAATTAATTTTTATGTACGAAAATATGGTATAGATCAGCGGTCACCAAACACATGGATAAGATTTAAGATAATATCTGTATTAAAAAAACAACAAATCACACAAAAAAGCTTCCTTAATAACCTCTAGCAAATATATATTGAATATATTTTACATTGAACTCAATACATAATCCTACCTTAAATGCTTGAACTGATACATATAAGACAAACAGGAGAATGAAATGTCAGAAGAGACGAGACAAACGTAACAATGCAGATACAGCAGTATGACTTATTTACTGTGGCGTTTTCTACGAAATGGCGCTATTCTATTAAGTAGCGTTCTTATAATTTTTAAAGTATTATAATGAATTCAATCATGTTTCAGTGAATCTTAAAACATACCTTAACGTGATGAGTAAGTATATTCCACATTTTTCTGGGGACCAGAGACATTTCTCGTGGACTACCACTCAGGTGACGCTGACGTAGTGGATAGTAAATAAAGGAAAGTTGTGTGCTAAGGCCCTTAAACACCCTCCATTTTGTAACCTTATTCTAATAATTTGAAATGTAATCGGCATGTTTAGTAATTTCCTAGGCAGTGGTAACCCAGTGGTTAGGGCATCGGCCTTCTGTCCGGAAGGGCGGGGTTCGACTTCCAATGCCGCCAAAGACCCACCGAAAAGACGCGATATATGTGCTCGTTAAATCTGTGGAATCGAAAGTCTTGCGATTGGTCGTTGAGCAGTTACCATGAGTGTGTAATGCTCTGGAGAAAATCCCCCTTTCCAAATCAATGTTAAAACTGAAGGAGTGGATCCTCTGGTGGTGCCATTTATCAGAGGAATTTATACAAAATTGTACCCATGGTTTACCAATTAAAGCACCTTCGTGTTGCTCTGGTTAAATGAAAGACACCCTACTTGACTTAAATTCGCCAACGGCGTAGCGAGCCTCGCTTGTCAAAGTGTCATAAGTAATAACAGGAATTTCTCACTATACCACGATTTATATAGGATTTATTTTCTGAATGCATATCCATTGTGAGAAGTTTAACTTTGCACACTGGCGTCAAATTTAAACATTTCATATCGGATCTCATTGTAAATATTTGCGTGATTATATCTGCTTAAACCTCAAGTTTCATCCTCTTTAATGCATTGTTTTCAGTGTTCTCTAATGTATAATTGTTAAATATTTGCTACAATGATTAAAAATAAATATATTTTACTTGTGATGCTGGATGGACAGCATAAATCTTGGCAGTGACACTACCCGAGACATGATAAAATATTTAAAAGTCCATAATCAGATGTTTTCAATGTCGTACATGCAATAGCAAGAGATCGGCATGAAATGTTTACATCGTTTCTAAATAGTTCTTAAATTACAATTTTATTTGCACCCAACGCAAAAATATTAAAAAAAAATCACAAAAATATAAGATTCTAAGTAAATATTCTAGACATATAAATATGATTGGAATGTCAAATTGAAACAAATCTGATGTTTTTCATAATAAATGGTGAGATTAAATTTTAAAGTCAACTAAAGTTACTCTAACATGAAAACACCAAATATTTGTAAAGATTTAATGTACCTGTGAAACATAGATAGAAAATAATTCGATGTTTCGATAACAATTAGAAAACAAGTAATTTTAAATGGGTTAAAAAAATTCTCTTAAGGAATAACATTAAAATTCTTCAAATATATTACTAGAAATTCGATTGCATCAAACCTGGTATTTTAATTATTTTTATTATTTTGATATTTTAATTATTATCGACAATTAGATGTCGAGATTTAATTTTAAAGGTGCTTAAAATGCAAAGAATATTAATTGGAACATAATATTAATACACAAAAATATTTAAAAAATGCAAAATTATTGAAAATTTCCTCTAACATTTCGATTTTTATGTTTCCATGACAATTAGAATGTGAGATAATTTTTCATATGAAAGTCATTATTTGCCAAAATATATAAAAATCTTGTAAAAAAGGCATGTAAATATTTTTTAAGGATCGAATATATCAAGCCTGACGGCAGTTAAATAACTAATATATAATTAAAAGTTGTTCAAAAGCGAAAATATTAAAATTTTGCAAAAATTTACATAAAAATTCACGAATTTTCTAACGCAACAAATCAAAATTTTCAACGATATATCAATAAAAAAAATTTACTACGCAGAAAATCAGATGTTTTTATAATAATGTAAGGAAAAAGTGTTATTTAACAAGGACTTAAAATTAACCTTTGTAGCACTTATCTGGTTTAATAGGAACAAAGAAATAAGTTCCTTAAATAGCTCAAAATAATTTATTACAATTAAGGGTACAATTTGAGCACAACACAGATACATATACTACAAATAAAACAAAATTACATCTAAACACATAAAGTTAAAGGGAATAGGGTAAACATGAGAGTCATATGGATATACGTCTCATTCCTACGGTTGCTGGAGAGGGACTCACTTCCTTGGTGATGACGTCATGGGTGGTGCTGAAGATATGGGGCGCTACAGACTCCCCCTCTGGCTCCGCCGACGTCCCGGCAAGGGAGACAGGATTGAGTTAAGGTTGAGGTTGTCTACAGGGTCTTCCTCTACTTTTCAATGGATACACTGGCCCTTTATCTCTAGAGGATTGTTGATAAGGCTTCAACATACTGGTATGGTAAGTACCGAGTACTTGATCAGGGCAGCAGGATCTGCAACATCATATGTATTTGGGGATTTATTCGTTAATATAATATAAGGTCCTTCACGCTTGGGCATGAATTTTTACTTGTTTTGGTTTTGGACTTGCTCACGGGATGTAAAGTGATCCAAAACTTTATCACCTGGTTGATAATAAACGGGTCTATGCTTCTTGTCAAAGTACTCCTTTCTAGCATCTTGCTTTTGCTCTATACGTTCTCTAATTATGGGTGTAAATCGTGCAAATTCTTTTAAGTAAGGTGTTATCTCTGCGACAGAGTTATCGTTATCAATGACAGCTCTAATATCATGATTGACATCGTCTGTGGTTCAAGTTCTCTTCCGAACTGAAGGTAAGCTGCCGTATGACCTGTAGAATCACATTTTGCGGTGTTTAAAGCAAAACGTATCATGGGTAGTTTGTCCTCCCAAGTATCATGTGAGTCACCAACTAGAATTGCTAATTTGGGTTTTAGATCTCGATTTTTACGTTCAGCAGGATTTGCTTGAGGATGGTATAAAGGTATAAGATCTTGCTTAATATCTAGGATCTTACAAGTTTGTTGCATTACAGCACTGACAAATTGTACACCGTTGTCGCTGATTAGTCTTCTAGGTAAGCCATAGCGTAGAAGACTTCTTCTATCAATATTTTAGAGCAATTGATAGCTGTGGCATCTTTTAGGGCAAAAAGTTCGACCCATCTTGTACTTGCTATCTTCAACAAGAAAAATCCATTTTTTTCCAGCTGGGGTCTCTGGAAGAGGACCAAACAAGTCTATTGCCAGCGTCTCAAATCTTTGTGAGTAATTAGGCGTTCTGAGTAATCCAGCAGGTTTCTGGGTTGTTAGATTTGTACCGATTACATTCAGCACAATCTTTCACGTATTCGGCGATAAACTTTCTCATACCAGGAAAGAAATATCTAGGAAGCAATTTTATGATACGTATTCTCAGCTCCACAATGTCCTGCCGTGGGAGAATCATGATATTGCTGTAGGACACGTTCTCGCTCGTGACAAGGGACAACTAACTGTGCTTCTTCTGACTCTGTTTCAGGCGAATATCGATACAGTATTCCCTGATTCATGAGATAACCTCTACTAGTCCAATTTACATAATTTTCATCTTTCCGTCCACTTTCAAAGCAGTCTATGATCTTTCTTACATCCTCGTCCTTCAGTTGTTCTTCGCGAATGTCTTTAGATTTCCGGGATGGTAAATCTATGGAAATAGTGTTGAAGTTACAAACAAATTTGTCCTCTGTATCAAATGGTCTAGACAGAAGATCTGCAATTACATTAGATTTTCCTGGAGTGTAAAGTATTTTCGGATGATATGACTGGATTTGAAGAGCCCATCGAGCTAAGCGTCCGGATGGCGATTTAATACTCATAAGCCACTTCAAGGGTTGGTGATCTGATGCAATAATGATTTCTTGATTTTCCACATAGCCACGGAACTTCTCAAGAGCCCATACTACCGCTAGTGCTTCTTTTTCGGTAGTTGAATAATTTCTTTCTGCCCAACTGAGCAATCGACTGGCATATTCAATCATATGTTCTTCCGGTCTTTCTCCTTGGATAAGGACTGCTCCTAGAGCGTAATTACTCGCATCAGTTCTTATGAGGAATGGTTTAGATCCATCTGGCTGAGACAACACAGGTGGTGAAATCAGCCGTCTTTTAACTCTTCAAATGCTTTCTGCTCTGTATCACCCCATGTCCATTGTTTATTCTTTTTTAGTTAAGTCACTAAGGGTCTAGCAACTTCAGAAAAATGGGGAACATATCTCCGGAACCAGGAACAAGTCTGTAAGAAGGACTGAACTTCTTTAACACATTTTGGTGTTGGAATTTTTTGAATAGTGGATACTTTGTCAGCATCTACTTCTACACCCCTTTCAGTTATCCAATGACCTAAATACTTCACTCTGTCACAAGAAAAATTGCACTTGCTTCTATTGGCATTGAGCTTAAATATAGAAAGTCTTTCAAACACTTTTCGTAAATCTGATAAATGTTCATCAAAAGTTTCTGATAAGATAATGATATCATCAAGGTATGACAATGCAAAAACATCTTTGAGACCAGATCTAAATTTATCAATGAGACGTTGAAAAGTTGCGGGTGCGTTGCGCAACCCAAAAGGCATACGTAAAAATTTAAAAGTTCCAAATGGACAGATGAAGGCTGTCTTCTCTTGGTCTGATTCATGAACTTTGACCTGATGATAACCAGATCTTAAATCTATCGTAGACATGTATTTCGTCGACTTGGCCTCAGTCAATAAATCATCCATTCTAGGTAGTGGATAGTTATCCGGAATAGTCGTTGAGTTTAACTTGCGGTAATCAACACACAATCTAATGGTACCGTTTGGTTTAGGTACTAATACCACAGGACTTGCATAAGGAGACTCACATTCCTCAATTATTCCTTCTGTTAGTAAGGAATCTAGCTCTTTCTTCAACAACTCTTTCTTTGCAGGCGTCATTCTATATGGTGGTTCAGCAACAGGTAGGCTATTTCCAGTCTGTATTCTATGTTCAATAAAAGGAGTAGGCTCTCCCCCTGGCTTGAAGTTATTTTCAAATTCTTCCAGCAATGAATTTAATTTGTTTCGTTGTTCTCTTGTCAAATGTTTTCCTTCATCATTCCTCAATTTCACGGAATTAGAGGTTTCTGAAATTTCAGCAGGCATATCAGGAGAAGTTAATTTCTGCGACATTATTACTTTTGCAGTACTTACGGTTTCGGATGGTTCACGATAAAATGGGTAATGTCTGTGTGGATATTCACTAAAATGCCAAGTGCCATTCTGGATGTTAAGCACAATTCAACAGCCTGAGAAAGTCAGTGCCAAGCAATGTTCTATTGCCTCTAGCGTTTGGTAATGCAATAAATTTCATACGAACTTTCTTTCCCTCTACATTAAGATTTACGACTGTTGACAAAGCTGGGACATTTCTTTCTTTTCCATCAGCAAGTACCATTGTAATATTCTTCTTTTGAAATTTGAAACCTTTCTTTTCAATAAACTATAAAATTTCTCTCCCGCAATGGAATTTGATGCACCGGTGTCGGCACAAAAATCTGCTTTTTCACCACAAACAGTTAAAATAGAGCTGGACAATGAATCTGAAGATTGTGCGGTATACAACTTTACACCATTAACAATTGTTTTAGCCTCTTCTTTTAATTTGTTGCACTTTGGACACTTAGACTGAATAAAACCAGGATTACCACATCCATAGCAATGAACAGAAAATCTTCTTTCTGGCTTGTCTTTAGTAAATTTTGGACTTTCATAATTGGAATATTTAATTTTGTCATTTTCCTAGAAATAGGAAGCTTATAGTTTCTCTCTGAAGCAGATTTAACATAGTCTTTGAAGTTTGGCTTCTTAGCAAAGATAGGTGAATTTTTCTTCATTCCCAGTCTTACATTTTCATAACTGTCAAGCTTTTCTGCAAGTTCTAAAGGATCATTCAGCTCTGACCATTGATCAACAAATGTTCTCTAACCTCTGGAGGTGTTCTTTTCTTTAACTGGTCAGCTATAATTAAGTCTTTTGCAATTTCTCAAAAGTGACGATATTTAATTCTTTTACCCATCCTTCGAAATACGATTTAATTTCAAAATAGAAGTCTTTCCATGTTACTTCTGCACTTTTTCTATGTTGCGAGAACATCTGCCGAAACTTATCTGAAGTAAGTCTAAAACGCTTCAAGAGCATCTCTTTCGCCTTTGAGTAGTCTTTAACGTCCTCTTCATTTTCTCTAGCAATTAATTGATTTATTTCGGCTGGCAATGAGCCTATCAAGTACGGCATCCAATTCATCTCAGGTATATTCACTAATTTTAATTGACGTTCAAATACTGTCAGATAAAGTCCGATTTCATCTTTATTGGGATTAAATTTTGGGAGAATTCGATTCAGATCCCAGTTTGTTTTCTCTGTTTCACTGGATGGATCTGTGGAGGAAAGTACCTTCTGAGCTTCCACTTGAAGTTTTAAGCGTTGCAACTCATACGCTCTCTCTTTTCAATGCATAGTTCTTTTTCTTTGGCAATTCTTTCGCATTCAGCTTGTTTTTCTTTTTCAAGCCGTTCCTCTATTATATTAGTTAGCATATTTTCACCAACTCTTCATCATAATCTTTTGATTTGGTTATGATATCTTTCAGTTGAATTACTTTCCAGATCATCTGCTACCCCTAGCCCCATTTCTGTAGCGAGGTTTCTCAGATCCTCCTTTTTCCCTTTCCCAAGGAATGACATTTTGCAAGTGTTTTTATTTTATTTAAAACAGAAATTTAAACAACATCAGTCTTAAGTACCAGATTATGTTAAAATATAAATCTTTTATAACTCTAAATATATATGAAATGTAACTTATTACTATTTATTCAAACATTAATTGCAAATAAAATGAACTCTTTAATTATTGTAAATAAACCTGAAATATTCATATGATATTCACCATAATAAAAATAATCAAATCAAATAAACCCGAAATAATCATATAATATTCACCATTATAAAATAATCAAATCAATTTTATTATATTAATCTTACTAAATTTATAAAGATTCGCTCTTATTTTATATTTCAATTCAAACAAAACCGAAACAAAACATTTCAAAATTCTATCATGAAACTTTTTATTTTCTTTCATTTAAAACTCTATACTATCGTTTTACAATTACCAATAATCACTTAATGTACCTTTGTTCATAAATTATATTTTATCAATACTTCAATTCCAACATTCAATAAATCAAAATATATTAATAAAGATAACTTAATCATATGCATTCAAAGAATATTTTATATATAAATAACAAAATTTTCTATTAAATTTTTATTTCTTTAAATTTCCTCAATTTCCTAAAATATCAATTCTGATTCCTTTTACCAAAATATTAATAATATATTATTTTGTTATCTTAATATATAACCTTAAATATACATGAAAAACAATATATTTTCCTTCTTTATTCAATGAAACCACTTACTAAAAGATTAAAACACAAAAATTCCAAACAGAAAGTGAATGAGGAAAAAAATAAAATAAAAATAAGCATTAATATATACTGAACTCTCATAGCATTCATAGATATTGAGCGGCTAGACAGAGAGGCATTTATGAAAACAATAACAACGGTCGTTTGCGGCGCCTTGTTTCGTGTTTTAAATCAAAACAAAAGTATCATCACATGAAAAACGCACAGTCATCAGACATTTAAATTCTGTTAGCTACTCAATTTTAAAACACTATCTCACCGTAAAAATTGTTATCTTCAAATATTCAGAATTAAGAAATATAATATATAAGAAATATATAATATTCAAAAGTAACAAATATTTTACTTATTGTTCAAAATTTTCTTAAAATATAATTCACGCACACATACTATAATACTTCAAATATAATAATAAAATAAATGTTTCTTTTTTTTTAACTCAATATTCTACTAAATTTTAAGCATTTAATAAGATATGAAACATATCTACCAAATCAAACAAATAACTATACTCGCAAGTATTAATACTGTTCTAAATTCAAGAACATAAAATAACACTTTTATCAAACACAACAACTTATAAAGAAACTTTTTTATACAGTCTTATATTCATAACTGCTTAAACATTAACACTCATTAATTACTTCCTTAATTGTAATTCTTCACAATTAATTAGGAAATATTAGAAATATAAAACAGTAACAAAAACTTATCTCGAATTCGCAAATCAAAACTGGATAATCCAAATGAAGGAGACACTCCACTCCAGTTGAACAACAAAAGACACTCCAATCTCGGATGAGATTATATTTTGCATTAATCCATAACACACAACACATCAGGAGGTAACCTGTAAAATTTTGAGTTCCCCTCCAACAACAAGATTTAATTCTGGGTAGAATTTTTAACAGCGAAAAGAAACTCTAACTCGGGCCCCACGTTGGGCGCCATTATTTTTATATTGTAGCACTTATCTGGTTTAATAGGAACAAAGAAATAAGTTCCTTAAATAGCTCAAAATAATTTATTACAATTAAGGGTACAATTTGAGCACAACACAGATACATATACTACAAATAAAACAAAATTACATCTAAACACATAAAGTTAAAGGGAATAGGGTAAACATGAGAGTCATATGGATATACGTCTCATTCCTACGGTTGCTGGAGAGGGACTCACTTCCTTGGTGATGACGTCATGGGTGGTGCTGAAGATATGGGGCGCTACACCTTCTATACAATAAAAATTAATCCTTGATTAAAAAATATCTAAGAAACAATCGAATAAATAAATCGGATGTTTCTCTGTAGTAATTAAAATATAAAATAATTTTACAAGGATAAAGTAAAACAATTTAGGATAATTTTTTTTTTTTTTTTTTTTTTTTTTTTTACTTTTCTTCAGAACGTTGAATATAATGAATACAATGACAATTAAAATAAGAAATGTAATCTTAAGGAAGTCTTAAAATCAATTAAAATTACAATACATAATTATTTATTTCATGCAAAAATCTACATAAAATGTAGAATACATGCAAAATATCTATGGCAACTATTATATGAGATACGTCTGTTAGAAAGAGAGTCATTTCCTAGGTTAAAAAGGGAGCGGATTCAGAAGAGCTATTGTGTTAATGGTTGTTTACCAGTCACAGCAGACGGGGCATTTCCCTCCAAAAAGGGAAATTCCCCGTTTTAGGAAAAGCGTCCATTTTTTTCAGGAAACAGGAAATTTCCCATTTTGGGAAAAGGGAATTTCACTATTTCGGAAATAACGGAGAATCTCAGTTTAAAACTGCAGTTATGATCACGAAAATATGAGTACTTTTTCCCTCTCAAATTTTTCTTTTAGAAGACAATATAGTTCAAATCTGGAATTATTTACCTTTATTACGGACATAAATACGATCAGTTAAGAAAATAATATTTTTCGCAACAGTAATAAATCAGATTATTTCCAATTACTTACTTAACTCGGAATATAACATATAAAGAAGGCAAATAACTAATTGAGATACAACAAAAACATAATACACAATAAACACAACATTAACAGATAAACGGTGACAGTCATCATTAAAACGAATAATATTAAATATTAATTGCTAATTTTAAATTAAAAGTATTTTAACTAAGTAATATATAACAGAATTAAATATTAGTAGCATTAAACTATATAAAATGTAAAATACCTCCAAAAATTCTAAATAATACTCATAGAACATTTTACCAACAGAAAATTAAACACAATACTTATAAAAATAATATCATACAAATGAACACTTCATTAATTACACACACAGCACTCGAAGAAAAATATATAAAATAAACAAGTGATTACAAATGGTAAATTTCACATTATAAGATAGCTTTCTTTCCACAGTAAACCTGATAAAGCGTTAGCGTGGGGCATTTTAGCATCAGGGCAATGCTTCATCGTGATGTTAAATTTTTGCAATGCAAAAGCCCATCTTTGCAGTCTAGAAGATTGTGAAGCACACCTCATCAAGTACGATAAAACATTATGGTCCGTAAAATATTCTATTTCTGTTTCAAACACACGAATACGGTGACACATGCTTAACAATTTCACCAGGATCAGTCCACCTTTCATAGATTTTATTGGTAGAATCAGGTATCAAAAGCACTACCTTGTTATCCGACACTGAAATTTCTTACTGACGATCTCTTATTAAAATAGTCTCCATGAGCTTTCTGTTTGTTAGCAGTTAATAAATATGCGTTTTCAGCGGCCTTTTCAAGTTTTACTTTTAATTCTAATAAATAGTCAATAGCTGACTAAGACAGGGTGGTAGGTACTTTGATTCCACCTGCCCAAAATAATGTAAGGACAGCCAATGGACCTCGAGCCTCTCTAACAAAGTTTAAAAGGAGAGACACCAGTCGTGGTATTTGGAATTTCTCGGTAGGAGAACAGCAGAAATGGTAGTTAAAGATCCCAACCTCTCTTGGATCCGCCCGTATGATGCGGTGCAACGTATCTTTAAGCACACGGCTCCATCTTTCCACTAAACCATTCGAGGCAGCATAACCTATGCATAAAAATCTAGGACTTGAATCAATATGCCTCTGGAATTCTTGCGTTAGAGCGGACCTGAAATTAATCCCTTGATCGATGGCTATTACATTGGGTATACTAGTTCTCGTGAAAATATTGAGTAATGCCTCGCAAGTGCGTTTGGCTGATAATGATTCCAACGGCACAGCTTCGGGCCAATGAGTATTTTGATCTACAATATAAAGAATGTACTTGCGTCCTCTGCAAAGTAGTGGACCAATAGGGCCTATTAGGTCAACATTTGCAACTTCAAAAGGAAGCTCAGGGCGAGATACTGGAATAATGGGCGCTCTCTAGCCAATATTAGCAACTTTACGAAGTTGGCATTCACAAGTTTGGACAAATTCTGAAATATCTTTATTCATATTTGATCAGTAAGAGCTATTTTTAGTTTTCTTAACCCTCATGTCTCCAGAAAACGGATTTATGGGCTAATTTTAATACTTTACTTAATCTACATTTTGGTAAAACGAATTGCAAAACTGGCTCATTAAGAATTTTGCCCTTATGGTAAATTCATTCATCCATTAAAATAAAATTACCTTTATTTTGTTATAATTCCGCGCGAATTTTTTCTAACAAAAAGCAATTAATTTGTTCTTCCTTTAGTTTATAATAATGCACGAAAATAATTTAGAATCTTCATCTAGAGTATCCGATCCTTTTTCTATTTTCGCGCAACTACTATCTTTCCCTTCCGACAAAATATTTTTTCATTTATTTGTTGCAAGAAAACACCTGCAGACTCTTCTAATAAATACCCCACGATTTTCTTTATTTTCATTCTTAGAAGAATTCTCCTGGTCTGCCAAATTACGAGATTCATAAAGAAACGAAGGTATCGACACAAAAACATTTAGTTTATCGGTCAGAGCAATTACGCAGTTTACAGGATGATTTAACGCGGTACCCCTACTCAGTGATACCGTGGTTCTTACCATTTTCACCTAAACTTAAGGTCCATATTCCTCATTATCAATGTTGGGAAGAAGTTTCGAATTACCAACGAAAATTTGCGTCCGCCAATCTACTAGGCAGTTCAATTCCTTCCCTCACACATACTTCAGAGGGCAAAGGTCAAATGAGGGATATAAACTTTGGGGGAATATTTTTGCTACCTCTGCACTTTCTTTGAATATTTTTTCCCACAATCTCTCGCCAATCGGTTTTTTCCGCATATATATAACATTCTATTTTATTTATTTTAGCTTCTTTCGACTTCGGTTTTGCCTCATCGCCCCAAAGTGAGGTGCTATATATTTAGAGTATATTCGCGTATTGCTATTGTTGAGGGTATCAGATTGAGGTTTTGGATATTTTGGATTTATATCAACAATTGATTTTTCCTTCGATGCGAAATAAATATCACATTCTTTCCCCATCTGTATTGATTTAAATCAGACTTGCTCTTGTTTAATGTTTACGTGCATTGCGGTTTCACTGTCTAAAGTCTGGTATAATTTATCGTTAACTATTAATTCTCTTTTAAAGTATTTAAATCATTCACACATTTCTTAATCTACAATATTACTCCCAATTAGTGGATAAACGAGATGCGAACTGCACATATGTCACGCTTGACATACGACGAACTTTTTGGGTATTTTGCAAGCAAATTAAAGGTGACGGTTCATATTCTTTTAAAAAAATCGCGGTTTTTCAATTTATTATAATTATTTATTTCCTCATCTTTGATATAAATTAGGATATTGACGGCCTTTTCTCCCAGAAGGTTTAATAAAATTCCCCCTTTAAACTCCTCACGTACATTTTTGCTTCTAAAAGACCTCTCCAAAGATGAAAAGAATAAATTCCTAACTTCTGCTCGTTTTGGAATCAGTATGGTTAATTTTCGAACACTTTGAATGAAACTTTAAATTGATTTGGAAATACTGACAATTTCCCTATCATTATAACATTCTAGCGCAGCATTCTCTAATCTAGATTTTTCTAAATTTATTTTTTCTAGGTCAGCATTTATTTTGGTTTTTCTAGATTTTCTCTAATTCAATTTGCGCTAACAGTTCTGCCCTCAGCTTTCAATCTGCTATTACGGAATCAGCGAATTGTTCTACAAAATCTTTATCATTTTATAATGCGCTTTGTTAATTATTAAATTTCTTGAATCAATCACTTTTATCTCAGGAGTCACTGACTCGCCTTTCTCTTTTGCAATTTATTTAGAATCCTCTTTTTTAGCCCTTCTAAACATTTTTAAATTCTTACATTTGCCATTTTAAAATATGACAATTTTAACTACTCAGTTACATTCTCAAAATATGTCCAAACAAGTGAAGAAGCCGAAAAAAGGGTTTCCTGCCTCGTTGTGCTGTTTGCTTTCTATTCAGCCATAAGATGCCGAGCCACTGTAGTTTCCATTCTCGTGGAATTTTGGTTCGTTTGGTGATTCTTATGAATAAACAGCCCGCTTGTTTGAACGACACAGTTTATTGAACATAAAATTGAGTATATTTATAAGAAATGGATGTACAAAAAATTACAACCGACCGCACGCGCATCAGTTGTAATTACACTTCTTCTCCTTTTTCTATTATTTTTATTTTTACTCCTGAAGTGAGTGAGTGACACGCCCTCTGGCGAAGATATCGGAACACTACAGTATATATAATAAGATATTACATATGCACAAATAAAAAAGCAAAAAAATCTATATCTTGTATATCAAACACCTACTTTAAAGTATGTATAGAAAAATAAAATGGGCGAGACGCACTTGTTATATGATTTGGCTCTAGGTATAAAATTGAGAAAGCAATGGCTTGTCTTTAGGAATTTCATTTTAAAGTGAGAATCTGAGCTACGTCAGCTCACATATTTCATGGCAATAGTCGCTTACGCATTAGTGGAAAATGAATTCAAGCTAATTATGGAATTTAATTAATAAAAAGTATTTACTAGAATTTAAATTTAAAAAAATAGTATTTACAAATTCAATGGCATATTCATGATAAGCATCTTAAATAAAATTGTTGATTCAACATAGAAGAGATTTCAGTAATTGTCAGAGAATATAATTTTAAATCATTATTAATCACTAAGTTCGAAAACTTAGTTCACATTTCTTTTAAGTTCGCTTGATTATTGTTGATTACCGAGAGCAATTTTGAAAACATAATAACAAGGCAACTAACTCCATAATAAATATGAGTATAGAAACTTGTGATTATAGTATTGAAATGTAAGATATATAATCACGCTGTTACATTACATAAAGAATTTATTCCCGTCTAAAAAAAAAAAAAAAAAAAAGATTGGGACAGTTACCGAAGCGAAACTATGTAATTCAAATACCTTCAGAATGAGACGACATTTTTATTCTCTGAAATTTTAAACTACCAATGCTAATAGAGAATTAACGAAGACTTACCATTGTAAATACCAGTCGTTTTGATACAATACCGAGCTTCAAACACGTCAGAACAAGATTCAGCTCGTAAAGGATTGGGATGTATAAACTTTTCTAGACAGTCAAGAGTCTGTGTTGAGTTACATCGGAAGCAGCTAATGGCTATTCCTGAAAATAAGTTAAAGAAGACAATGAGCGAAAAGAATGTTTTTGATGAAAGATAAATTTGTGTGTTATCAAATTACAGTAAGTATAATTTCTTTACAAAAAGACTGCGATTGATAATCGTGCACAAAAGTAAGATAATTTGTACATTTGTCAAAATTAAGGAAAACTTAACTGGACAAAACTATTAATTGAAAACAAAGATGCAAATCTTGTGTGTCAGATGCATTGTATAAACATATGCAAATACGAACGTTAAAATTAAAGGTAGCAAAATCTGTATTACGTTCACTTGCACTGCTTAAAGAATTACTTTTTTCGTCCTCAAGAACCGATTAAATTTAAGCTGGAATTGTTAAAATGAATAGCCATTAATAGTTAAACCGTGAAAATGAGGTGGTAAATCGTAGATAGATTAGAAGAGCTGAGTTCAGATTTGAAGAGTTCAATGTTAATCGCAAACTTGTGGTTAATTTATGAAAATAATTTTATGATAATAGATTCATCTAAAGTAAGCATGAGTCGAGTTACCTAAGAAACATGATTACGAGACATCGCTATCTGTTATATATACATCATAGTATTATACATTAAGTATTAGTGCGCGATTGCATACACCTCAATGAAAGTGATAGAGTATGCGGGCACCGACTCAATGTTCAGTACGTTGTTCAATGAAAAATTAAGCGTTATGAGTGGAATACATAAATCAATTTTTTTTATTATCTTTTCTTCTTTCTTTTTGCCGAGCTGGCAGCCGAATCGTTAGTGCTTTTACATTCGGTTCGATAGTTCGTGGGTTCCAATCCCACCTTGGGCATGAATATTTGTAGTGGTTTGGAATCCACTTTAAACTGTAGGTCCCGATCTAATTAGCCCTCGTGTGGCTAAAAAATGACCGTTGAGCGACAAGCAAACCAAACCAAACTGTTATATATAACTAGTATACTGTAGATTTTTAGTTCTTTCATGACTTATTAAGAGCAACAAGAAACTGAATTTTTCCTGTTACTATTGTTCTGATCTTCGGGATTCGAGTAGAATTAAGAGTCGATAAATCAATCTCTTAAAAAATCACAAGACTTTTATTCGTAGCAATTTTAACAAGAAACAGGAAATTGCAGAGCCAGAAATCACAATTACACAGCTCCAATTCAACTTATAGAATAGGAAACAGCTTCCAAGCACAGAAGTCTTTAATACCTCAGAGAGATAATAGCTTCTATGCACTAAAGTAGCATTCAAGACTGATCGTCTTCACTGACACTTCTATGCCGGGCCAATTTAGAGAGAAAAATCTAAGAGTTTCTCCAAGGTTTACGAAAGGTTCTAGGCTATCTCGCACAATATTGGTCCTTCAATGATGAACGTTTCCACAAATATATATTTTTCGCAAGTCGCGAATAATCTCGCCAAATCTTTAGAAATGCTGTTTTTAACGTAGAATACACCCAAACTGAGCAATTTTTGTCTAAAATCTGAGTGTTTCTGATTTGTCTGAGATATTTTAAGACAAATACAACTAATATTTAGAAATGTGCAACACTATTAAAAAGTTGCGAATTCTGAAAGTCCAATTTCGAAGAGCTTCTTTAATCACTGTGAATGCTTGCACGAGTATTTGCAGTTTACATTTCGTCGATTTCCGCGAAATGAGTATGTTTAGCTTAATGCAGAGATCATGAAGGTTGGAGTACGAATCATTGGGCGATAGTGCTCTTTACAATGTGTTCAACATAATATTGATTCTCAATGTATTTTTTAGAGAAAATCAAGTACCCATTATTATCTCTTTACACCCGAGAAAAAGATAATTATGGCAACAAAGGTTTAATGGTCCGTATCATATCGAACGGCACACATCCCTTTATATCTTTGAAAGAGACCCTATGATTGGTTTAATGTGTAAGTATGAAATTTTGGAAACTTACTTTCTTTTTTCAGGGACATTTATTTAGTTATATAAATAACTGATCAAGTTGATCTCTTCATTTTTCAATGCTAATGTATGCTTTGTTGGGATAGAATAGCATTTATATGCTATTTTATACAATGCATTTGTCCAGTTATTTAAGAATTTTTTTGAAATCAATAAAAAAAAAGTGTGTGTGAGATCATAGAGATAGAAGTCTTTTTATAGGAAGCAGCGAATTTCTCCAAATTCACACATCTTATAGCTACTAGTTAATGTTAACTAAATCCTTAACTAGTAACTATAAACGTTAAAAGAGGGAATCTTACTCATTGTTAAATCATCAAGGAATAGATTCTATGCTGCACGATGACAACGAATTCCAAGACCTAAAAGTCTGTTTTTGTTTCTGGGTGCATATTAATACGATGAGTAAATACGAAAAATTCGTACCAGTTTCGATTACAAATCTTAGTCAAATGTTTCTGATAAAACAATGTTTTTTTTTTTCTAAAATTAATAAAATGTAAACACAAAATAATCCTTGTTCCATTTACAATATATTTTGTCTTTAATAATTTACTTAACATGTGGACTGTGATACAAAACTAAAACTTTAAATATAGTTTTGAATAAACTAAAATAAAAGTAAATCTATAAGAACTAAATCTAAATTAAGTAGCACTTATATTACTATGGGTAATATATAAGTGCTACCTAATTCGAAGGATTATTTTGTTTCATTTTCTTACTTTTCAAATTCTTTATTATACTTATTTTAAAACAATAGATTTATTGAATAGTATGTATTGATTTAAATTTTATATAGGATGTCATGTATAAATATGGAATGCAAATTATAATTATGAAAACTAAACGATAGGTAATGAAAAATTGCATTCTCTTCCAAAAACAATAGTTAAAAGTATAATTAGCTTTCTAATATAATAGACAAAAATTTTATTAAATTAACATATGATTAATTATTTTTTATTTTATAGCAAGTTCCAAATTTAAATAGCTTTAAAAACTACATAAATTGTACAAAAGTATTGACTCAACTTAAAAGTAAAATAAAAGCTGAACCATCTACTTTTAATGTAAATGTAAGCTTACAAACTAGTGCCAATTATCTATTATTAAAACAATGTACCAGACACACATTGTTATCATAATTTTATTACTAACTTTAAATAAGGCTAAATTAAATGCATGTTGGTAGGAATATTTGTTCTTAACATTGATGATATTATTCCCATGTGAATAAACTCTTTTTTTTCTTCCACGAAGAAAGTGATGCAATTGAATTATATATTTTGATTTTTATTAATTAGTATTTTAACTAAATCTGGAAGTCATATTCAATTATGCAGTCACGCAGGGGGTGATAATTTTTTAATCTGTTCGAAACACTTATTTATCTATTAATATATATGTATATATATTTTTTCAGCAGGTGAGGCCAAGCGAGGATAGATTGTGAGCAGTCAGAAATAATAGTTGCTATGGAGATCGAAGATGTAACAAAGAACTCTACGAGATCGACCTCGATTTTCAAATGTCAGCGTTCAGTTCATTATTTGTATCATCGGAATATTCTGGATAATTAATCGCGTACATGTGATTGAGAGACACTCGAGGGACCGCAGAAACAAATGTTTTATATTAAAAGGGGTGGGCCGCAGTTGTCGTTTTACAGATTGTAAATCGTATCGCAGAAATATCGTAAGCTTATTCTTACTACTAGAGTGTTTTAAAAAGAAAATTCGAACATTCTAAAAATGAAAAGGGTGGAGATCGCGTGCGATGCATCAGTCAGGGGGACTTACTTTCTGTGACTAAGCGAGTGCTTCACAAATTCAAACACACAAAGATATTTTTCTTCAATTATTGTCATGAAATATTAATATTTTTGCCGCAGTTTACTTTTAAGACCCAAATATATGATTATAACAAAGGACAATACAGAAATGTGAGAATAACCGAACAAAATAATTCGAGGAAAACAATCGAAATGCACGAAACTAATACATTATACACTTAATGAGCATGATCTAACAAAAAAAATAATCATTTAATCGTTTTGAATCAATTATACACAACTGTTTTTAACTTAAAAATAATAAAAAGTGTGGTAAAATAATTCAAAATTTAACTTACATAAGTGACGAATCTACTTTATTGCTTTATAACAGTAAATTTATTTAGCAATTTTATTTGTTAACTAAAACTATTTTATCATCAAATAACACGGAAAAAACGAATACTTGCGCGTAACGAGAAAACTCGTTAATATAAATAACTCGCACATCGTTGTCCATATATCCAGAAGAAATTTTTTTGAGTCCTTGCTTAAAAAACTTGTAAGTTTTTTCCCCACATAATTGTCATATTATATTTTTTGATCTGTCCTCAGAAGGTTAATTTGATACTCTAAGATTACTTTTTTTATTTTGCGGATCTTAGCTACCAAAGAGGGAAGCAGTTTACAGAGGTTTCTTAGCTACCATAAATATCTACGCTTCATTTAATATCAGTCACTGTTGAATAGTGATAGGTGAATGTAGCTCTTTTGCATGCACACATATCGAAGCGGGTTTGTGAGGGTTTTCGAACATCCTTCTTTGCGTTATGTAAACACAATCATTTATTTATGCAATCCTGGCTTTTACAAAGTCATCATCGGCAGTCACTACGCGGGATTAAACATCCATATCCGAAGTGGGAATCGAATCAACGAGCTAATGAACCGAAGACCTAGGAACGAGCATTCAACCCAGTCTTCGGAAAGTCAAAGAAATAGACAACTCAAACTAGAATCTCCTGACACTTGTTTGGGTTCTTAGATAAATATAAAAATAGTTAAATGGGCTAATTTAGAAAATATAAGTAAAAGTTTCGAGGGTTAAGCACTTATTATTTTGTAATCTCTAATTAGTCCCATCCTCAATCAAATGTTTTTCATTATTGAGATCTCCAATCATATCAAAAATTTAATTCTTTTACATATGCTAAATAAAAACACATGTAATTCAACAATACACACATTTCCTTTTTCTCTGAAGTTCTCACATTTCTCAGTAAGTTTCCCCTAACAGTACGTGGCTCATTAATTCATGTTGTAACATATCAGCTACATCAGTTCAGATGAAACATACATAGGATTTTTTAATACGCATTTGAAACATTTTCCCTTAACATGAAAAATAATTTTATTTTATTTTCCCTGAAACTAACAAAAGCTTTAAGGTAACAGTAAATAAAGATATTATGCACACACAAGATATGTTTGATTTAAAAAACTCACATTTCAAAAACTTTCAATTTTGATTTATTTAAGTGTAAATCAAATATCCGCTAAATGCTTTAAATTTTAAGTTAAAGAGAAGTTTTGCTAGAATTTCTACATTCATAGAAAAATACTAGATACATATAAGGAAATAAAATCGTCAAAGGTTGCAATAAATATCAATTCCAGATACAATGTCAACATGTTCCCTTTGCTAAGTGGGAGATAATTCTGCTGGAAACGTGTTACAGAAGAGAAGATAACGATATCACCAGCTCAGCGAAAATTTATCACGTGGCCTGCAGATATCAAAATAGCTGTTTAATCAAAAATCTATACACACTGCACAATAGACTATACAAAAGCGCTATTCTCTATTCAGTGCAAGGGAATAACGAATGAATTTTAAGAATTTCCTCGACTATGCAGATGATTGTTTTGTAATAAATTCATGAAAATCTAAAAAAACCTTGCTTTTATAAAAAGAAATAGTTTAATTTAAATATAAATTAATTTTAATATTAATATGATAAAATTGTTTCACAAAGACTTGAGCAAATTTTTAGATGTAGATCTTATACTAAAATTGAGAAAAATTTAAAGTAATTTTTTTAAAAAATTATTTGAATTTTGAATCCTGTAATAATAAATTAAGATAAATAAATCAGAATTAAAATTATACAAAGCAATTAAATTGCATAATCCATTTCGATTTAACTGTGAATAAATACTCCCATAAATTCCAATCAGCCTAAATTTTATGGCGAAACCATGATTAAAAATTACGAATAAATTATTAATTGATAAAGTTATTGCAAAACTTGCTCTAAAATAGTTTACGTAGAAATACTTCTCATAAAATTCAGTAAACAAAAGTGAAAACGTAGACTGTTTTTGTATAACTGATTGCTAATGTGAACAATTTCAATGCTTTAGTGTAACAATATTTAACAGGAAGACAAATTATCACATAATACTTCATTTGTATTCTTTATCACAGGCTTTTTTATAAGCTAAAAATACTGAATTTTGGTATTTGAGAATTACATTAAAACGCGTTTTTCATAGTCTTGTTTTTATTTTCATTGAAAGTATACAGTTTTGTTTTAATAATTATTAAAAATCCACTATCCCAGAGTTAAGATGACAGAACATCTAAAGAATTAGATGGGAAGGGGTGTTGCACCTCGATAAGCACTTTTTGCCTGACAAAAAATTAAAATATGATAAACTGTGAAGGGTTCTTTACATGTTAGGTCTCAGGAAGACATCAAATAAAAATAAATACTTATGGGTAAAAATGAGTTCAATGTGAAAGCGAGACAATTTGACATCAGTCCCTCGCACTGGTAAAATTGGAAACAATTGTGATATGCAAAGATTACGTTCTGATTTCCAACTTTTGTGTTGCAAAGCCATCTTGTATGTCATTGCCTATGTAGTATAAATAATTGGCCAAATACAGATGATAATTGCGACATCTTCTATGGTAACTTCACATCCCACTTGTCCAATTGTCCCTGGAACCAAGTTATGCAGAAAACCAATCGCCAGGAGCTGTCATATGTCTCATCAATATCAAACAAGATGGATATAAAGTGATTTCTGCGAACAAATGCATCTGGAATTTACGTTTCAAAGAAGATGTTACTTATAGTTGAACCATTTTTACGGAACCTACTCTGATAAGATATTAATTAGTTTCTAAAATACAGACGGAACGAGGAACGAGCATTGATTGACTTTATGTTCAGATTTCTTACTCTCAAGCAACTTGTAAGTTATATTGAGCGATATTATTGGAGTGGAGGGATTTTTTTCTAGGTTTTACTACGGAAATAACTATAGCCTTCCGCCAAGAGGATGGATATGAATTTTTCAATCCAGATTTTCTATTGAACAAACAAAATTAATTTTAAAGGGAATCTGGACATAAATTTCTAAGCATATTATAGCCGATTAAATAACCGCTTGATTTATCGACTGATGTGCCGAGGACCACATCTTCTCGTTTACCTGAAACATAGACCAAAGCAATATGCCAATATCTGGGAAATTCAATCACCAGGACCTTTCCAGTGACAGGGTCTCCACATACGGTAAACAAGTGGGTGATTTATTTCTCAGGAAAAGTTAATAGCAACAGAGCAGGGATGACTACTCAAGGGGAGCTCCTGAAAGAAATGGAAGAAAAAATATAAGAAAAGAGGCAAAAAAGGGAAGGACAGATGACTGGGGTACACCGGGATTGTAACACTTGTGTTTACTTGAAGAAAGTAAATCCCCTAAGAGGTCGAAATCCACGAACTAAAGAATTGAAGGTCAAAGTGATGACTATTAAGAGAGAATTTTTAATTGTGTTTAATGATTCTTGGTAACGTTAGAAAATACTCAGTCTTCAATTTCCCTATTTGTTAGCCAGCACTTGCTATTTAAACAGGCAGTTTTATAACATCTTCGGACTATAATAGCTTTTCCTTTCCCTTTTTTTCGATTACGAATATTATGACGTTTCACATTAGTTCTAAAATTTATTTAATTCTTTTACACAACTTTTTTCTCATTCTCAAAACATGAAATCTTCCATTGTATTTTAAATTGTTTTAAGAGTTTATTGAATAGATAATACTGACAGTAATGAATTCGTTTTCCAAGAAGCAGTAAAATGTTTTTACTAATGCTGGTAAAATTACTAAATACGACTGATGTAGATATTTAAGAGTTTTTAAACAAACATGTATAATCCAAAAAGTATCATACGAATAAATGAATAATTTTAAGCAAACAAGGAACTTTACATTAATATCCCACAAAGAATATATTTAAACATTTATATAGATTAAATTCTTCATAATGGATAATTATATGTATTTTATCTTTCTAATTCTAATAACCCAAGGCAATATTTGTTAAAATATTTTCATACAAATGACAAAATTTTAAAACGCATAAAATTAATGCTTTGACAAGTTGCAATGGAAAATCCATGTGAATTAAAATTATTTGTTTTACAAAAACAAGGCAAGAGCGTCCTATTTCAGAAATTCATGTCAATTTACTTTTTCTTTAGGAATAAAAAACCACTAGAACTTACATAGCTCAATGACGTCATTACGTTTATTTTGACGTCACTAAAAGTAAAACGAGAAGATGAAATACGTGACTAAGTTGTAAATTTTAGAGAGGTGAAGGAATTTTTAATCCCACAGCTCCAAAAAGCGTTCCTTAGTGCTCTAAAAACAGTCTTAAAAAATGGTACCGAAGCGAAGTTTAAAACTAACGGACACATTGATAGAATGAAATTCAGCTAATTAGAAACGAGATCAAACATTAGTTTGTAACTTAGCAAAGATGCTCGAGGAATTATCTTAGAATTTCCACTGCTTAGAATTTAATGCTATGTGAAAATTAGCAAAACAGGCACCCCTAAAATGCTTATTTATAAATTGCATTTTTTACGAAATTTGTAAAGCGAATTGAAATTTCGAGCATTTAATTAATAGTTTTTAATTCGCAATAAATTAAAGATAAATTTACACTATTTCCGTACAGAGTCACAATCACGAACAAACTTTATGAAAATAAACCAAACATGGGCTGGAGTTTAAGCTTCGAGGTAATGGGAATTTTAAAAAATAAGCAACAGTAATAATAAAAGAACTTTGTAGTTAAATATTCCATGATAGCGGGACTTAAGCTTCTCACTGGATAAGGCCAAGGCGTCCAGACGGGGAAAAGCTACGTTCTCGTGAACGGAAGATAATGGGTTCAATACTCAATCAGGCCGAAAATCCTTTCAGTTAAGAGGACCTATGGATGTTAATAGCCCTGTAAGGTAAATAGGTTGTACTTAAAATAACGGAGAGGTATGCAGCTTTTTGGACGGTAGAAATCGACAACCGGAAACGCATAGAAAACGAATAACAATTTTTAACAGAAAAACTATTTCGATCTCGTAAATATTTTTTGTGGACACAATGAATTTATTATTTAACCAAACAGTATTTTAATTTTAATTAATATATAAATTTAGTTTAAAATTGTCAGCAGCACTTTCTTAATACACAATCTGAAAATTTCATTAGAGATCCTCTTTTATAGTTTGTTCATCCATAAAATAAACATAAAAAAAGAATAAGAAACACTTGCATTTCAATAGAAAGAATTTTTTTTTTTTTAATAATATGAAACATTAAGTAGAATACAGAATCATTACAGGTAAGGAACAAATATTTAAATATAATTTCTAAAGTCGGAAGAAATCAAAGTTTCACAGCTTTGCTACTTTTAGTCTCGTGTAAATCAAGATCATGTACACAGAACTCAAATTATCCGAATCAACTGGGACTGGACCCCATTCGGATAATAAAAAACTCGGATAATTGGAGTTTTTAGAAAGAAAAAAAAAGTCTATTGTACGTTGAAAATGGAAAAAAAACAACTTATTGAACATGTAAATTAAATAGTAGGAAAAAAATGAAATTCTAGAATTGAAAATAAAATTATTATGGTGCAAAAATGTTGAGACACCAATGGTATAGCAAACGACTGTAATTTTAGTAATCAATTCGACATTTTTGAGATATATCCAAAACCTATTACATTGAGTGAAGGATTGGTTTAGTTTCTTTGTCGCTCAACACTCATTTTTTGCACACGAAAGCTAATTATACGGGACCAATAATTTAAATTAGATTCCGAACGACTAAAAAGATAAGAGCTCAAGGTGTCATTCAAACTCACCACCTGTTGAACAAGAAAAGGTGTGAACTACTGATATTCAGTTATTATTATGCTAAATATCAGTAGTTGTTAAATACCAGTAATGAAAACTACTGATTGAAGACATCATAATGAGAAAATCCTGTTTGGTTGTGCTGATACCAAAATAGTGTGTGAAACTTTAGTATTTGTAATTCAAAGTGGATAATCTAAAATCACACAGAAGAGTGTTTGATACTTACATAACTATGAAACATCTTAGAATATGATCAAGTTACAAAGATCCACGGCTGCTACTAAAAATATTGCTAATATAAGATTGTAAAATTGAATATATTCAATGACTTACAAAAATAAAAACTTTCCTATATCTAGTTCAAATAAGTTTCTATCAGTTAATAAAATTCCTTTGAATGCTTTGCTAAATTATAATCATCTGAATGGATATGTGCTTTTGTTCCATTATACATAACAATAAAAGAAAGGGATCGATGAAATCACAAATATTCCACTTTGGCCAAGGGACAGATCTGTTGCTACATTTCGCCTCGCTACTGGTCACGATTATCTCTGTAAACATCTTAAGTCCTTTTTGCTAACTGTGCATGCAAGAGGAAATGGATATAGACGATAAGAGTCACTACCCTGCACTGAAAACTGAAAGCAAAGGGGCACTTGTGGAATGGGGAACTTATTGGGGAACTTGGCATAAGACAAACGCTTTACAGATTTCCGGAGGATTCAGTTTTGTTATTTGTGTTCATGTTACTTTTAGTTTTTGTTCCAGTTTCAATGTTCGTCAGTCTGACAACAGTTGCCTTCTAATCTGCCATTAGAAATAATAATAATAATAATAATAAAAGTAATCAATTTCAGATGATTGTTTTGTAAAATCAATTAATTGGCTGTTTAATATAATATTATAATATATATTAATGTATGGTAGGTGAAAATATACATTTTTACATTTTGTTATTTGATGTCAGCGATCTTTTCTATCAATCAATTTCGACACGTGCAGTCAGAATACTTTACATGACAACGAGTGATGACAACCGGATCATTTAGAAGGATCACTTCCGGATTGAATTGAATGAAGATTAAGATCATATTTTAAGATTAATAAATAAAAACGGATTATTCTTTTCTTTCTTGGTTGGTGTTCTTAGGATGACTCACTGTTTTTTATTTTCATAAAAAATGTATAACTTACATTGGAAGATTAATACACACAATTTTGAGTCAGATGCAGAAAAGAGCACATATACATCTGATATAGAATTTCCTAGTGCAATAATAAGAAGTACACACTACAATTTCTTAATTTCTGTAACATACTGAAAAATTTATCAAAGCGATTTTCCATGCATATAAAATTTTTCAATGATCAGTCATCACAGAAATCATTGAAAAATTATAGAAAAACCAACTTAGATTTTCAATGAAAAAATAGAAAAATTAGAATAATAAACATTATAACACATCTTTTTATTTCCCCCAAGAAGATAATTTAAAATAGGATAGGAAAGTAAACTATGTTTACAGTATGATGTTAAAAGAAACGTATATATTAATTTTTTAGAAATTAGAAACGATTTGAATGAGTCTTAAAAAGTAAATAAAAAAGAAATCATTTAAAACTTACTTCATGGCTTTTTTTATTCATGGCTTTTTTTTTTTTTTTTTTTTTTTAACTCTTGTCTTGTGCCAGCTAGGCTGACAATATGAGGTGCTCTGCTCCACTTTTCCATAATGAACCATATTTGGTGTGAAGTCCGACTGCTTCAGTAATTCCTAACATGTTCAGTAATTCCTAACATGTTCACAAATTCCTAATAATTGGTGATTACTATTAAAATAATTTCTGATGTATTGTTTTTTTTAAAAATATTAAACCGTACTGGCAAAACACACACCATCTTCCTCTTTAAAGATAATTCAAATCTTTTCTTAACAGTTATTAATCTAAATAATTTTTAATCATCATATTTGGATGTAATACACATTTTAATACTTTACAGGAAAAAGTAGAAAAAAGAAAACTGCAGTTATCTGACACTAGCATTCAAATTCATTTAAATGCAAATTTATCAGAATAAGTGGACTGAGTGATTCTAGCCAAGAAACGGTGAAAAATGACTCTACTAATTAGGTCATCCACGTGATCAAAAGATCAAATTCGACTCAACACACAAGATAAAAATGCAGAGGCACTAAATAGCAAATAACTCACATAGAAAGAGAGCTTGTTTATTAAGGATTTAAAAAGCTCTCCCCTAACCATGAGTCGTGTATAAAAAAACTTTGAAATGAAGAAGCAATGTACAAGAAACTACGATGAAAACTGAGTATAACAAATTAAAAAAATGCAAACTCAAAATAATAGAAACATTTGTATTCATGGCTTTTTTTTTTTTTTTTAACTCTTGTCTTGTGCCAGCTAGGCTGACAATATGAGGTGCGCTGCTCCACTTTTCCATAATGAACCATATTTGGTGTGAAGTCCGACTGCTTCAGTACGCACATGCCATAGCCACCTCACACCTCATTCATACACAGAAAGGACAAAGACAGCATATATAGAGAAAGTACACCCATGCCCGAACCGGGATTCGAACCCAGGACCTCCCTATCCGCAGTCAGGCACTCTGACCACTAGACAGGGGCAGTTGGCATTTTTTAACTCTTAAAATACTGCTAAAAAAAATCAATGTGAGTTTACTTGCATTCGAATTTTTTGGAGCGCATTAACCCCTATAGTTAAAGACATTTTACATTCTCTTATAAAATAAGGTGACTAATTTTTAAATCAAATAATAAATTTTAAAAAAAATCAAAGCACATTTTTAAGCATAAAATTAAAATCATGCTTTTTTGTGATATATTTTGATAACTTTATTAAAAACTCATTTAAATCAAGCATGTATAAATAAAAAGTGTATTTTTTGGAAAAAAAAAAAAAAAAAAAAAAAGCATGGAAATTGGCGTGAAAATAATTTTATATGCTCCGTGATTATTCAGAAATATTAATTTCCTTTAGAAAATGCCTCAAAATTAAAATGATATCTACAGGTCAGAATTAAGCTAAAATGTAAAAGATTTTAGATGTAACAAAACCTAAAAGATTTTCAACCGGGACCAAATTTCGACAATCAAATAAACCAACAAGCAGTAATCATTTTATATTAAAGATAGAAAGAGATTCAGTAAATTTTGGAGGTTATAACAGTTAATTTAAGCATTGCTGCGTTATAATGTAACAATAATGATACACATATTTTAATAAAATATTGAAACACGAGCTAGGACTAAGAAACGGCACCAAATAGAACCAAAGACTTTTCACACCAATTGTGAGGTCTTATTGCCGGCCCAAAGGACTTCATATGTTTCTTTTCAATCTGCTAAAAAATCCTACAAAATGTGTGAAATTTAAACATAACTTTTGTCCAGAAAGTGAATGAAACTTGACAGAAGTCGAAGAAATAAAAAATGCAATTTCCCCAAAGGTAAAATTTCTATATAATATTTAATTTAAATTTGAATATTAAAAGACTACAGGAAAATTATAATAATATTAAGAAATACAATATTTTGAAATCATAGCAGGGAAAGATGACTGATAACGAAACAAATTTTATATGCTATATTCGTTAGAATATTTTAAAAGTAATTTTTCATAGAAGTGTTATTGCTGTTGATAAATGAACGTCATTAATTTTTACTGTGGAATACAAAATTTTACAAAAATATGTATCATAAATATAAATTATGGAAAATACTTTTATAGATGAGGTTATTTGAATACTTCAGAACAATTACCAACATGGAATTTGCAATGCATTTGAAATGATTAATCTTTCATTTCAATGCTTCAAATATCACTTAAAAAATTAGAATCAATTTTCAATTAATTCGTGATAAATAAACAGATTCATAAGAAATACAAATTGAAAATTTTAGTCTCAATTATAGATATGAAAAATATCTATAATTAAAATCAATCTCCTATTTTACCATATTTTCGTTAAACTATTAGTTTTGGTATTGCTTTTGCTCGTAGAAAATAGTTTTTAAGATCCTTCCCAAAATGGTGGAATCACAATTCAAACGATTTTCATTCTAAGCGATTGAATAGAATAAAAATTAATACAAAATTTATACTTTACGTTATTGTTTGGTTTTAAAATATAAAATCACTTGTGTTCTTTTTAAAAGAATATACTATATATATTTATGACATGTTTTATATTGATATTTACGAACTATACTTTTTATGAGTAAACACAACCCAATTTTTCATGCTATTGAATGCAACAGTTAAAAAGATATACATAAATAGTGTATAAAACTTAATTTAATTTCTGAATTGCAAATGTGAATGTCCAATAAAGGTGAATGATGACACAATTATAAATTCTTGAATAATGTTTCAAATATTTATGAACTTGAATGTAGGATGTCAAGAAAAGGTAATTGTGAGTATTTATTGTTAAATTATTATTTCTAAATTATAAAAATCTTGGAAAACTTCAGAGTTTTGTATTTGCAACTTATAAAATAAACGTCAGAGAAAGTAAGAAAACAGTGGTAATTAATTTTAATTTAAATCGTCCTTACCGATTTAAACTAACCATAAATTGGTTGTTTCTTGTCTTAATTTTGTTTATTTTCTTTTTTCAACGTGTTTAATTTTGAAAACAATATAGCTAATGATTTGAAAATTAATTATTCAGAACAACAGGCAATTCTCATGATTTTGAAATCGTTTACAAACAGAGAAAATTATAATTAAAAAATAATTCTTTATTACCGGTAAAAATCATGAATGGAATTTTTCTCATCGCCAATGACACTCAGATATTCGATGGAGAACTTCACCTTGTTTGCTGCCGCTTAAAGAATGCGATTTGAAGACAGCGTTTCGTTGACAAATCGGATTTAGGACACTGTATCAATATAACTTTACCTCTGTTTAAATGTGAGCTTGTTTCTGCTACAAGAAAGAAATGCCAGCAGGAAAAGACATAAAATTGGCCTCGATAGTGTCATGAGCCTCTGAGATAATCGTACAAGTATGGAGAACACAATCCTTAGGTTGGTGCGTAGATCTCACTATGTAACAATATGAAATTTTCAACACTCAGAGCTTCAGAGATGACATTCAAGATCCTGTTTTTCGTTCGTATGCCTTTGCAATGATGATATCATTATTTAAAATAAAATAAAATTCGCACTCACACTACTAAGTGCCATATTTCATTCCGAAATTTTTGGTATAAACAGAAATTATATTCCAAAGACATGAACAGCATAATTTCCAGACATTTAATAGCGCTGAGATCGTGCATATCATTCAATTCTGTATTTTACTGATAAAAATTTAGAATTCACAATAACTTTCCCTTAAAACTTAAAATTTTTTAAATGATAAATGATATAGAAATTCAACTTCATAATACTGGTTATATTCACGAGTTAATTAAAAAACACTACAGAAAAAAATTTATAAATTTAGATTTTGTATGATCAATGTGAAGAAAAGATTAAAAATTCCTGACATGTATTGCAGTTCAGGGCTCTTTGTAACATCTCAATGAAACAGCAACAGAAGCCAGTCTCATGTTGTTAGTGAGATGTACAGGTAAGAGAATGCTTACTGTTCACAAGCCATTTTTTTTATCCACTCATGGTAATGATTATTAAATATAAGAAATATGCCTTTTGATTTGGTTTGTAATTCATGACCATTTTTTTGTACATGAGAGTTAATTAGACCGGTACTTAAAGTTTAATGTAGATTGCAAATCGCTAGAAATACCAATGACCGAAATGGGATTCAAATCAAAGACACATTGAACCAAATGATAGCGCAAAAAAATGCGATCTGTGTATTCTACATATGCTCAACGGAATTAAATGAATGCAAGTCATTTTTATTTCATAAATTTATGAGAAGATCCGAGAAAAAGCAGTCATTATCTGCTTACAGTATAAATGAGTATTCCTTCCACGTATGGGTGATCAAGAGTATCTTAAGTTGCCTTTCAGCATTACGGTTTAAACTGCAATGATGTAATAAATAATTACTCTTTCTCTGTACAACTATTTTATATAATATTACCCTCTACACAAAAATACTGTATCTGTGTGTTTTAATCTATTCATTTTAAATCCTTGTTGAAATATAAAATAAAAATCCCAAATAAATCGATTTCTCATTTAAATAAGCTTTGAAAATAAATTTTGTGAAGTTTGAATTTGATACAAATGCATATGTGTGATTTTTGTCAAAAGTAACTTGAGGATATCAAACATTTTTTCTCATCCCTCTAAAGTTTTATATATCAGTGTGATTGCTTTTCGCCCACGAGTAACTTGATAAAGTTTTATTATTTAAAATGGTTTCCAAACAATCCAAACTCAAGCTGGGAGATCCGGCAATAATAGACGGATTGAGTATAAATGATTCAGCCAACATCTATAATAGGGACATTTTATTTTGAGGTAATTTAAACTATTCTTAATAGGAAAAGTTGCTAATTAGAATATTGAATTTCTTCAAATAAAGAAACAATGCTGAAATAGATGTTTTTATTTTTTAATATTATTTAAAAACAACCGAAACAAAAATTTCCCTTTTGTACATCATATTAAATTTATGTTTCCACAAAGTAAATTTTATATTTTTCAATTTTTAAAAGACGTGTATAAACGTACGTAATGTTGGATAATCTCTTTGAATTTTTAAATTAAGATACTTTTGTTGGAAATATTGTGTTTTGCGGGAATTTTAGAGTTTACATTTGTATACAGTTATTCAGAGTGAGATATATGTAAAATTTTTATGGCTGAAATATTTCACAGCAAAAAATTAGGATAGATAAAAAAAAAAAAGCTGGCGATGAACATCAGTCAGAGAATTGGGCCATCCTTCGCTCAATGAAGCAAAGCACACTTTCGTGGGTTTTTCCATCTCTTGGAAAACATCCAAAACTGAAGCACTTTCCTAAATTTTAATAGGTATAATGCTTATTTTAAGTTTTATATTTATAAACCCTAAAGAACTGGCTAAAAAAAATCAATTTATTTAATAATAATTAATATCATAGCATATATATGTTTATATAATAAATGCATGTGAAATATAAATAAGTTTTTAAGAAATATGTTTTTATAAATATTAAAATATACTAAAACATAGTAAAAATAAAAAAACCTTTCTTTAAGAAACATTTTTAATATTTTTTATGATTTTTTCAACTATCGAGTTAATGAAAAATAAAACGTGAGTAATCAAAAAATGTTTCCCTTTAGAATAAAAAATTGATAGTAATGGGTTTTAAATAAACTTGAATAGAAGTTTTGTTTCTGAAGAGAAAATAAAAAGTATACATATAAATCTTCACTTTTGTTTTTGAAAAAAATTAAGTTCTTTTCACTGATATCAATGCTTACAAAATTTACCTTTTTAAATTAACATGAGCATTCAGAAGGAAAACAAATGATGCCATTGATAATACAGTAAATAAACTTGACATTTAAGATAGTAAAGGGGAAAAACTACAACATCTAATATGTAAAATTCGAAAGTTCATGAACTTTTGTCTCAAAACTGGCAGATATAACTATAACAAAAAATTAGTAGAACATCTCATTTTTCTTACATTTCCTGAAACAATATTTTACATTGTTTTGTGAAATTTATGCATCATTGTGTAGAATATTTGATAAAGAAATTAGCTGTATTTAGAGAATTCAAAATATTGTATCTAACACTTTGGTTTAATATTTCATGATTTCTTCAGTCTTACATCTTGATAACAATGACTAATATGAATACACTGAAGCTGAATAATGATGAGTTGTAACAATAGTCTTTTCCTAAGAAATCAATTATAACTGTTTCAAAATCCTCTTTAACTTGATATGTTCCTCAATTCAATAGCATCAAGAAATTTAAAAAAATCCTAAAATTCTGAATGTTTCACTATCTTACACATGAATTAGAAACTGATTACAAATATATTTACCCATATTAATATTAACAAATAGATTTTAAAATCAATCAGACGGTTATTACATTTTTTATATGCTTATTATAACCACATTAAAACCAAAAAATATAAAATCAAACATTTTTTTTTCTAATCTCAACTCTTGCATATTAAAAAAGAAAACAGAAATCAAACATAAGTGGCTGTAATTTCTCTGGGAAAAAATATTTGAGGCCAAAATTTTAGTGGAATTAAAATGGCAATAGAAATTTTTTGTTGGGAAAAAAAGGACTGGATAAAAAAAGATAATAAAACTAATCAATATTGATGAAAAACATAACTGATGAATCTAAAAAATTAATATTACTATTAAAACAAGAAAACTAATGTCATACAAGATTGAAATAAAATTTTTAAAGCATGCCTATGAAAATTAATAATTAAAAATATATTCACAAAAGTAAAATAATAAAAAATTGTACATCACAAAGTATTTAAAATTACATTCCTTTCATATTTAAAAATGAGCAACTTTATTTTAGCTGAAAACTTTTAATAATATTCCAATTTTGAAAATCAAGCAGTTATATAATAACAAGAAATAACAATTTGAACTTTGTAATAAAATTGCACTTTAATAAAGATTGATTTAGTGTTTTCTATTTATTCTTTCATTTGTACAAAACACATGAATTATTATATGAAATAATCAATGTTTAATAGATTGATTAATGAAATTTTACATTTATTAAGTTTGCTACATGCATTTAATGATATGATGGCATTAGTACTGTATAAGGAAAAAAATAATAATAACTTATTTTTCTTTATACAGTACTAAGACTCAAATTATATTATTTAAGAGTATTAAAATAAACATATGTAGATATATAAACTCATGAATTGAATAAGCAGTAAGATATTAACATCTTAAAAAGTTATAACCTTTAATAATAAAAATTTTGAAAAATACATTTGATCTATTTTTTTTTAAAAAAAAAATTGGATTGTTATTACATTGAAATGTGAAAAAAATCATGGGATGTTTCTAATAAATTTTTGACTCCTCTTATCAAGTAATGCAAGGGAAGTTCAACTTAGCATTGATTCAATGATTCATTAGAAAATCTTTTATAAAAATAAGCATCCAATATTATTTAAGATTCATTTAGTGACAATACTTTCTCTGCCAGCCTTTTATAAGACATACATACTGCATTAATAAAGGACATATATCTAAATATATGGTGCTACAAGTTTTATCAGTAAAATGAATTTTTTGCTCGAAGATAGAACCTGCCATTTTAACATGTTATTATTAAGTTACATTAGAATTGCACAAAATAAGATAGGTTAAGGTCTAAATGAAATTCTAAAAAAATACTTAAAGTTACCAATGTGGTTAAAAAAATTGCACTGATAAAAATCTATAACTTAACATGAATTTGGTTTGTCACTCAGCAGTCACTTCTAATATGAAAGTGCTGAATTAATAAAGACCCATAACACATGTGATGAGGGTATATAATAAATAAGTGGATTCCATACAAGTACAGACATACACCTGAGATGTAAATTAAACCTACAAACTGTTCATTGTATACTATAATGCGAATTATTTAGCCATCAAATTGGTAGTATTTACATGGGATCATCCTAGTTCAATTAGATGAGTCAAGAACAGGCCAGAGACCTCCCTATTATTATATCATGCTGATATTTTTAAAAAAGGCAAAATTCATGGATGCTTATGTTATCATAATTTTAGAATTTTTCTTATAGTGTAATTAGAATAAATTAAGCTGCATTACATAATATAGAAAATAATAAATTTTAAATTTATTCAGAAAGTACAACTAAGAATACAATTATTTAGTTATTTTTAAAAAGAGAAATATGAAAGCTTATACGTAATTTATCGTTTTAATATTATTTAATAAAATTATTATAAAAGGATAGTAAGTTTTAAATTCAATAAATTCTGTGCAAACATAGAGGATTAAAGTTTTAATGAAAAGTATATTTATAAGTACTTTCATAGATATACAAATAAACTATAAACTCATACTTTGATTTATTTTTAAATTTTTATTTACACATTTTATAAAATATTTTAAAAATAAATTAAATCATAAAAACAATTAAATTAGAAAATTTATTTTCATTTATATATATATATATATATATAATATATAGCATCATTATTAAATACTTTTATGTATAAATTATTTACCAAGATTTATTTAAAATTAAAACCTAAATTTTGGATAACTTAAAATTTTTTACCATACATTATTATAAAACAGATGTCAAGAATTTACAACAGAAACATTTTATCTTTAATGTATTATTAATTTGGATATTTCAATTGAATATTTTAAATAAAAATAAGTACACGTAACTTTATTAAAAAAAATTCTTATTTCTTACAGATAAAAAAATATTGTGTTAATTCATTTATCAATTGATACATTAATGTTGGTTTTAATTGCATAAAGATATTACACACAGATATTTCCATTGAAAATTATTTATATGAATATTATTTATATATAACTTAGAATTTTAAATTATAATTTAAGAAAAATTTAGAATTTTTTTTTTAATAAAAAAAATTCACAATAATAAAACAAATGTAATCATCACAAAATTAGAAACTATGAATGAAACTTTTGTCAAAACTTTTGTTGTTTGAAATATTTTGTAAATTCTAATAACTAATTTAATCTATCATTGCATAATAAATTAATAATAATTTAATTAATTTTAATTACTAGTTACAAAATCATAACGGTAACAATATTAGAAAAAAAATTACATGATATGATAAATGAAACTTAGTTTACATTTTTCGAATTAATTAGATATTTTATAAAAATTTATTCTTTAAGAAAACATTTGAAAACATTAATAAGAGAAAATATATTTTTCATCGTAAAGAGTTTAATACCTTATAAAAGCTCATTGTTTAAAATATTGTAAACACAGTAAGAAAATGTGAATATTATTATTTTTTGCCACAAAGAACTTACCTGTTGAGAGTATACTGATAAATAATATTAATCCAAATATGAGATTCATTTTTATTTAAAATGTAATACCATAACTTCACATTTATTACAAAAGTTTACTTGTCGATTGTTATTTTCAACGTTGCTTAGCAGCTTGAAGAAAAAAATGAAGCTACTTTTGTGTTGCACAATATCTTAACGCAGACTGGCATAGACAGAAATTATAAAGAAGACTGGCTTGCACACTCCATTCACACGTGTAGTCCTTAAAGTTGCAAAAGTTTAAGCTTATTTAGTTAGTGCTGCCATCTACAGAGTATAAATGCAATCTTATAAATTTCAAAATTAATAATTGTAAAAGTATACGAAATCTAACTGTATTGAACAAAAAAACATTTCTCATACGTGAATTATTTTTGCCATCCCCATTCATAAAAATTCATAATTTATAATATTTTAATAATATGATCTTTAATAGGCAAAAAAAGTTTAAATAAAAGAATATTTTAATCGATTTTAAGTTTTCACTTAAAATGAAAATTTCATTTAAATGAGTAAATGAAAATTTAAAAACTATATGATGAATATTATTATGTTAAACTGTTAAATGAATTTTACTTATAAAAGTTATTGAAAATAATTTTAGTTATAATATACTTTAAAAGAAATTTTTTGTTTAATTATTTATAACAGAATTAGTCTCCTTAAGTATATGTTCCTATAATGCATTGTTTTAACCAATGAATTTTAAAATTGTGATGACAGTATGGGTTGGTTATCATGAATAATTGAATCATAACAATGAATAATTGAATGATATTAAATAATTAAAAAAACGAAGTATTATAAAATATAAGTTAAAAATTATAACTAATTTCTCTGCACACTAAATTTCTTTTAGTTGTATGTTTTATGATATGCTATTACAATATTTTCATAGGAAGAAATCGCATTTATTCTCTATATCTTTATAAAATTTCTTAATTTAATTATGCTTTTTGGGGCTTTAAATTTTTCTCCTTTCAAAGAAAAAAGACCTCAGTTTTATTTAAAATTTTCGATTATCACATTTAATGAGACAAATTTTAATGCATGTCATCAATGTCAGTATAGTGGTTGTTCAGACAGTTCCATATTTCCTAAGCTCTGCCCTAGATAGTGAAAAATTCTAGTTAAAGTCATTTCAAATATGAAAAGTTATTTTAACAAAACTTGTTTCTTTCTCTAATTACTGCACATAAGTGTCTAATCAAGAAAAACTCTAAAGCAACAGAAAACTCATAAGGTCTGTATATATGAATTGAGAATTCAGGATTTAATAAAAAAAAAGAGATGGAGATGATTTTTTTTTATCGAATTACTATTTTATAAAATATTAATAAAAAACACAGTATACAACATTATTTTTTTTATAAATATAATATTATTATATACTATGTATACGCTCTGTAACAAAATATTGATTGCTGGAAATCTTTACTCATGTTTAGCTTTATTTCAAAATTTTCGTGAAGAATAAAATCATAAAACATTCATTTTTTACTGATTTAAGCATTAAATTGAATTGCAATTACTTATTTTTTATTTGCAGTTAAATAATCGAGTTATTTATTTTAATTTGAACATTAATAAAAGAATTTTTTTCAAATGTTTATGGCTGAAATAATAAATACTGCTTAGCTTTCACTTGAAGTAAAATCATGATTTGTCATTAAAACATCATTAGAATGATCGTTGTAAGTAAACTTGTAACTATTAATAATATTGTAACATATTATATTTATTAACAGTAAATTTTAAAATTATATTTTCAAATATATTAATTATAAATAATATATTACAAAATTATATGAACTTATAGTTGATGTTTCATGCAAAATGTTAAAAAAATTAATTAAATATCAAATTTTCTTTCCTTATCATTATTTAAATACGTTTAAACATACAATCACACAAATAATTTTTAGTTTATAATCGATATTATGTTCATGAAAAATAATTAAAAAGAATAACAACAATTTAAAAAATGATACTGATATGGTATCATTATAACATATAGACTGTTATAGAGTTACTGTTATAAAACTTTCTTGCAAGCTTCTTAAAATAAGTAAATGAGAGAAGGAAGAATAAATGTATTAGGAATACCTATTTTAGACTGAAAAATCCAACAAACTATAGGAAATAGATATATTAAATAAAGATTATATTATTTCATTTAGCAGGATTAAAAGGTGCTTTAACATCCGCGTTTTCAGTTCGAACATTTCGTTGGATATTCAATTCCATCTTTTAAAAATGTCTTTTAGAAATGTAGGCGTACTGCAGGGCACCTCAGTCAAAGTGTTACATTTTTGGCAGTAATATATTCAAGTAAATCATTCAAAGCCATTACCAAAGCTTTGTTAAGTTACGGAGAATAATTGAATGGATTATTTAAACTACGTGACTAATAAAATTGTAAGATTATACCTACTTCATCGATGACATATTTTAGCAGTAAGTACGTGAGAAATGTTGATTTTGTATATTAAGTCCATGATTTATAAAAGGTAAGTGACTTGAGATTTGTAACAACACATTAGAAGTCAAACTATATTGATTTGATAGAAACCTTTGCAACAAGAAAGGCATATGTAGAATGTGCTTTTATAAGAAATAATTTTGAAAAATGACAATCATACTTCTAAAATTGTGAGTTGAACATTTTTCTTTCATAAAATATGATATTTTTTTTTATTATATTCAGTGATACTTTGACTACACGAAGGTATATATGCTACATTCCATAGCTCGATTTTTCGTGGTATCAAATCCTAAAATCAAGGATTCATCTTCCGAAATACACATTTATTTATCTCTGAAGTAAAAATTTGTTATTTAGATGAACTCTCATTGATTTGATCATCACATTGTTCGATTATATTTCAATGACATGTCAAATATAATTTTGCTGATTAGAATTTCCTGTTTTTATATACTTCCTGTTTTTGCATAGTATGTGTGTACCCTATAAACATTCATTCTATTCATTATAAGATAATAATTATAAGATAATATTCATAAAAGAAAATATTTATATATGTGGTTGCTTTTTCTATTGAAGTTTTCACTGCAGATGGATTGAGCCTAATGACTTCATTATAAGTAGCTTTCCTCACCATTTCATTTCTTAAATAAAAAATATTAGAAGGAGCTTGAAGCTTCATTTGTATTTAAGCTTTGAACATTGATTTAGTGTCACTGAGAGAAAATAAATCAGTTAATTTTCATTTAAAATATAGAATATTTTCTTCAAAAAGTACACATTATTTCTGATTTGTGGATAATTTCAAATTTTATTAAGCATTCTTTTTCGCAAACAGTATCTTTAAAAGGTAATATTGAAAAATAGTATATAAAGGAAAACTATTTTAAGAAAGTAAAAACACAAAATGATATTTTTAATTATTAGAGAACACTTAATTTTAAATTTTTATAATAAAAATTGTTTAAATTCATAAAATTTGCAAATTAGCCAATTGAATATAATATTAAAATAATATAATGCTCTAATTAAGCAATAAAAAATAATAATTTATTGAAAATAATGACAATCAATCTTTTGAGCTGCCCCAGACTGTTATCATGGTAATATTAATTAGGAAATTATGTTTTAAACTTTTTGTTTCCTTGCATACAATTTTTGGTAAAAGTTAATAGTTTAGAAGAAATTCATGAAAATTTAAGATGTTTAGAACCATACATTCGATCTACTATTATTCAAGAAAATCACTAGATCATGAAGGGACCATGGTGAATCTCTATATGCTTGTACGTATTAATTCCAACGTCGACAAAAGCCGAAGTAATAAGTAAATATAAACATTTATCTTAATAATGATTACATTGATAATTCCATGATGGTTTTATTGCTGCCGTCGAAAATATATTTCTGTAAGAGAATCCTTCTTAATACAATTAAAGAAAATAGTAATCTATTGCTTTTGACTTATTTAATTATTTTATAATTTTAAAAATTTGTCTTCGAATTAAAATAATTCTCAATAACCTTTTATACACTTAATACAAAAGAATTTTTTAAACTTTTCTACTTTTAAATATATCTTTTTAACAACTGATTTACAGAATTTTGATTATTTTAATGATGGATTCGCGGAAAAACTAATGTGCACAAAGTACTTGTACAAATGTTAATCAATGACATATCCAAAACCCACTTTTGGGAGAATTTTTTTTTAATTAATCAATTTGAACAAATTAATATATTCCTTAAATTAACATAAAATTGTTGACTTTCTAGGAAGATCATTGTTTAATTCCAAATATGTTGAGTCATAGGTACAGAAATTTTTGCTTCGTTGAATATATAGTTTAATTGAATACAAGCAAAAGATATTAATACTGTAAGGAAAACATTTTCACTATTTTTAACAAATGTAAAAAATGATACCTTTGTGCTATTCTGTTTCTTCTTCTGAAGAAACAACTGTCCCTTCATCATTTTCTTGATATCAGAATTCATGATAGAAGCAAATTAGTTATCATTTTATTGCTAGAACTTTATTACAAAACACATGAATTATATAAATACATATAGGTGAATATCAAAAACCTAATTTATTAAAATAAATGAATGTTAGTAATAAAAATTGCTATTTCAAGGATTAGTTTTCATTTAATACCTGTTCTTATAACGCATTAGAATTGTACATGAAGTTACTTTTCGTAATTAGAATAGTTCCTGAATAGTAATGGAAAATATTGGTGAAGAAAATTCATACCTGTCTATCAATTCATACTTGCATTCCATCAGCTATAGGAATCTTATTATCAAGAAAGAACATTAAAAAGAAAAATATTAACTTAAAAACAATCAAAAAATAAAATAAAACATATGATTAAACTTTTACCACAAGCTTAATTCCTATTATTTTTATGATGAATCCTCTATGCTGGAATATATGAAAATTTTCTATTATTAAAAGAAAAATATAAATAACATTTCGCATTTAAAGGCGCTTCAACCCACTCATTGAAAAACATATTTTTGAATTTATTGCAAGAACTAGTGTGCAAAAGATTATAAAATAGTTATCTAGTAGTTGTTGTTTTTGATCCCATTTGGTGTAGCATTTCTACACAGGATCCACAAACCCCTTAATCGACCCAAAATCAAGAAATAGTCGAGAATTTGCAAGGAAATCTTTCTTAGTAAATCCCATACACAAAAGGAAGTGTTAGGAGGCTAGTCTGGTCGTCACTGTATATGCAACATAATAGGATAGAGCTTATGTGGTCATCTTTATTGAAAGCAATGGAGTCCCCCGGACCAACAGAGTACTAATTATGAGCAAATGGAATGCTTCAATCAACCCGGACATCTCTTTTTCAAATAGAATGCAACTTAGAGTAGGTGAGGGTAGTATCAGTTGGAGAAGGACTAAAAGCTTCTTTTTTTGCCAGGGCATTCACCCTCTCATTTCCACATACATCGACATGAGATCCATTGCAAATGTATGCAGTGGCTGTGAGAAAGTTGCACCAGCAGATGAAGGATGATGGAAATCACTGCCACATTACCAAGATGCGACCACGTATCGAAGAACTGGATAGAGTTTCAACTGTCTGTGACAATCTAGACATCACGAAATGAGGCACCATTCCGGATGGCAAGCAAATTCGTCTCAATAGCAAGCAACTCAGAGTGAAAAACTGAGCAATAGTCAGGGTTTCTAAAAGAATCTTCTTTCTTCAGATCGCTAGGGTAGCAGATGTAAACATCATTATCCACACGATAATGCATATCCTTACTGCACCATCCGATTATCACCTGTTCCATTCCCTGTACACTCATCTTCGTGGAAAATCGTTCACCAATGAAGCAGACTTCACGTTGATAGAAGGTGGTGGATGCCTTTGTCGATTATTTAGAGGACTGATAATAGGTTACACATTCTGTAAGTCATGTTCTTTTGGGTCATTAATACGGTAAGAACTTTCTTGTATATATGTATATATTCATAAACATATATAATGCATGTGTGTCTCTACTTTGACATTACTAAATTATTTATCTATGGAAATAGTTTGTTTTTATTTTCACTGTGCTGTTTATATTTTTTTCATCGAAAAGCCAATCAATATGCAAGTAATATCAGGTTCCGTCTTGGGACATTCGTGGATATCTGCCATTTTGTGAAACATGAAGACGCTGTCTAATTATTTACCCAGAGAAACTGTTTGTACTCTGAACTGACCACGTGATTCCTTAGATTTTTTACAGAAGAGCCACCAAATTTGTAAGTACTTTATTGGCTTCTACTTTTCCCCTGATGATAAAGTTAAAAACCGGGGTATTATCTAGAAGAATAGATTTTCCCTCCTCATTATCACATCTTCCCCATGCTAACGCATATTACTTGTGTTAAAAATAAATAACTAAATAAATAAAATAAAATAAAAAAGTTATAAACAGATTTTTAAACATAACTTCACCAAACTACCGTGCGCATGTTAATGAGGGGTGCTTCATAAAATGAAGTGATAGGGCTTTTAATAAATTCAAAGTTTGAATGATAGTTCTATTCAAAGTTGAATGTAAAATAATTTTAAAAACTATGGTACTAAAATGAAGTAAAATTCATTAAATGCAGTGAATTTTATCAAATGTCTCCTTTCAACAATAACATAAAAAGTAGATAGATATTTCATGCATTATATTTCAGTAATACAGTTTAAATAAATTTACATATATACCGGGTGAGCCAAAAGTTCGTTACAATTTTAAAAATTCATAAAAAAAGAAGAAAGTGAAATAAAGAAGTGCGGTTTGCAAGAAAGGGCTCACAAGGTAGTCGGTTTTTTTTTTTTTTTAGCAGCAAAAAATTTTTTTAGTTAAAACAGTCACCTATAGATGGCACTGACATCGAGAGATTCAGCAGAATTATGCAAATTAATCTTGCGATAAAAGGCCGTGATACTCGAGAATTTTTCATTCACTTTCAGAATGTTATCATTTCCTGATCGAGCGTTGTTGGTGAAGATGTTCTATTTGAACGGAGAGTCAGCAACTATTACGTTGCGAAAATTTCGCACGGCGAAAGGACTGAAGATGAAGAAAGGTCTCATATCGTGTCATGGAATAGTCAAGCTTGTCAAGAGGTTCGAGGAAACTGGCTCTTTGGAGGATCGGCCACGCAGTGGAAGATCCTCGATGGCGGAGAGCCGAATTACTGCGGTGGAAACCACAATGAATGATTTAGCGGCGGAATCGTCTATTGGGAGTAGCAGTGCTCGCGAAGCTGGAAGAATATTGGATGTGCCTCAATCATCGATTCGACGTATCCTCCACGGGATATTGCATCTCTATCCCTACAAACTGCAGTCACTGCAGGAGTTACAACCGGGAGACACAGCTATGCGGGAATCATTTGCCGAGTGGGCTATGGCAAGAATCGAAAACGACCCTCAGTGGTTGTTCAACGTTTTCTGGACGGATGAGGCGTACTTCACACTACACGGGGATGTCAACACCCATAACACTCGTATATGGGCAACATTTAATCCTCGTGAATACACGACGAAATCTCTGCATCCAGCCAAGTTGACAGTCTGGTGTGGCTTCACCTCATCTTTCATTGTCGGACCTTTCTTCTTTGAAGAACCGTGTCCCTGATTGGGCTGGAAAACGTGCGCAATAACAGCTAAGCGTTACCTCACTCTTTTGCGTGACAAAGTTGTGCCCGCATTAAATCAAAGAGGTGTGTTATCTGTAATAAACTTTATGCAGGATGGCGCACCACCACATTATGCCAATCCAGTAAAACGATTCCTTTTGAGTACCTTTGGTGAAGAGAGACTGATCAGTCGAGGTTGCAAGATTGCATGGCCTCCACGATCACCCGACCTCACTCCAGTCGACTTCTGGTTGTGGGGCTATTTGAAATCACGTGTGTACCGTTCATCTCCTTCAACATTGGCCGAACTCAAAGATTCCATCTGTCGTGAGGTTTCTGCAATTCATTCCGACATATTGCATTCAGTTGTAACGGGTGTTGCGAGTCGCCTTAGCTGTGTCGTACAATGTACTGGAGGTCATATTGAACAACTGTTATTATCAGTATAAATGAATGGAGCATACTGTTGTCCTTTTCATTGTGTTTCGGACAATCAGCGCCATCTATAGGCGACTTTTTTAACTAAAGCTTTTTTGTTGCAAAAAAAATCCGACTAATTTGTGAGCTTTTTCTTGCAAACCGCACTTCTTTATCTTACTTTCTTCTTTTTTTATGAATTTTTAAAATTGTAATGAACTTTTGGCTCACCCGGTATTTAAATATAACATTCCTTTATATATTATATATGAGTTTATAAGCTCTAAGAGGTAGATGTTCATTAAAATATGTTAATAATAAATTTACCTCAGACCCGTTAGACATTTCCGTCTTGAGATATATTACATTTAATATTTTGCTCATATATATTTAATTATAGAAAATTTTATTTTCAAAAATACAGATTATAAAATATGTTGTGTCAAATGTTTTTCTGAATTCAGGTCACCAATAAAATTTAGTCTATTTAAATATGTAACAATAGAAACATTTGATTATACAGTATAATCATTTATTTTTTTAAATATGTATATTTCAAAAGATTTTATAAATGGCGTAAATTTTATATTTAATATATATATATATATATGTATGTATATGTATGTATATATATGTATATATATATATATGTGTATATATATATGTATATATATATATATATGTATATATATATATGTATATATATATGTATATATATATGTATATATATATATATATATATATATATATATATATATATATATATGTATATGTATATTCCGTATTACCGTATGAGTGTATTTTAGGATGCGTTCGATTTTTAATATTTTTTCATGTGTTTGTATAAATGTGTTCTCAAAATACCTGAAGAGTTAGTTAAAATTTATTTTATTGCATATATCACACGTCTCTCGCTTATAAATGACTGACCTAAAGAAAGCAAATAGTTCTGAAAAACTTTTAAATACTTTGATGAGAAATATTGATTGCTCTTTCTTAACTTACTTGAAAACTTAGCTAAGCTGTTTTTGAAAAACAAAAATGCTCTGATCAAACATTATTAGAAATTAAAACATTATCTGTATAAAAAATATCAAACATTATTCATCTATTCCCTCTCATGCTCTGAGATTTCATCTGTGCAGAAAGTATTGGATTGTGAATATAAAATTGCCTCTTTGCTGTCAATTTGAATCGTTAGTAGAGCTTTCTTACAAGGAAAAAAAAAAACTATGTAAATCAATTAATATGTATTGAAATAAAAGACAATAGGAATACATCTTATACATCGTAAATTTAAGAAGGAGCACTAAAGATGACCTTTTATTTTAAATGAAAACTAAGAATATGGTAAGAATACAGTATCACCTTTCTGCTTATCTAATTTTTCTCACCTATATATAGAGCAGAAATTAATACATAAATAATTTTACTCTTGAAGTTCTAGGAAATGAAAAGACTTTTTGTTCCTTTACTTCAGTTGCATCAGCTAGATTCTTATTCTTTTGTTCTTTTTGTAAATTTCTCTTCTCTCACTTACTTACTATTAAACTTGACTGCAATTTGCTCTGAACTTGTTGCATTTTTGGTTTCGTTAGTAAAAATTATTTTCTATACAAATCATACGTATCCATGTAAAATAATTTTGTATGAAGAAATACTTATTTTTGTTTTTCAAATTTTTTTTTCTGAGTGTGAGTAGAATACAAAGTTTTTCACTGTCCATCTTATTACTTTTATCTCTACCTCTCTAATTTGTTATTAAGAAAATTCACACTAAAACATAAAAATGATGTAAATACTGATTAGAAAATAGATATTTAGTTTCACAAGAGAGAGTGAATTTTGTTCTAAATATGTCTGTTACAAATATACATACATTCTCATCATACATTGAATATTTATAATACTTATAATAAAGTAATACATATGCAATGCTATATTTAATACAGTAAATGATATATTTAATACTTGAAAAATTTCTAAAGAAATACTCCAAATGTATTCTTTTAACTGCCATAGGATGGGTTATATTTTCCATTACTGTAAAATTTTGTGAAAAATGTCGATGTCGTTGATAGAATTCTCGATACATTTTATATGATTTATAAGAGAATGCACTCATGCACATATTCTAAAGTATCTCCAATAATTACGATAATTTCATCTGCATTGTATAGATATTCCAATGTATTTTTAGTTTAAAATATGTTCCATCTACGAAAATTGATGATATAAATATCAGCTTTATATAATATAATATAATCACACCAAATTTTTTTAAGAGCATCAAAGAATGTCATACGGACTCTTGTTCGTGTTAATTTCTGAAGTAGTGATTGAAAAGGAAGTTCCTGAAATATTAGTAAGTGATTCTTATGTAGTAAATGATAACTGGGGCAGAAATGTTATAAAATATAGTTCAAGAAAATTTAATAATAATAATAAAATTATTAATATGAATCCATCTTGGAAAATTAAAATAGTATCTTATTTTGATGTGTTAAACAATATTTCTATATAATGTTATTTATTATATTCTAAATGAAAAAAAATATTTTGGAAATATATATTAAATTTTAACGTTAAACAATATTTTATAATGTTTAATAATGTTATTTAATATCTTATTTAAATGCAAAAAATATCAATCATCTTGATATTTAATGATATTTTATTTTATTAAGAATATTTTTCAATTTTATTAGATTTTATTTAACTGTTTAATTTTACTTTCATTTTGTATATAATTTTTCATTGCGATCATTATTTATAATATTTAATATTGCCTTTATTTATTTACCAATAACTTATTCAACATGCTTACATTACACATGAACATATGCACGAACAATCACACAGACAATGGAACATTTTTTTAAAGCAAATTGATCTACGATACAAAAAATGCTTAGTAAGTAATTTAGAAAATAGTACATTTTTATAATGATAGTGTCTAATATTTTTGAAAAAATTTGGTAAATTGCAAGAGTAGCACAAATAATTGGTATACGTTGCTTAAATTAACTCTAAAATGTTTGAAAAACAGGCAATTTTTTTTTTTGGCAAATTTCTGATGATAGAAAAGTTTATTAATGTTCGGTTTGTGTAAAACTGAGTAAACTATGTACATTGCCCTATCTTTTGAATTTATAAGAATAATGCTTTGTTTTCATTGACCAGATACATAAAAAAAACTTTTCATAGAAGTACTTGGTAGAAAAAGGAGCGTAATTTCTAAATTTAATACATTCCTAAAATTAGCTTAAAATTCAAAAAAGGAATTTTCTGCTGGAATTTTATGTTAACTGAATTTTTTTATTTGTAGTGGTTGAATTAAGAAGCACTGGTTGTCTAAAATCATGCTATAAGAACCTTAAAGTAATAATAATATTTTATTTTGACAATAATACCCATCTTGGTACCAAAAAAAAAATGAATTTATTATCTCCCGATTTATATTTGATAGTCAAGGCAGCTATGCTAAATACATTTTCTAATGATTCAAAATAATTATAATAAATTATTCTATAATGTATTATAATTATTTTGAATCAGTGAGATTAATAATTAATACATTCTTTTGTGATTGATGGTAATGACTCTTGCCTTTTTTAGAGTAGGGAAAATATTTCTAGCAAAACACCAAATTTTTCTGAATTCGGCAAATACGTCTTCTCTTTATTTTATATACATATGTTTGTGAACATGTATACTTTTTAAAAATAATTTTTTTAAAAATGTAGATGTTGTAAATTACAATTCCATATTTTTGCAATATCAGTAATTAAACTATTTTAATCAATCAAAAATGAATAAACTTCTGCTCAAAACTCATTTAAGCGATACCCAATTTTTCTATTAACAATCCTTATTCTAATACCTTAATTTAATTCAAACATTTCCTAATCCAGGGTTTAAGTCATGGATATTGTTCGTCTACTCATTGTCTTCAAAATGGATTATTATTTGTTCTTACAGGGTTTCCTAACATATTAACTAAGTTTCGGCCTTACTGAGGTATTTTTTATAAATTAGTTTTAAAGTTTTAGATGCATACGTCTTCAGACAATTAAAATTTAAGACTACTTTTAATTAAAATTTCACATAAATTGGATGCATAAATAGAAAATTTCATGGGAGTTCATTTATAATATGCAACATTGTTAAAAACTTTATTTTAAGAAAGTGCAATTGATTTTTATAAATATGCTGCAACAATGCACTGCTTAAATCACGATTTTACAAGTCAATCTTAGGTTCAGTCTATTTGAATTTTACAAATTATCTTTTGTTCTTTGCAGGAATATACTATCTTATGTCCCCAAATTTTCTTACAAATAACTTTCATTGCTCTTGTGATATTTTTTAACTTAAAGGATGACGTATTTTGTTTCGATCCATTCAACAGCGATCCCCAGGGAGGAGTTCCCATTACGTCACGGGATTGAGGATTGATGGCTTTTTCTGGCGAACGATTGATTAGATCGATTCTCGGTCTCCTTTTCTAAGAAGACCTTCTCTCTTTTTTTTATCCAAGCCTTTTACTGAGCAGTTTCAAGCCAGTCTCTTGACAAAATCTACATTTCATTAACTTTCCCCTTTTCAGACTCCAGTAAGAAATTGATCGAAATATTCTTTTGTTTTCACTTATGTTTTGTATTGGCAATGAAACTTTTTTTTCAAATTAATATATTTGAGTGAAATATATATGATATTATAAAAACATAATCAATTAAAATTAATTTAAGAGATTAATTATGAAAATTTTTTAATATGTGTTCGCTTGTGTAATTGTAAAGTACAAAAAAGGTGTACCTATTCTAACAGATAATATAAAATTTAATATATAAGCACATAAAGCATATATAAAATTTTAAGAAAAATTTAAATTTTACTATAATAGTATTTCCCAATTTTTTTTCAGTTGTAATATTTGAATTCAGTTTTCCAAACTGATTTCCATTAAACTTAGTAGTCAATTTAATAGAATAGGAAAATAAGAGTTTTTGGGGCATTGTTTTCATAAATATTAACTGAAATTCCTTTCAAAATTTAATTATTTCAAAACACGGGGAAAAATTCATAAACTATAAAATAGTTTATTTTTGTACACTTGTGTTAGAGTCAAATGTATAAAAAGACTCATTAATAAATTATTTATTTCTACGATATTACTTATTATTTTAATACTAGAATAAATTATATTTCGAGTGATAAACAAAACCATAAGAGCAATAATATTTATAAGAATTTAAATACGCTATATGGAGTTATGCGGTTGGCAGTAATTGAAAATATTTACTTATTAGTATTGAAAAATGGTTTGAAATATGAAGCAAAAGAAAAACTGCCATTATCATACATTAACAAAGTAAGAGTAGCTTTTTTTATTAAAAACTGTAATGTATTATGAATAAAATGAGGATCACTTAACCACTTTGTTGCTATTTCACACAACATCTCAAAAAAATATTTTGAGAAAGTTTCCCATTCAATATTTTTTAAGTTGGCAGTCAATCAATCTCCTTGCACCACGTTTTTTTAATTTAAACTGATATATTACGAAGTAATCTGACGTTAGCAGCTGAAATAATCAAATGAAACGAAGCCTGTTTTGAAAGATCGTAAAACAATTGATACCTCATATGCTCTCGAGATGCAACATTGGCACTGTAAGGCATTTGCATAAAATGTCTGAACTGTTCATAAGGGAAAGAGAAAATTTTATTGGGTATTTCGTCAACACAGTTATTCCTGTGATTCATATTTGTGGACAGTTTGAGAAGGGAAACACAGTGCTTTGCTAATTTCCTAAAAGTAACGTTACTGATCTGTATCACAAAATGTTTTTGTCATTTTAGACAGTAAAAATTAATCCTGAATTGCGTTGTGGTTGGAAGACACGATATTGAAAACACTTTCTGCAATAAATTTCAGTAATGCAAGCTCCATCTGCACTCAGTTTGAACGCAGATGAACTTTCATAATATGATTAAAATACTTTAATCATATTATGAAAGTTCATCTGTAATAATGTTACCACGTAATAAAATTTATTTCAATCTAAAGATTGAAACAGGCAAGACACTTAATCAGGATATAAGATGGCTGAACCACAACTTCGACACTAAACCAACTAGAGCCCGAGAAAGGGAAAGATTGAAGATTCAGGGAATCGATTCTCTTGAAACAGATCTGAAAATTTTTAAAATAAAAATTAAAAAATGGAAAGATCTACCAAAGCAGTGGGTGGTCTAGAAATCAGCTCTGTGGAAGGTCATGGCTCAGCTTTTGTTGACACATCACTGAAAAAGGAAGGAATGAATGAAGAAAACAATTTAATCACATCCGCGGAGGTCCCTAAAAATTAAAATATTTTCTAATGAATTCAGTTAATTTTTTTAAAATTATATGATATCACAACATGATCTCACTTTGTAGAGATGGTAGTGATGGCATAAACAGGAACATCTGCCATTTTCGAAAAGTGAAGGAACTACCATTTCGCCAAAGTAGATTCATTTTACTGTCTAGGAATAGGTTATAAATTTATAAATCAGATAGTAGACGTAGTACATAAACAGAAGTGAATGTGTCGATAATACTATGATTTTTAATTATTTTTGTTCTCTACTATTGTGTATAAATGTGATGATAGTTTCTTTAAGAATCAATTAATTTTTTTCAATTAATACTTACAATATCAATTAATATTTCTGTTTGAACTTAGATTCACGTATATTTATTTTGCTTTAAAATAGAACAAAACTGTTGAAGTATTCTAAGTCTTAAGCGAACTTCCTTTTTTCGTTACTAAATATAGTTTTCTATCGATAAATACATTATGAGAAATGCTGCATAATTGATGCATATTAAAACAGTGGACGAGTTTTGCTACTTTAACACTTTTATTTTCATATCTTTAATAATTCTACATAAACCTCTGTTTGAAAGAAAATATTAAAAAAATTGAAATACATTTTTAAATAACTAATTATATTTATTAAGAAAATATTACAACTCATCCACGCCTAACCTAATGTTTTAATTTTTTCCATTTATAGAGACGTTGTTCCTTTTCTTACTTTCAATTTAAGCCATTAAACGTAAGAAACTTTGAAAATTAAAAAAAAAAATATTTCTCTGCATTAACAATTACTAATTTAATAGTTTAAATATTTTCTTTTTTTTACTTATCGATTAAATGATTCTCTTTATATACAAATGTGAAAGTGGGAATATAAGAAAAAAATATTTGTTTCGTAGTGTTATTCAACAAGTCACAATTATGTACCAAAAGTAACACATACGACAATAAATCTTTACATCATATTAATAGAAATAATAATACACAGATAATAGAAAGACTTTTTTTATTATTTATGATTAGTTTTGCATGCCAATAATACGACAAAAAGAATATAAAAGACAGGTAAATTGAAAGAGCTTCCTCTTTCTTCCAATGGATTTTGTAAACAAAAATCATATATTTCAGTTATAGATACTAAAATTATTAACCACCTTTTATAAAATCATCATAAAAAAACAATATATGAATATTTAATTCAAATTACAAATAGGGAATGCACTTTTATTATAAAGTGATGACTTCTTCCTATCGAATATATATCATTTTTGCTTACGTTACAATAACATTTCAGAAATCAGTCTTTTTAATGAATGGCTGGTAGTGATAATCTTGTTTCAAATCCTAAAAATTAAGTAGCATCTTATAATTTACGGATTGAACACCTCTCAATCAAGAGAATTTAATGAATTAAGAGTGTTGAGGAGTTTATTAAGTGACTGTAATCATTATTTATATTTACCACATTGGAACAGAAAATTGTAATATTTGATATATTATATCTTATTAGGAAAAATACCGCTCTGCTATGCGTTACACGAAAAATGAGTTTAGCATATTAAGATTAAGGGAAGAGTGAATGCTGTGCATGACTTACTTCTTCAAACACTTTTACATTATAAAGGTGATAGCTTCCAATCAAATTATAACATTCGCTTTTCCCTAGCCACCTGTTAACAGGGAAACAACCCGGGGAGAAATACTTTGCTTAATAACTTTGTCCTTGTAAGCTTTAATTTTAATGTTCACTCTGTATCATTTGAATCAAATAATCTGATGTTCTGTTAAAATAATTGATTTGTACTGCTTTATTCATAGCACGTACTTTTAATCAAACAGCTAGGGGAGTATGAGTACTTGTGATCGAGAATGTTATGTTTGTTTTACATTGTGTAATTGTATTTAAACCTGATATTTGCCTTCTCCATATAACGATCTAAAAATAATAATTTTGAAAAGTCGATCAATATAATAATTTTAGTGACTACAGCTATTGTGAATAAATTTTTTACATCACAATTTACCAGCATAAATATACATTTTCTCACTACTTCAGTTTGAAACGACACTTCTTGTCAAACAACAGATAACTTTAATGAATAATCATTTGTTTTTTTTTTCTTTTTTAAACTAAAATACAGAAACAATTGAACTTATCTTGCTAATCCAATAATTTAATCAAACAAAAATTCAGTGGAATTTTAATTAACAGTTTCTATTTTTTACCTATTTTTTCTCTATAAGTGTGAATATAAGGAAACAGAGAAATCATATAACCATAATGATTCCACGAAACATTTCCAATGATTAATACCAAGTTATCTTTCTAGAAATTATGAATTTAAGATATAAATTATCACACACACACGCACACACATCAAAACTGTCGTTGAAGAGTACTAAGCACTTTATGAAAAATGTGACCAATTAATAAATAGTTTCTTGCAATATTTCTATGTAAGTTATATTAAATATGGCTTTACGAAAAAAAAATTAATTATAACAACATGCTCATATTTATATACATATATATTTATATATATAAGCATATTTACATGACATTCTTATAGTTGTGTGTGCATATATCATTACACTTTATCCCTTCCTTTACTATAATATATGCATTAAAATGGAAAATTAATGAAGTTATGTATGAGGATTTCTCTTTGAATACTTATATTTTGCTGTATAGTTTGCTCTATGTTGCAAAATGATTCATTCAGAAATGTAATTTAATATGCTAAAAACCTTTACATCAATAAAAATGCAGAAAATTCCTTTTCATTTTATAAACAATATCAATGTATTAATTACAAATGCATAAATTATAGACGCCATCAATAAAATTATAAAAATTAATTTTGATTATTTTAATTACAATTTTATTAGATTTATACTAGATCATTATTTTCAACGTATTCTCATTTTAAAATTTAAGTAGATTATGTTTTTCTTGAGGTAGATTTGTTTTATTAAAGCTTCGCGTATTACTCATAATCTATGATGGTTTAAACTTCAATGCTTTCTTATCCCAACTCAAGACAAGTTCCAGGATTGTCATGGAATTTGCGAAAATTATATTTTATAAGATATACGGTAAAGAGATGATAATGTTTTTTATTTCTTTACTTTAAATAACATTGCTTATTGTCCAAATATTGTATACAAGTTTCAATTTTCCATATCCCGTGAAATGTCAGCCATTCTGGATTTTACTTTGCTAAATCCTGTAACAAGAACTATCCATCCTATATTCATTAAGTGACAGATGCAGTAACCAAGCAGGGTTTAAAAAGATATTCTGGTGATTTTGAGAAGATAATTTATCAGTTTACGCTGAAATATATTTCATTGAAATTTAAATCTTAATATTGTAAAACATAAAGTGACTGTATATTATTTACATACGTTTGTTTAGTCAGATACAAAAAATATTGTTGTGTAAAAAAGTTATTCATTGTATTACAGATGTAACACCCCCGAAAATGAACGTGGGATTTTATCTCTCGTTAAAACTCATATCATACTTAAATAAAATTAAAATTTTTCGACATCTGCATTGTATGATTTTAAGTGTCAACTGTGTTAAACTGAGTGTCATTAGTGAAAGTCATATTATATGACAGTTGCAGAGTACTATCTTGACGATAGTAGTTAATTCTAACAGAGCTACGGGGAGGGAAGGGATTCACAACAACTAGTGTATAATGATATAGGATAAATGAATGCATAAAGTATGAAAATTTAATCATTTGATAATTGTTTGCATAGACTTAACATGTCATTCAGAATTTATTAAACTTTACTGCATGATTAGCACTGTAATAATTGTTGTTTTAACTGCTTCAGGGATTGTGTTGTGTGGCATCCCAAAAGCTTGATCATGTTGATAAGTTCTTTTTTTAAAAAAATATTGTTAAATACAAGATTTTACTTTAGGAAAATTTCCTCAAAATGACGAGGAAAATGTCATTTTTGAAGGGTGTTTTTTTATCTCTCTTGAAATCAGTCACTTAAAATAGGAAATTTAAAATCTCAAAAGAATGTTTTATTCACAATTCAAGGAATACAATCATTTGTTTCCCTTTTTATAAATAAATGTAGTTCCATTTTATTTTATCTCATAACCTGATAATATAATTAAATTAAATACATCATATTTTGAAAATTTTGTTAAAAAACCAAACAAAATAAATTTGTTTTTGTTACAAAGACTGTCTATACAATTATCTGTCTCGTTATTTAACAATGGGTCAAAATTTCGTGACTATTCATTGTACTTAGAAATTTAAATTGGCAAAAATATTCACCCAGATAAAAATAAAAGAGTATTTAGTATAAACTTACTTTAAATTCATTTTATTTTTAATCACTGATACTTAAAAATATTTATTCGACTTATTTGGCACAAGCTGTATGATCTAACATTTCAAATGAATGATCAGTTATGACACCGAGTTATGAGTTTTCTTAATATGAGTACAAAATCATTTGAAATATTTAATAATATAACGCTTAGGAAGACTATATTTATGCTTGTTAATTTATGCAACAATAACATATACATTATAATGAAATTAAATTATAGTTATATAATTTATGCAATATCAAATGAAATGTAAAATAATTAATTAGGAGTAACTAGTTAAAAAATATTTTGTTGATTTTTCTGGAATTATAACACTTAACAACCTTTTAAAACCAGTAATTATTTTTATTTGTATTTTACTCAAAGTTGCAATGTAATGCATAATTTGCACTCATATTTCAAATAATAACTGATAATTTACTAGACATAAAAAAATTTATAAATGAATTTGTTTCTTTTTTTTTTATCATACCTTAGACTTTTAAATTCAGTATTTTTAAATTTTATATTATAATTTAAATAATAATAAATTCAATAAGAATACATTTTAAATAATGATCATAATTAAAAAGTATTTACTATTACTTAAAATATATTCTCGCAATTATTATAGCAACAAGAAATATTTTTATATATTATATAATTTATATTTTTTTAAAAATCAATTTAATAAATATTATTGGTGTATATTTAGTTGCTGAATATTTAATTAACTCCATCATGTAATAAAAAAAGATTAATTTATCATAAATTAATGAATTAATAATGTATATTGATAAAAATGATTATTTTGAAAAAACAAATTATTTGAAACAAGTTGAAATATTTTCATATTCATGTAATTAAAGCATATGTAAAGTATTTGGAGCATTTCATTAAAATAATTGAATTTAAACTTTTGTGAATACAAGTCATTCACATTTTAAGAGATTTTAACTACCCAATGCCATTGCCGATTGAAATAAAATCCTTCTGATTGGAAAACTAATATATTTTAGGCAATATATGCTTTGACATACACACTTTTATGCATAGAAATTTTGAGGTAACAAATAATTACATATTTTGTGATAGAAATTTTAGCCTACTTATTTTGAATATTGTATAACTTCTATATCGTCAGTCAGTTTATTATTTACGCATTTGTAAATCAAATATGTTTTATAAATGCTTATAAAATGTAGATTTTCCAAAAGTTTTTGAGTGAGATTAAGTTAGTCTAGAAAACTAGTTTAATTCTGGAAGTATAGTTAACAAATGCTGCTCAAAAGATATATGGGTATTGAGAACCAAAAACGAGAAAAATTCCTCTAAATATCCCCATTTCTATTCTTTTCACGAACATTCTCCGCTCCTTTTATCACTTAGACAGTACGTCTGAGAGTGGTCTCCTGGGTTATGTGGCCTGCGAAGATCCTCGATGTATAAGAAGCCATATTCTACGTCACTTATTCTACGTAATTTATTCTACGCCATACATTGCTTCTCAAATATCAAAATTTTGGGGAAAATAGCAAAGGGCTCAGTTAAGATTAGATTTTGTAAGGAATTAGTTTATAAAGTGTCACTAAAATGCTTAAAATGAAATATTTTAGGAAGAAAATGAGAAAAGCTTTTCATGTAGGTAAGATTGTAAATTTAATAATAAAAGAATTTTTTTTTTAAAAAAAATTCTATTGTTATTGGTTTGTTTCACGAGTAAATAGAAAACTATGTCAATGCCATTTAAATAATACAGTTGAAAATATCCTTGATTATTAACAACTTTCTTGACAGATGTTTCTTTAATTACTAATTAATATTTTTGGGTTGTTTCAACTTCGATTCGGAACCTACAGCTCTTAATATAAGAAAATATTTACAACTTCAAATACATTTGTGGCTTCAATTTGTCTTATAACTACTGCGAATTTTTTTATTAGAAGTGTCTATTGAAAAGCTATTGAAATTCAATAAGACTTTTCTTATTTATATAAAATATTAAAAGCCTCTTATGTACCGTTAAAACTTCGAGAGTATAAAGAATTTATACTCTCGATGAGTTATTCTATTTCTGGATTGATAAATGATAAACATACATTTAAGTAAGTTTTCATACATTATTTATAATTTTTTTCCATAATTTATGTTTATAAATACTTTATGGTATTAATAAAGGTAAGATTGGTCAATTTTAAGTTTAATTTTCTATAAGCTAATGTAAATGATGTTTCTAAACTAACAGCTATATTTATACAATTAGTATAAATATTTCAAAGGGTATTTATAAATCACATATATAGGATATTTGTAATATTTCTAAGTACCTTGTAAGTTTATCCTACTAATAGTAAAAACACTGGTGTAACCCAACTCGGGTCTAGGTACAGGGAAGCATGCTGGTGCAACAACCACAACTACTAGTAGTAATCTTAAGGGTAGAGTTATTATTATTAATTAAATAGTGTATATGTGAATATATTTTAACAAAAATAAAATTGTAGAATGGTCATTGGTAAATTCAATTTCATTGCTCCTTTCCCCCGAATATTTTCCACGAGATTTTCCAAGAAATATATTTTTTCTTGGAAAATCTCGTGGAAATATTTGCAAAGTTTAACTACAGAATTAGGTTTTGAAGTGAACGATTCAATGTGAATCTGACCTTATTGACCTTATTATATAATTTGACACTTAGAAGAATAAAGCTTTCATAAAACTTTCTTGAAATTGTAACTAAAATTTCATAAAAAGTTGAAACAAAGATCTAGAAGATCAGAAGGAAAGAATAAGATTTTTGGCTAAACTTTGAATAATTAATATTAAATTTGGTAGATGATTTAATTTTAATTGTTCAAATTAAATCTGAAAGCTGGTAGTGATTTTATTCTAATTGTAACCATTGAAACAAACATCCAACATTGTATTCCAAAATTTATTAAAACTTCTGACTTTGTAGCCTTTCCGGAAATTGTTGAAAGATAAGGTTTGGAAAAGTTAATTAAAAAACATTACATGAATTCACCTTCTACCCTTTATGCTGTTGGCCATGAGAATCAAAAGTACAAATTAGAAGATTACTTGTACATAAAGAAATTTCTAGTCTATAAATTGATGTTAAATACTAAGTTATTTCGAATTGAATTTACCCCACAGTAGAGACAGTCTTGAACTTTATGAAAATATCTTTCGTGCGATTTAAGCCTTATGAGTAAAAGAGATTTCATAACTTCAATATCACATCTTTTAAGCCACTCAAAAGATTTGGTATTAACTAATCAACTTAAAAGGAGAGTTTTTAATAATGTTAGAGAACTTTTTATTGGCACATCAAAAGCTCACCTGAATTAATACAGAAACTGATTGATTAGAAAGCTTTATGTTTAACATTCTAACTAGCTTAGAACATTGAACGAGTGATATAATAGTAATTCGGAAGTCGTGTTGAGCAATAAAGACATGGAAATCGACTTTTTTAATGCGCTAACAATGCGGGAAATACAGTTTTAGGAAAGCCAAGTGTCGCAACAGTAATCATCTAAAAATATTTATAATTCATTTTGGTACTATACAACATAGATCATGTTCATTTTCTATAATGCCTGATTAGTATCAAAAGTGTTCCTGGAGTGAATTCACAAACAATGGTCCAGCCTTTCAATCGCAAATGAATATTTCTATCATTATCTACACCCACAAGGTATAGTTTTTGAAGAAGTGACACTACATGTATCTTTTGCGGGTAGTTTAATATCTCAAAATAAAGCTATGTCACGATCATTGAAGTGTTGTTAAATCTTTTTAAAATGATGATTAAATGTTGTTAGCTTTTTCAAGAAAAGAATTTAAGACTCTTATTATTCTTTTTTCAAAACTCTAAATGTTGTTAAATTTTTTAAAACAAGCCGAGCTTTTCTGATAATCTTTGAAAAAAAATATTGCTTTGTACAACCCATTATTTCAAATGATTAGAAGAAACCTCAATTGATAATAATAATACAAATAATTAGTAATATCGAGGAATGAAGGAAAACCATTATTCACACCTCAACTGCTTGTAACTTTTACATTGCTTAACAAATATCAGATTGTATTCAAAGAAGGATAAAAAAAAAACTACAACAAAAGACAGTGGGCTAATTCAATTCCTACTCATTTGAAACATTTTCCGAAAACACTGGAAAAAAAAACGAAAATAAATAAATAAATAAAAATAGGTCATGCTATACCGAGAAAAGCAGAGGAGAATTGATGATAGAAAACACAGATTATTCATGGAGAAAAGGTCTGGGTTGTTATCCGTCCTGTCAGCAAGGGCCCACTGAAGACAATAAATTCGTATCTAAGAAAGACGGTCACTAAGAGATAGTGACTGTAAGATCTCCAACGACTTTTGAATAGACAATTTTTTTTGCAAACATCATGTTTTAGCTTTGAAACAGTATTAAGAGAGAAATAAATCCCAAATTTCAGATTATGTAATTCCATTGGTTCTCTTGAAGAAAAGAAAACGCTCAAAACGTGTAATATTCGTCAAATCTGAGCCCATCTCAAAGGATGCTTATTCATCGGATTCGAGCTCATTCGTCTTATTATCCACATTTAGCTCAAAGCAAACAAGCAGCAGTTTCTTGTCAACGTGCCTAGAAACAAAACAGAACCATTTTATCGAATTAAATCTACTACAAACTGTTGGTTACCATGTTCTGTTTCCATGTATAATCTTGTAACTTTTCTTGTTTTGTGATATTTAAATGAATAACTTTCAAAGTTAAACAGCTCTGTTTTTGTCCTAAGAACAACTAATTTGACTAATATGTTATATGTATAATCAATGATACATATTTTTAAGACATTTAATAAAAAATTACTATTTTTTATAACAGATGTAATTTATTTAAAAAGTACTTTATATATTTTCCAAAATACTATAGAAACATACGGTAAGATTATTCTTAAATGTTTCATGGAAAGTTATTTAAAATTGCATATTAAGTAAATATGCTCATTTATTTATCATCATTTGTTGATTTAAATTAATAGATATTCCATGAAAAAATTCCTAAGTCTGATCTAACAGTAGAAAATTTTATAAAGCAATATTCTGTATCCAATTTATCAATAATAATTTCAAAGATTGTTATTTTGTATTATTTTTTATTAAAAACATATTTTAAAGTTTCAATTACATATTTCTACAAATGTAATGGAATTTTTTATTAGTTCTGTTTAATATGCTGAATTATAAAAATAATATTGATTTTTAATAAAAAGTTTATTCTAATACAAAAGTAGTCATGTAATATTAATTAGACATAGCATAATTCTATAATAACAATATTAATTAAAATTTTATATAAACTACAGCTTAAACATTAAAACATCATTAAATCAATACTCCTAGATAATTTAAGTAGTAAAAATGAGTAAATCCAAAACAAACATTATGTGTTTTAATTAAAATACATTTCTTAGGAAACTTCATATAAGATTCAAATGAGAATTTACAGCAATTTATTTCATTACGTGCAAGTTATGCTCAGTGAAAAAAATGCATATATCTTTCTGTAGATTATGTAACTTTAAGCAAGTATTCTTATTTAAAATTAAAATATTCTAAGTTAACTTCAATTGAATCATATTTATTTTCCTTTATTTGTGAAAAGAATGGAAAAGAAGGAAATTAAAAAAGTGATATATAAAAATAAAATATATATATATATATATATATATATATATATATATATATATATACAACATAAAAATAAGGAAACACTCAAATATTCATGGGATGGGATTTTTTTTAAAGAAAACAGGGCAGTTACACACACACACGCACACACACACGCACACACACACGCACACACACACACACACACACACACACACACACACACACACACACACACACACACACACACACACACACACACACACACACACACACACACACACGCACACACACACACACACACACACACACACACACACACACACGCACACACACACACACACACGCACACACACACACACGCACACACACACACACACGCACACACACACACGCACACACACGCACACACACACGCACACACACACACACACACACACGCACACACACGCACACACACGCACACACACACGCACACACACACACACACACACACACACGCACACACACACACACACACACACACACGCACACACACACACACGCACACACACGCACACACACACACACACATATATATGTTTGTGTGTGTGTTTGTGCACGTTTTTAATTAAATTAAATTTTTTTCATAATTTATAACATCAAACTTATTTTATCTTATTTTGAAACATTTGATATGAATAAATAACTCAACCTTATAACATATAAGAAACTGCCATTTTGTTGATACTTATAAATGATAGTTTAATATGAGTTACAAACAGAATTTAAAATGTTAGTAACACATAATGTCAAACATTTTTAAGAATTTTAAATCAATATAAAGAATTATTTTCATGTATCATTTTTCTCTTGTATGCTAGGAAATATCAAAAAAATTATTTCTCAAAATTTTATATGTAGGTTATATATGAACCCAATAATAGTAAAATCATATTGAAACATGATATCACAAACGAATCCAAATGGGTTACATGCCTTTAAGTCGAGAAACTATATAAAAGTTGCTCTCTCAGTTTTTCTCTCATTTTTAAATAATTATAATTTATTACAAAGATGAGTCCACACATTTTTCTTTTTAAGAAAGTTTCAAAGCTGGTGTTTAAAGTTGCCGTTTTTAAATATAATGCACGTTTCATAACAATGAAGCAGCAATTGACCCACGTTATAAAGAATGCCTAGTACATCAACAATAATTCCATTTGCAGCAACGACTCTTGTAATCAACGCCATTTCCTTCCAAGGGTTTTATATATTAATAATACCCAAGTGTTTTATATATTAAGGGTTGCTAATTTAATTTTAAAGAAAATACCAAGAAAAGATAGTTGTAGTGAAGAGATGGCCATAAGATGGGTCTAGTGGTGGTAATCCAACACACCGAAAATGTAGCATTTAGATATTAGCGGGCAGTGGGAAAGAAATGCACTGAAGCTCTGTTATGGTGAACTTAACCTGCTGATAAACATGAAACGGCACATCACTCAACAACTCTGGTGGGACTTGAATACGATACGTTTTTCTCTCTAGAATTGACGGAAGTAGATACAGTCTAATAAGCCCGTCACCAAGCTGACCTACTTGAAATTTGATTCTTCAGAAAAGTTAAGAAATAATCTGTTGATATATAGTTTTTTGAATTTTTATGTGCCAATATATTCACATTGTGAATACTGCATTTGCCTTTCAATGTCAACATCGTTTTATAAGTAAACTGGATACCAACTACAAGGTTTGTATCTGATATAGTCTCCTTTATAAATGAAGGTCAAAATCCTCCTTCTAAAGTTAGGGACCAGGGGGGCATAGTCTGCTTATTTCAGATATAGTACGGAGGGAATTCGTTCTCGTGTAAAGTACACAAATCTCATGAATGAAAAGCAAGTAAACGTGATTCAAAATTTTGAGGATTTATAATTACGTCTTTTCAAAGTTTGAAAACTTGAAAATACTTTAAGCAACGTGTTTCTGTTGATTTGATAACAATTATGTTGTTCGTTTCTGTGTTCAAAATTTCTGTGGTTTCGTTATTTAATTATGATAGCGTCCAAACAAAATATAAATAGAGATACGTCTGTAAAGAAGACAATTAAGCTACAGTTCCCTGTGTTTCACTGTAATTACCTGTTATAAATGAAGCGTTTTTCGGTCATTTCTCCATTTATGTAGCAATTAATCCTTCATACATAAACATCTAAAATACGCTTATATTTAATATCTATATATATTAAAAATAAAACAATTAAGGTAAATTTTTATAATGATGTGATTTACATAGCGAATTCACCATTCCATTATTTTTTTCACTCTTAATTTATTTTCCAATTTTAGAGTTATACATATTGACATAAGATTTACATCTTGTGTTATTGACATTAGAAACTGTATAATAGATATTATAACAGATATTTATCTATTAAATGGAAAATTACTAATAAAATTTGTCTTCCCATACATAAATATGCATGTTTAATTCAATAGTTCATTTTTTAATTCATTTTATACTTAAAAAAATTTGAACTTTCCTTCTCATTACTCTGTAGACTTCATGAAGGCAGTTTTGTTTATTAAATTCCATTACAATAAAAATTCAGTCTGACATATTTATATTGACTTGTGCCCCAACAGTAACTTCTTGCTTTGAAATATAAATGTAGAGAAAGTCTGCATTTATCTTGATTTTAACTATGCCTTTATTACTAAAATGAATTTAGTGTCCAGAAGTCAATTTAAAATTGTTAACAATCATTTGCTACGAATTATACATATTCTATGTATAAAATTGCAAATTAATCGAAAACATTAAAAGAAGCATCCCAAAACCACGTTGCAGAAAATTAATGAAGTGTGCAACAAAAGCACAGAAAGCGTGTCGCAATAAACGAACCAAAACCTTTCATATAAAAAAGGAGAAAGATTATGATAGAAGATCCATTGAACGAGAGAAGACTAGCTAAAGATATCGATTACGCAAAGCTTTACTGTTGAATCGATTTCAAATCAATGCGGCGATCATTTTAGGGGAATAGAGGAAGGCTATGAGCCTCTTATCTTGGGTTCGCCAGAAGCCAGGATGTAGGAGAGAATCGTTACTCAAGATAAGAGTCGGAATAAAGTAAGAGAAATTAAACAATGGTAAGATAAAGAGGTGTCAATAAACTCTGTGAAAGTTTGGGAGTCTGATAGTTATGAATAGTTAATGGTTTTATACTATTGCATAATTGTAATAAATGTTTATATGATTGATTCTGGAGTAAAAAATTGCTTTTTAAATCATAAATAATGTGTGAGATTATGATGAAAATGAATAACTTTTGATATTAAATATATTCATTAAATCCAAAAAGTACGATTAATTTATAACAAAAAATAATGACCAAGAATGAATTAAAATAAAATTTAGTAGAGGCACTAATTAACATGAAAGTAAAAAAAAGACAATGCAAAAGAAGAAAAAAAGGAATTGTTCAATGGAAGAACAAATAAAAAGAACCATAAAAATTACTATAAAGAGAAAATTTAATGAATAGAAAACTTTCTCTTAGACACTAAAGTCTATAGAAAAATCCTCAATGCATTTTTTCTCTTAAGAGTTTCAATTCGTCGAAGGTTCAATTAAATTTAGCCACTTCACTACGCTTCCTTTTTTGTTTATCTTTCTTTCTAAGAACTTGTTTTAATTTTAATAATGCTAAGTATTATTTCTTTTTCATTTTCTGAAAGCATAAGCTAAATTTAAAGTCCTTAACTTTTCATTTTTTTTTATGCTTTGATTGTCATTTTCATTCCATCAACATATGGTTATTCCATCAACATCTACGTCCCATCACTTCAATTTCCTTACTCAAACTAGACTAAAGTTCATGATGTCTAATTTGTAGGTCATAGCTCTTTGAAATGAAAATTTATAAATTCTGTCTTAACTTCTATTGAATGCCAGGATGTTGAGTTCCTGCGTTTTTCATACACATCTGTTAAGCTGTGTATTCGGGAGTTTTTCTAAAATTTTACCTTGAGATAGGTTAATGATGCCTACAATCGTTTCAAAAGCTTCCATAAAAGGAACATATGTTGGATTTCTATTTGTCTTACATTCCCCTTCAAAGTTAGAATATGCTATATTAATATTCAAACTAAGGAAATAAAATCAAGAGTTAATTTAAACTTTGTTTACTTTATTAAGTTACTCTCTTGAATTAAAAAAAAGACTTACTAAAGAAAAATAATATTCTCACTTTCATATGTTTGAAAATCTTTATAAAGTTTAACAAGTTTTTCTTTCAACTTGTTTTTTATGCTTCATTTTTATCTTTTTTTTATATTATCTATAATCTATAATTTCATGGAGTTTAATAAAATTTGTTGTCTTGAGAGAGAAATTTCCTATATCTTCTCGAACAAGACTATTTTTTAATTCAGACAAATAAAGTCATATTGGAAAAGTCAAATTGTTAAGGTAAAATATTTATTCATAGGATACATTTTTGAAACTTCAGGAAAATATTAAACTATTATAATTATCACAGCTGTTTGTTAGGTACAATTTTGTAAAAGTATTAAAATTTGTGTGTTTTAGTTCTAGAATTTGATTCATATTTCAAATAAAAACTTTATACATTAAAATAGCTCAGTAAATTTAAAAAACAGTGTTTAAAATTTCTAACTTCTGGAGAATTTTCCCCTAAATTTCTATTTGTAATTCTTCAAAATCCTTAATATCAAACTTAGTATCTCTTCAAATGAATTACGTTAAAAAATGAATTGCATTGTTTTCGTTGTAACAAGTCATTGAAATTTACATGAAGCAATATATGTTAATATTCACTAAAGTTTTATGATACCAAATATTTTAAAGATATATCATAATGGTGGACTGAAATTTCTCGTTCTCAATTATAATATGAGATTAAATTTTTCTTTGAATTGCTTAATGGAAATAACAACTTATATAATTAGTAATATGAAAAATGTATTTTTAAAAAAGTAGTTTTCTTTAAAAATCTGAAAAAGAAGTAAAATAATTAAGTTAATAATATAAAAGAAAGCATAATCCGCTTGATAACATTACACTACATTTAAGTTAAAAGGGGGCTTAAATTTTTGAATTTGCTATTGCAAGCAACAAAAAAGCTTGAAGAGTCAATGGGACTCTAAATTTAGTATTTCACGAAATTCATAAATCCAAAAGTTTATGATTTTCGAATAGTAAATATACAAAAGTAATCCTACTATTGAAATTGAATAAATTGATTTAATTTTGGTAGAAAATGTTTACTTTCTTAAATTTGTTGAGAAATTTTTATTTGACCACAATAAGTGTTTTACATTAGTGTTCATTAAAAAATTTTCTCGAATAGATTTAGAAAGCGGTAAAAAATCTCCTTTTCATAAATTTTGCATTCTGTAACGAAAGTTAGTCATGAATAATATTCTTTATTCAGAATGAGATATAACTTTGATATGCTATTTCTTCAAACACAATTGAATTAATTGGAAATTTAAAGTAAATGCCACACTAAAACTCCTTAATAGTCATGTTTTATAATTCGATATTGTTTGATATAACTTGTAACAATAAATAATTTATAAAAAAAGAAATTCATAAAATTTGAGTTTCACAATATTTTCTATATAAAACTAATTATTCTCAAAATCTTCATGTCTGTTTTATTAACTATTTGAAACATTATTTTTCTCGGTCAATAAAATGCTCACTAAAAACTTCCTTTGTTAATTTTGCATGAAATTTTCTGGGCAATGTTTGATAGAAATTTCGTATAACGCTCGAAATAGTTCGCAAATATTTTTGAAAATGATAAGAAAATTATTTGTTTTTGGAAGTTTAAAAACTATTTTCTCTTATTTTAAGAGATTTAGCATCAATATTCTTAAAAACTTAAAAACAATTTTGCTATTTAACATAGATATAAAAGTTTCCAAATTATTTAATTATCACTGTTATCACTTCTTATCAAATTTCTCCACATACTTAGTTATCATTGTTATTAGTTCTTGGCACTTTTTTTCAAATACGTAATTGTCATTTTTAGCTAAATAAGTGTCTTTTATTCTTCACTCGTCGTAAACCAGAAATAAATTAAGGCTTTCGACTATTAAAGTTATCTGCCGTTACATAACGAATTAAATTTTAAAGCTTTTCTATGTTTTTATATGTTATATGCATAAGTTGTCAGTGTATCTTGAGATTTAATCTTTATTTAAGAGATGGAGGACATATCTTTCAGATTATGGATTAAATTTATGGTTAATGTTATCTATGATAGATGCCACATATAATCAATTTTATATTTTTAATTCGCACATGTTAGAACTCATTTATACTATTAATTACTCATGATTATATAAGTGCTTTATCAAAAAATCTTGAGAAAACAAACTTTAAAAAGTTTGAAGAAAAATTCATCATAGAATCTTCAATCAAAGGGAAACAGCGCATCACTGCCTTATTCAATCAGATGAAAAGAATATTATATTATTGAGCTTTAATCAGCAAAACAACAATTATTTGCGAAGCATTAAATGAAATTGAAAGCACTATAAAGAATGATAAATATTTAAAATTTTGGAAATACATTTTCTGACTTTAATTTCGTAATCCTATTTTTCTAAATATTTGTCATTATTTTTTATATTCTTTATTATAATTTGATTGAAATTTTTTTCAAAAGAAAATGGCTGCTTCTAGATATCATGAGTGACTGATGGGAAATATTGTTTTTCAAATTTTCTTGACTCAAGTAGCTACTAAAAGGTTCTGGCAGCAAAAAAAATTTCATACTGAATTATTATCGACTGATAATTTTATCAATCTATTAAAAAATTTTTCATTTAAAAAAGTAAGGTTGACTCTCGTTTATGTTCAGAGGTAAAAAGCATTCAAATTTTTTCTGAATAAATGGGAGACCACATTAAAGAAATGTATTAATAGCTGACATTAACATTCACCAAAATGTAAAAATAGTAAGTAAAATACTACCCAATAAAAAATATTGAATGCAGAACTTAATTTTCATATTAAAAGAGAAAAAAATGTTTTATGTATTCTTAAAAATACTTAAATTCATTTCTCAATATCCATAAATCTATTCAAGCAACTAAAAACTTTTAATAAAAACTTTTATGATGATAACTTTGTTCATAAAAATAGAATTACTCCTCAAAAATGTCTTTTGAATTATTCTTTTTACAAAATTTACAATTTTTGTCACTGTATCAGATATTTAACTCACATAAAATAACGTATATAATATTGAATTTCATTTTCTTTAAATGTAAAAGTAGAATTTGTTTCAATTAGAAAGAAAGGCACGTTATATAGGTTTCATATTAGAGAAAATCAACATTTATGTATATTAAATTTCAAATCTTGTTAATTCATGACTGATATTTAAATTAAATTTGTTTTTGCAAAAGTTTTTATCTGATACCTTTAAAAATAAAATAAATAATTTATTTCTTCATAGCAATGTTTCCTTGAGTATAATGAATTAAAATTTATTTAATTGATATACTATTTAAAAATAATTGAATTAATCGAACTTATTTTTAATTTCTTTTTATTTAACAAATGAATCTTCTTTTATCTTTAAATTTTGTGGTTAGACTACATTTTATAAGGTCTAAAATGTATGGCCTGTTCTGAAGAATACGCAGGGAAGAGCTATCGTTGAAATTATTGAATTCAGTTTTGTATTGCATATTATAAAATATTTTTGTAGGAATGTGATACAAAATTTGTAGTTTTTGTAGCAAAATAATAAATTTGTAATTCATTTTTTATAATTATAATTTATTTATTTTTATAATTTATATATATATATATATATATATATATATATATATATATATATATATATATATATATATATATATATATATATATATATATATATATATATATATATATATATATATATATATATATATATATATATATATATATATATATATATATATATATATATATATATAATTAATTTTTTGAATTTAACTATAATTATTATAAAACTTGCAATTAAAATTTTTTAATTAATCATGTAATTATAGATTTTAAAATATTTTGCTTTTAGAGTGATTATAAAGTATAAAAATGAATTATTATAAGATAATATTTACATATGAATAAGTCATAAAAATGAATTTGCCGTGTAATCTAAGATTGCCCTAACTGATACAAATAAATTATGCCTTTTTTTTAACTTTCTAGGATTACCATGTTATTTAAACATTATATACCATAAGACATTAACAAAATAAAGTTATGACATTTTAACTAATTTTATTTCCAGTAACTTTAGATTTTCAAAATTTCTGAACACTGGACTTAGAGACTAATGTCAAGACTTCTACATATGTTACATATAAATGCTATTTATTTAAGTGATTATAAATATATATATATATATATATATATATATTTTAGCTTTTTAAAGTGGAGAGAAATATTTATTTATTACTTAGGAATAGCTTTTATATCTGTTTCACAACATTGTTATTTCCTTCTATTCACTTGCTCGTATCAGTTTGTTAATTTTGAGTTACCTAATACTCTTTGCAGGTACATTAATATGCATATTCTGATATAAAAATAATTATATAATCATATTATAAGTACTTTTATATCACAAAAGTATACAAAATGTTAAATTAGGCAGAAGGTTTTAAAACTACGTAAAAGAAAAGAAAACAATAAAAGAAAAAATGCACCGCATATGCATTTCTAAAATGACATAAATAAAAAAATTGCCTTTTTAATTTATCACCATAATTAGAATACGAGGACAATATTACTTGAACATCAAGCGTGTATAAAACTAGCTTTCATTTTAAACATTCAAGTTATAATTTTGTTACTCATTTTTCATAAAATACTATATTTTTTGCCATTCATTTTTCCTACGAAATGGACAAGTTAGTTCTTAAAAGGAATACTTTAAGAATTTATTAGTATTAACATCTAATTCTACTATAGCACAAATGTTATGTCATTTTGAAACTAAGGAATTGCTATTTGTTGATTAAGTGAACTTCCCAGTCAGAAATTCAAAATAAATTCAATCAATTTCTGAGTTAACTGCAACCATGGTAAAATATTCAAAAATTTAAATTTTCTAACTTTTCATTTAATTTGCACTTTCGGCATTAATGAGAGATGTTCTTTAAATGCTCACGAAAAACTCTGAAAAAAAATTAATATTTCATTAACAAAGTTTTTGGAGACGAAAACCTCTTACAAATGAGTTTTTAGAATAAAAAAATTGTTTTATTGACTGGAAATATTTCTAAACTCTCTTTAAAAAATTAGCTGTTTTAACGATAAGAGCATTTTTTTTTAATAAGAGCAAATTTTTTTTCACTAAAAGCAAATTTTTTTCTGCAGCTGTAGAGCTGCAGTAAAAAATTTATATAAGGATGTTACAAAAATATATCAACACAAAAATAACTAAATTGTGATACAAAATTCATCGATGTTAATGTTAACCATTTGCATACCTATGCAAATGTTAATCGGCATTTGCATTGGTGAGAAATGCTTATAAATTCAGAGCAAAACATATTTTATTGATTAGTAGGAGAATAATGAATACTCCATACATGAATATTGATATCAGTAAGCTATAATACACTTAGCAATCATACAAGCATATTAAATTCTGTTTATCGTATTTAATAATCAATTTTTTGGGCGGTATTGAATTTTTCGGATAATTCATCTCTGTAATTAATTTTAAAATCTACAAGTTCATTGGTATTCGACCCAATTGAGGTTACCTTCCCAACATATCCTAAAGGTATTCTAGTTGGAACAAGATCTATTGATTCTGAAACTAGGAAAAAGTGTTATATCCTTATAAACATTGTTGCAGGAGTTATGCATGCAGCGCTTGAGAGAGGTGTCTTATAATAAATGGCATCTGAGTGATTTGATAATATAACAAATACCATCGATTGCATTGTAAGAAATCTTCAAAGTAACTGAAAACACTCATAAATCTCATGCACATACTATCATCTTGCATCACAGCTATTACAATACGTATATCTGGCATCCCAGTCAAAGGTGATTGTTCATCCCAGAAGATAATTTCTAAGAAAGTCACACTGGGTATTATGCTAAATCCTGGTCAGTACCAAATATTGTAGGAACCACTGACTCTTTGACTTCCATGCATACACGCAGTAATTATTAGCAAAGCAAGAAAAATGGAAATTGTTTCTGCAGATAATATTTCTCCAATGGAACTTTTCTGAGATCTACAACAATCTCGACAGTACTTACTATGCTCAGAGATCAGAAGTAATTGTTCTAATAAAAATCCATACATAAATATCCAAGCATTTGATAAAAGCTAAGAGTCTTCAAATTGTCTATGGATGGATAGTTCCCATATTGCTGGATCCATGCTGACTAATAGATGACAAAAATTATAGTATAATAGACTATTCCTGATCATTTGATCGTCTAGAATATTTTCTGTCATCGGCTGTCGTAAATATCTGTGGTATCCATCAGTGTCCGTTCTAACCCACTGATAGGGCAGATGTAAAAAACTGTGTTTGCTCTGACAATAAACAAAAGCGATACATTTTTATATGATCACTTCTTGGATCATAAATCTGACAAAATAAAAGCTGAAACACTTTTTCATAAGCACTCAGTAATTCAATTCGAATTATCTCTGAATTCGAAATCTGGCATTTTTTAAATGTTATTTGTTTTTCAAATTAAATGCATGTAGCAAAAATCTCTCGACTGGTCATTGAAACTGAAATGTTAATTAAATAATTAACATTTCAGTTTACATTGGAAAATATTTATAATTTATCAAACTATATACCTATATGTTATATATATATATATGTATCTTAATAGCTCTGGTTCGTTTTTTTTTCTCCTGCGTTTCTTATATTATTTTCAATACAGAAAAAAAATACAAACATACATGTTTTCTGTGTACCTAGATTTCCAAAATAAGAATTTGTAAAAAAATGATTTTAATTTTTAAAAAACATGAACTAATGTAAATTCTATATAAATACATATACATTATATAACCTTTTTAATAAAATATTTTTATCTAACACTATATATGATTAAAATATTAAAAGTGCGTTTCATAATGATAAACTTAAAAATCGTTAATTTGATATACATTAAGTTTTCTAAAACTAAATTTTTACTAGAAAATATTCTTTTTTCATACAACTTAATAGTTATTATGTAAAATACACAAACTTAAAAATTTCAGTGTTTTTTTATATATTTATTACATTAATAATGAACATATCACTTATAGATATCACATCTCAAGTATATTTATATATATTATTATTTATTTTTTATACTAAGCATTGAAGAAATATTAATATTTTTTTGTTTTTAATTAGGTTATTTATATAAAAAATAAATAAATAAATAAGTAAGTGAAGGTTTCTATTTATATTCACACATAATACCACTCTGGTCTAAATACAAAGAAGTGTGTGGTTGCAACAACAATTGCATAGTAAGACAGAAAGGAAGTATTTCAAGTACGATTTCTTTGCAAATACTTAATGTTTAAGAAATTGCATAACATCAATATTCGTGTTATTATGTAATAAATATATAAATGATATTAACATATTTTTACTAAACAAGATTATAATAGTAAATATTATGAATATAGAATTCCTAATAAATTTACAAATAATGTAGTTAAAAGAATTATATACTTAAAAATAAAAAAAATTCAATTATTATTGGTAGTTATTAATTTTTATGAATAAAATATACTTGCAAGAAAGTTTTTTTTACAAAACTTATAATTTTGTTCAGCTAACGTTAAAAAAAATCTTGAAATGAAAATTAGAATTTTAGAAAATTAAAAGTAGAAATGTTCTCTAAAAATTAATTAAGTTGGAAACAGTTTTTTTAAAATCTTTAATGATTATACAGGTGCTCCACTTTTTACATTTATAATACCCATAGCATTAGAGAAATATCTCCTTTAAAGGAATTAAACGCATCTAACAATCCTTAAACATAAAAAATCTTCAAAATTTTTCGAAATTTGATGTAAAGAAATTCTTCTAAAAATTAGTCTCTACAGAACAAAAATCTTCAAAAAATTAGTCTCTACAGAACAAAATATGAAATTCATCAAAATATTGTTTAAATAAATTTTGGTACAAAATTTAAAAAAAAAATTTATTTTGCTTTTTGTTTAGAAACAGGAATAAAAAAAGCTAATATCATAAAACTTGCTCATTTCATGTTAATTTGCTTTTACTTGAACCGTAAAAGAATTTTATATCACTATAACATCATATAATTTGTATAAGCTAACTAATTACAAATTATTAATGGCAGTCACTGTCAATTTAAAAATAATTCTATAATTTACATCGCTTATATATCTCTCAAAATACTTAATCAATCATAATTTAAAAATCATTTTGAGAAAAAAATGCGAACTCTCATAGATTTTTATTAAAATTAATGTTAACGCATAAAATAGAAAATTTTAGAAACATTCTTCTATCTAAAAATAAACATATTTTTATTAAAATTAATGCTATCACATGAAAAAGGAAATTTTTGAAGCATTCTTTTATCTAATAATGAAAATATGTGTGAAAATGAAATTAGTATTACTTTTAACAAGATAAAATACGCCAAACAGGGGCAATATTTTAAATACAAGTAAAAAAAAATTTTAGCTTTACTCTTGAGAAAAAAGAAATTGAGGGGCATTTTAACCTAATATTAAGCAAAGGATTATTATTTGTAAATATCACAAAAACAAAATGAAGGAAAATAAAATTCATTATATACGCGAACAAAAGATTAATAATCAATGATATGTTGACTTGAAAACTTTTCAGAAAATGTTTTGAAATTAGCTTATCATTTAATATAAATGCTTGCAATAACTCCTTTAAGTATTTGTTTCACGAAGTTTTACGATTGTACATTTCGAACATTTTTAAAATTATTTTCAATAATGAAGCATAAGCTTTAAGACTGGAAAAGAAATACTTTGGCCCTTTCTTCATAAACTATTTATTTTGTGATTATTTTAATGAATGTTAAAAGAAAAGCCACCCTAATTTAATTCTAAAAATAAAATGGGCTTTAACATAACAGGTTTTGGTGAGCTAGCTTAGTTTGTTTGAAGTTAAGCTTTTAAAATCTTAAGTTAAGCGGTTTAACTTTTAAAAGAAATAGAGTTTTATATTAAAGGGTTTCGGGGAAGAAATGAGTGTCGAATATATTTTGTTTTTTAAAATAACTGAGGTCCTTTTGCGTGATTTGATTTTAATAATATGAATATAAACGCTTATAGTAAATTAACTATATTTTTATCAAGAGAAGTTTGTTGATAATTTACTTGTAAGAACATTTCAATAAACACTTCTCCTTTTGGTTTAGATGTTTTTAACTATTTTTCATGTTTTCAATGAACAATTATGGGTTAGCTCGGATGAAGCTCGTTACTTAAATTAGTACTATGTAAAAAGTAATTGAAGTAAAAAAATTCTGCTTATTTATTTTTGTTATTTATTTGCGTTTCAGAAGAACTTTGTTGATATTCTTATGATTAAATTTTCTTACATACAGAGAAATTTCAAACTTATTACGGTGGATATTATGCATATTCAGATATCATGTTAATCGAAGCTCTCAATAAAATTTTTGAGCGATATTGATAAGGAATATATAACCATTTATTTAAAAATTACTATCAACTACTTATTATTTCAAATTAAATACGTAATTCGAAATTGTTATTCTTAAAAAATAACACATGCACAATGTGGATTTGAGGATAAGTTTCTTGTGTAGCTTTACATGAATAAATATTCTTGTTTAAATGTAGAAAAATGTCATAAAATACTTGTAAATGAAAATTAAATATCGTTACGTATAATAAATCAATATTGTTAAGGCCAACAAAAATTACTATTAATCTGAAAAAGTCATTTGTCATAAAACCTTTGCAAAGAAGGAAGACATCGTGAATTCACTAAGAGCAATCTTGTTATTTCTAAGGATCTCAGAACCAGAAAAATGTTTTTCTTAATGAATAAATAATCTACCAAATCAGTACTCAATCAGTAATTGATTCAGTTTTATATAAGAATAACACTTATAATTACTTAAGTTTTATATAAATGTAAGCAATAACAATGGAAAAGTGCATCTGGTGTAACAATAAACAGAATGTGAAACAAAATCTATGTAACTTAAAATAGATAAATATGTTAATTATTATTTAATTTTCGAAAGATATGATCTAATTCCACATTTTTATAAAACATAATATGAGAAATCATTAATTAGATTGCAAAAAATTACTTTTGAAAGAGAAGAGTTTACTTAAGTGATTGCAACAAAGGAAAGTCTATCTCTTATCAAAGAGAAGAAAGATATCCAAACTTGGTTTCGAAAAGGAAAATAAAATTTCAATAATGTCATTATGATTGCTCTTCGTTTATTCTATAATGGGAAAATGAAACAAGAGAAATGGAACAAAAATACTAAAATCAGTTCATCATATAATTAGGAGAATGTTCGTCCAATGAATAGAAAAGAATTTCCATTTCTGTACCTGAACAACTTTGAAACAGTAAATTTGCTCAAGACAAAGCCAACCCATACATTTTTCAAAAAGTACTAGATCCTGGGGGAAAAACAAAAACTGACACAATTCTGCGAAGACCATTGATTTGGACTAAAATGCACTTGGTCTGCTGAAAGGATTTCATTGTAGACAAAGACACACCACGATTAATGGATTTTAGGAAGTTGTAGAAGAAAAAGAATTTGTAATATCCTTAGAAATTTTCTGAAAAGTCACTCCATTAAAGAAACAATAAATTTAAAAATAAGTTTTTGACAACGAATATTTAACAAATTAATTTTTATAATAATTTTAAAAATATAATGAAATTATCATTTATCTTTTTTGTATGGAGAAGTATTTTTTTTATATAAAATATGTTTACATAGCAGGAAAATTTCGCATTTGTAATATCATATGATCACCTTAAAAATGGATAAATTAAAATTATTTTTATTTTATTACGATGTTACAAAAAATATTTTTATTAGTTTTAATACATATTTTAACACACTAATAAAATCGCAAAAGTTATTTTTCATTATTATTACTTTCAAATTTCTAAACATTTATTTTCGAGCTTTTAATTCATTCATTTTTCTTAATTTGTTTATAATAAGAAATAAGTTGATTTTGCATTCTATTTAATCAGTCCTTATTTACAAAACTGTATCATACAGATATTTCCAATTACATCATACATCATAATTCCAGCTACAAAAAGGTTTCAAATTAATTAAACATTCTTTATGTGGCATACTTTAAAATGAAGGAGAATACTTTTACAAAAACTTTGACACCTATTTTTTATGCGATTTTATGCTCCCTATATTAAAGATAATTTTACATCTACCAGAATGCATAATAAAACTTGTGATTTTCCTAAAAAACTGAGAGACATTTCACATCAAATTTGAGCTGGTTCTTAGAAATTAGGGATGACAAAGTAAGAAAGAAATTTTGTAATAATGTCAAAAGTGTGTTTAGAAGAAACTTTTAGTTTTAACGAAATGTATTATTTGAACTAAGTTTCTTGAAATTATGCAAACATGGTATCTTGAAAATTAAAAATGCTTTGATGGGAAAAACAATTGACAAAATCCTAATCTGCCTATAAAATCGATATTATGCTACAATTTAGATTATTAATAGTAACATGGACTTAAGTTTAAAATAAAATAATAATTCAACATGATATTTTTCAACAGACAAAATATGCTTAAAGACAACTTATTGTGTTGAAATTATCAGGATAGCCGTCATCCCTATACTCAGAAGAAATAATTATGACAAAAGTGTCAAGGTGCTATCGGAAGCTTGAGGCTAATTCTTCTCTATAAATATATATCCAAAGATTAAATTAAATTTGTAATTCATTGTCATATGTAGACCAAGATAATCTCTCTAAACCCAATTTAAGAGACACTTGAAAAAATCCCATTAGAAACTAATAATATAAGCAAATGCATGTTTCAAAGTAATTTGCAATTATTACAAATGTATGATAAGCATCCATACTTTCCAGTTCTGTTACAAACACTGCTGCTGTTGACATTATGTAATTATTTGAATATTGTGATTTAATCCCTAACTTCTCATTCCTTTCTATTTTCTGCTATTCCGTAATAAGATGAGTCATTAAGAGGGTATGCCATCGTGAATGTGTGCAATCTGCATTACTGTCCTCAGTATAAAATCTGCATTGTCTTCATGGCGTAAGCCATGCAGATATTTCAGTTAACATTGTGTCATCTCGGAAATTCAGATTTTTCATGATTTTTTGTTGTGGGATTTTAATGAGCTAGCTATTCATTATTCATTCAACATATAGAGTTCTATTATGTCGCAAGATACCAAAAATTGAATCACATTTTAGTATAAATGCTCAAAAACATTAGTTCTGTTACTGATAATATTTTAACGCTGCAAAATGCTTTGAATGAAAAAGCGAATGAGGTGTTCTTTTAAAATGAAATGTTTCTTCAAGATGATTTTCTCAAATAAATATTAATATTAAGATGATCATAAAGTATATTTAGGTAATATAATTGAATAAAAATGCAGAATAGGGGGAGTTATAGGCTTCCCTAGAGGGCGCCTCCCCATGTAGCAGATTGGGAAATGCCTCCACTGGATTATCCTGTGTGTGGTAGAAGGGAAATAAAATGTCTTCCGTGGACCAACAAGCAAAAGCCCAATCTCCTCGCAATTAGTGGCAACCATTTTTTCATTGGAGAATATCTTAGGTACTTCACGATCATATTTAGCTCTTCCCATGGACACGACACCAACCAACCACCCAATCAAATAATAATAACATCATCATGTACAAGAATTTTCAAAAACTGACCAAACAGAAAGCCAAGTTTCATTAAAGCAATTTGTTATTTTAAAAAAACTTCTATTAAACTAATTTTTAAGAAGAAATTTATTAAGCAATAGTTTGAAATTCTGAATCTTATTATGGATAACTCTGTCAACTTTCCAAATGGAAAAATTTGAGTAAGTTGCAGTAATGAAAAAAAAAACGTAAAGGAAATGTATATAAATAATAACAAACAAAAGAGAAAAGAGAGTGACAAAAATTGCTGCAAAGAAAAAAATATTTAAATATCTTACCAAAAATTTTAATTATTTACATTACATGAGGCTTGAAACTTGTAAAAAATATTCAAAGAACAATTCGATTTATATTCAGCATCAATAAAATCAAGATTAAACTCCCTTTAAAAACTTATTTCTCAAATATTTCAGGTTATTTTCAAAAAGTTGAGAACAAAAAATAATTATTTTCTTCATATGATTGTATGACTTCTATTGATGAGTCAAATATATTACTTGTTTATTCTACCTGAATAAAAGTCGAATTAGTTTTCTATCATCAAAATAATATAAAATTGTAAGAATTCTGTACTAAAATTAGAGACATCGCCGTAAGCTTATAATTCATTAATTAAAAGAAGAAATTAATAATATCAAATTAATACTTCATTGTGTGTGTGTCGCTTACATAGCCTGTTATATTAAAATGCATTTAAAATAAAATTTTTAATACTTTAACTTGATTTAATTTATAAATTTTCGTTAATTGCGAGTTTATTTTTTAACATACTTTTTTAATAAATAATATGTAACATTTTAAAAATTACGGATATTACGGGGTTCTGAGTTTTATAAAAAATAATGTCTTAATAAAAGGATAGTTAAGTGGAAAAGAAAAAATTTTGCTCTCAATTTATACCACGTATCTATCATCTGATGACACTTTTGAGGCTGAATTCTAGCAATCAATTATCGGGACCTCATTTATGGCTCTCTGTAAAAATGCGAATAGTCATTACTGAAGTTAAAAAAGCAACAAAATTTTTATATGATTTTCATAAATTGATTTGTGGAAAAGGGTCTTTTGATTTGTTGCAGCAATTAAATTCAGTGCCGGTTTATACTTGTATAAAATATATCACTCTGTTTTGCAGTAGCGTTATGGAAACCGAAAATGCAATAACTATTTTTTTCAAATGCGTAGTAAAACCATTATATAATTTAGTAAATTAGATTTAATGAAAAAATAACATTAATAATTTCATTATAATTTGTGGCATATGCTCTTTTATGTGAATATTTCAGCAAGTTATGGTCAAAATCTATTTATATAACTCATATCATCGTATATTGTTTTACATAGAATATAACTTGCGTGCTAATAATGAAGTTACTTTTTTTCCAAGAAAATTTTTTTATTAAATCGTATCTATAGTTGCAAAATTTTTGTAAGGAGTGTTCTTAAACTATATTAATATAATATTGATTCATGCGCCTTTCCTAACAAGTACATATCTGTACGTAACTTTTATTTAAATTGTTAGGTAAAGGAAATAATTATTACATAGTGAAAAGAAATAAGAAAGTTTATGTTTTAAGTGAGCTTATTTTATTTAGAAACACAAAATAAAATTACGAAGTATGGAAATTAACAACGTTTCCGTAGAAGAATATATAGCTAAAGTACTAGAAATGTTTGTTCTATAACCCAAATTAAGTCACATAAAGTTTTATGAGTACGTCAAAACCTGTTTCTTTCTTGAAAAATGAAAGTTACAAGTGTATCTATCCTTCACAAGTTGAAGCATATCTCAACTTGCGAAGATGGATATCTTGATCAATGAATATCTTGATCAAAATATCCATTTAAAATGGATCCCCTTATATGTACATCTTTTTGGCTACGAGAAGGCAGGCCATTTATCTAATGACGGTTGCAGCCTACCTGCTTCTGCATCTGATGAACTTACCTACCAAGGACACTTATCTCAAACAAAAAACATAAAATGGAGAATTTGTGGAGTCCTATACTCACGATTGTTATAAGGCTGGTAAACTGGGGCAATCGCTGGTTCTTCCCTGTGGCAGAAAACTCAATACCTGCCTTTCACGATTTGCCAGTGGGCATTTGAAATAATTTACCTTTAGTATAAAATCCTACCGTCTTTGTATAAAATTCTGCCAACATCCGGATTCATCTGATATTATCTTAAGCTGCTTGGGACATCTCTGGGAGGAAATTTCCATCTCTGCTTTCCTTGTTTCCGACTTACTACTCGTCAACATAATGATTTTCCATTATTGTCAATAAAAAAGAAATTCTCCTCCTAATCATTATTAAAACTTCTATTTTCTTGCTCATATTTTACTTTTTACTTTCGTTCTAAGTAGTCATAAATTCAAAATCTGGAAATAAAGAAATTTAGAAAAATAAAAGTTTGATGTTATTAAAATAATAACAACAAATGTTAATACTACGATACAAATTATTGTTAACTTACCAAAAATTTCAGATGAGATTTTCAGAAGAGTGATACATATTGTTTCCTCCAGATCATAATGTCACTCTTCGCTGCAATGAAAGTGTACAAATTCAAAATCAGTTTGGAGTTGGTTTGTTACATCACTATTAATGTTCGTTTGCGCAGTTTTCTATGAGATTTTGTGGGGCGGAAATGAAATTTGTTACAATACTCCACATAGGCTTTCACATTTACTGTCAGTAATTTAAAAGGCATTTTGAAACACATACGTAAAGACAATAAATTTTTAAAGTATAATACAAAAATAATAAGGGAACTCGGGTACATTTATCGAGAGACACCAAAAATCTTCCAAAGTGCCACACGTGGCTCGCGAGCCACATTTAGGCCACCTAGGCTTTATAATATTTCACAAGCAAATCATTAACCATGTGATGTTGAAAAGATATCGATATTTCTGTTTATGGTCTTAAAAAGTGTGTGTTTCGCAGCTTAAAATTCAATTTAAAATTCTTCTTCTATCGTGTAAGCGAAAACAAAAATAATAATAAAATAATAGCATGAAAAATAAAAACAAAGTATCAAAATGTAGTAAAACCGACACCTTATACACTCATCATGAGACAAAGTTGAAATTGAGGTTAATTACAAATAGTGATTGCACGCAAATGATTCGCAAATGCTTTAAGATGATTGAATTAATTTACGACAAGATGTAACGGATAAGCTTATTAACTACTCTAAACTAATGAACAATCTTCTGATATGATAATCATATTTTGCTATCGCATTCACCCTAAGCATATTTCACTGAAGCTTCTTAGATTTAGTACCACCTAGGAATACATTCGCACTATTTGGTACAGAAAATTCCAAGCTCTCTCACAATCACTGTTGAAGGAAAGAATATGAATCGAATGTTTTTAGTTTCTGCACGCACAACGAGAGTTTTCAGGGCAACAGGTAAATTTGTCTCATTATATTCTACACGAAAATTTTTCTCCGGTGGTAAGAATACAGAGTAGATATTTAAGAGGTTTTTAACAGCTTTTGACTATCAGTATTTCCATGAAATTGTATTAAACAAATCTTGGTAGCAGGTACATTTATATCCAAAATTTCAATAAATGCAAAATTAAACTGTAAGCAAACTTATATAATCAATTTCTTGTGGAAAATTGCTAAACAGCTTAATTTATAACCTAGATTTGAATTCTCCATCTAATAGATTTAATTCTAGATTTATATCTCCAACGATCCAAAGAAATAATGTTAATTGGTGGAAAAATATAATGGTAATTTAGTTTTTAGTTTATATATATATATATATATATATATATATATATATATATATATATATATATATATATATATATATATATATATATATATATATTATATTTATATATATTATATATATATATTTTTTTTTTTGCTTTAAGTACAAATGCATTTAATACAGCAAATTGAAATATTCAAACAAGCATCATTAATTCTTAATTATATTTCTATACACTTATATCTCATATATATATATATATATATATATATGAGATATAAGTGTTTTGCTATATAATTAAGAATTAATGATGCTTGTTTGAATATTTCAATTTGCTGTATTAAATGCATTTGTACTTAAAGCAAAAAAAATTATAATAAATGATACAAGTTTCCCCCTCCCGTTACAGACTTTTATTTTTTAATAAAAATTAAAAGGAGAAATTAAATATTTCTGTAAAGATGTAATATAAAACAAATTCTCTTCACCAATTACAAAAATAAAATTTAAATATACAGAAAAAAATTCATATATAATTGATAGATCATGAACTGTCATCATAGCTTTAAGGAACATATTTCAGATTATTCTATTTCCTCTTAAGTTACTTAATAAATAAATTAAAACACTGAATCGAAAGAAGAATTTATGTTAAAACTATTGATTTATGCATAGAATATAATATGAATAATTATCACATAAATATTCCATATAAGTATTATTATATATAACAGTGCTTTTGTATTCAAAAATGTATAATTTTAAATATTAATACCAAATTCTTTTTACTTTTATTCAAACATTCTTTTTCCTTTAATGACAGAAATGAAATATAAGACAGAAAAGTTTTATCTGTACCAAAAAACTTAAATAATTCCAGACAGTTGTTTTCGATTTTACTTGTGTGCTTAACAGCTACATATAAAGGCTACAAAATATGCCATTTCTGTTTCTAATCTTTCCGCTCGCCAATATTAAACACTTCTGAGATAGTTCTCTCGCCAAATAGGGAAGACTTCTAATGCTGTTAAGCCGTAAATGTCTTTTCCCAACTAGTATAGTTTAAATGCAGAGAAGCTCTATAAAGAGAAACCATCAACGAAATATTAGATTTCCAAGGTCATTTCGCGTTAGATTTCCCTCTGATAAAATCATTTGGTTTCTTAAAATGTTTAATAGCACTGACTTAAAGTTTTTCTAAAATCATAAAAAAATTTCTACTTGCTAAAAGATAAGACATTTTTTTTTTTTTTTTTTTTTTTTTTTTTTTTTTTTTTTTAAATGTGGACTCTATTCTTTTATAAATTTCCTTGCATTTATAAATTTCTTCAAGCTACAAGAAAATAGAAATTGAAGTTAAAATTAATAGTATTTAAAATTGACTTCTAGTTAAAATATTTTTTCCATATTTAACATTTTAAGAACTAAGAAAAATTTAAATTTAAGTGTTGTTAAAAACTGTCTGTCGTGATATTTGTTACAGGTGGTTAATTGGTTTGGTTTCTTATTTATGGATTCTCAATGAAACAACCCAGGTAATTTTATTAAATTTCAATTAATACCCTTACTTTATATTGCATTTAATGTATCCAAAACCTCTTATGATTTCCTTAGTATTTCCAAAAGATGCAGTTGGTTCTAACATTTTGTTTATAAAAGAAAACCAATTACCTACATATGAGGAAATACGATTATTGCCATTAGCAACAACTTAAGTGTCGAATTTAATTCTTGTTGCTTTAAATAGTCTAATGAATTCTTATTCACTAGACTATCTCTAAGCCATAGTATTTGTAATAGTTTAGTTCCAAGTTTAATCTACAAATCGTCCAGTTTTAATTTCTCTTTGAACAAGAGCAACAACTCTCTATATAATCTACTTTTATTATAAATATTAACTTTTGATACGAAAATTTAAAGGTATATATTTAATTGATTTTTAAAAAATATTTATGATATTTTAAATAAATATAACAGTTTAAGAAAAATACGATGATAAATTTCAGCAAAAAGCATAACATGTTTATATATATAGTATATACATGCATACATATTTGTATACTATGGTATTTTAGAATTTTTTTTATACATTATTATATTTTGATAATTTCATAAAAACAATATGCACAAACTCTAAAACACACACATTTCTCAAAAAAAAAAAAAAAAAAAAAAACTTTATTGATGAACCATAAAGATTATACTCTTTTTCAGTTTTATAAGCGCAATTTGATTAAGAGAGCAAGCGTCTGACAAAAGAATTGTAAATCTAAACATTTAACTCTCATAGCTACCAAAATAATTTTGATTTAAATTTTAAAACACATAAAAATACATGAAATTTAGAATATTGTTTAGAAATTGCGTGATATTCTATAGTATTTTGAAAATGTATACATTTTTTAATTTCGGTCAACGATTCGAATTAAATTTTTATTAAGAATAATTTGACAATGAACATCATTAGAATACATATTTAGTGTTAAATATATGCCTGTTTTAATTCAACATAAATTTTCAAAAATATAGCAGATTATGAAATAAATAATTTGTAATGTACACAAACATAAAATTTCAAGTTGTATGATAATAAAATTCAAAGAAAACGATGCAATTCATTTTAAGACTTATAATTGCTTACAGTACATTATATATATATATATATATATATATACAATTTTGTAAAAACTGAAGTGTTTTTTTACTCAAATAAATACTAATTTTTTGCTAAAAAAATGTTTTAATTGAATCATTTGATAGAAAATTTATTATTAACGATTGAGAAACAACTTTACAATAAGTTTTCCTGAACTTTTTTTTAAAAAACTAATGGAAAATTCTAGTCATTATTCCTATATATTGTAAATAATGTATTCAATAAAAATTAATATTAATAACAAATTCGTCTAAAATCAAATAAAGGTTTTTTAGAATTTATTTCAGTTATAAAAAAAATCTTTGTATGTGTGAAGAAAAAATATAAAAAATTGGACTAACAAAGATGTTGAACTTTAAATAATTTCCTTGATAATAATACATTATAATGGTGTAAAGTATTTTACATTTTAGAGCTTTAAAAGACTTGATATTTTGCTTACTTATACTATAGTTAAAATACTAATATTTTGTCAAAATAGTCTGATATATATAATTGTTTGCGTCTTTATAGTAATTTATTACTTATTTTTAGTAAATTTAAGTAGAATTTATATATAATAGGGATCATAAGCCTTTTTTATGTAAAAGTACAAGTTAACAATTTGAATTTTAATTCTAGAAAACTCCAAATGCGTGCAATTTAGGACTGAAAGTACCATTCATGGAAATTGATTGTTGCTCGATCGTAACACCAGGTGTCAGTGGAATTCAAGAAATCGATCGATCGGCGGCATCCCGGATTTCAACATCTTCGCAGGAGTTCCGATTTGCGATAAAATGAAACCTTTTGGCGAAATAATTAAATTTTTTATTCGCTACAAATTTTTTCTCCTTACAAATACACTAGACACTGAAAATTTATATTTTTATATTATGGCAAATGATTTGAATCAAAGAATATAAATATGTAAAAATATCATACTGGAAACATTTTTAGAAATGTATTTGTGATATAAAAAAGTTTAAATGTATTAAATTTAAAAAAATCCAAATCACATTTCATATAAAATGCTTTCTCTGATTATTTTCAAACTTATTATGAATAGCTCTTGGATATATTAGAAATTGTACGCGTGAGTAAATATTAAAATATCTCTAGTAGTTATAATGTAAAATAATTTTTAAAAAATCAGATTTTATAAAGGCATTGTAATGTTTTCTTTAATATATTTCATTAAAACTTACATTTTTTACATAATATATTGTTCATTTTTATTTTTTCTTACTACACCTTTTTTGTTTATACGTATTCAAAACATATTATGTTTGAACCTCAAAACATCGCAGCTGTTTGAACATTTTTAATATTTTAGACAGAGAAATATTTGATATACATTATTTTAAAAAATAATTTCAAATAATTAACAATAACTTTGTAAAAATATGTACACTATTTTGTATATGATGGACTCAATCCTTTGGAAAAGCTTTTACTTCAAAAATTGTATGCATTGTATGCAAATGTATGTTTAATAAATCATTGGCATATGATAATTCTTTTGTTTTTATCACATTTGTTATTTGGTTTGGAATTATCACACAAACATTTATATATATTTAATTCTCTAGAATATATATATGTATATAAATTTAAAAAAAAATTAGAGAAGAGAGACAGAAGCCCCTTTAATAGAAATTTTTCACTTTACTTGGATTTATTTCACTAAAACGTATTTTGCCTTTTTTATCTTCTTCACTGCAACATATATAATGTTTTTAAAATTTTTTTTTATGGGTATGATAAACATATATAGTTCACTCAATATACTTGAATCAATCTTATGCTTATTTTCAAAATAAATATTCATGATTGAATTTCGAAAAAAATCAAGGAAAGCAATCCCAATTTATAATTATAAAAATATATATTTATCAAATAATCTTACCTGGTAATCATAATTTTTTATAACTTTTTCATTTATAATTTCTACAATATGTTCTGTAGAATTTTTTTGATATCATGAATATTAACTCAAAAATTTCAACTATTTTATGTAAATTTGAGTCTAAAGTAAACTAAAGAAAATCTTAAAATCTTTTTCTTAAAATAAAATTGATGGTATCACATAAATATTTATGCATCTTGCTTTAATAACACATGATCTTAACTATATGAGGTAAAATTTCTTAAAAACCTAAACTAGATTATTGACCACTTTTACTTAATTTCTGAATATATTGAAAGAAAATTTTCATAGTACTTAAATCCTTGAAAGATTATGTTAATAATAAATTTTATACAAAAATTTATATTGCATGTTACAATTTATTTCATACATTTTTATATAATATATAGGTAATTAATTTAGATTTTTGAAAAATAACTGGACAATCAAGTCATATTTTAATCTTTTATGAAGTGGAAGCATCTCTACAATTTTACTTATATTTTTCTTTACACAAATTTTCCAACTGTCGTCTTCAATATTTTTAATAATCAAATATCAAATCATTTTCAAATATTTTTTCTAATGTATGCGACTATTCTCTCAAAATATAATAAGTAATATGTATAATTTTACCATATTAGTAAAATGTTTCGCAGTAAAAATCTTTATATTTATCTCAAAAATTTAAGTGTCTTAAAACTTCAAAACTTAAAAATGGTTTTCTTCGCTATATACTTAGTTAATGTTCTGTGTTCTTTAGAGGTGATTTTATTCCTTTTATATTATAAATTTTTAATCATTAAGCACTTTCAAACATTCATAAACATTAAAAACATTTAAAGTACCAAAAAAATATATGAAAAAATAGGAAGCTTTAATATTACATTTTAATCTCTTTCATTCATATTTAGGGTTTTTTTACTTGTAATGTCAATATGTAAGAAAATGAATAAATTAATACAGAATTAATTTATTAATTGAGAGTGATATATACTCTTCAAGTGAGATATGTGTAAGTAATTTTTGGGTGTACAAGAATGCAGATAATATCGATTAAGTTATAAAATTAACTAATAAAGCACTGATATTAAATTATGAAGTACGTGATATAACTCTTTACATATTTAATTGAAAAATAAATAAGAAATTATGAACACTTTAAAAATATTTATTCTAATATTTTCATCATATTAATAAAATGGAAAAAATATGATATATAAATATTGGATTGTATGCGGATTGCAAAAAATTTTAAGCGCGGTATTTGATTTCAGAATATTTATTTAAAATACATAAATGCTGAACTTATGATATTATAATTTAATATTTTAATCATTATATGAAATAATGAATAATATTTCATTATAAAAATATTAAAGATTTAAATTTATAAGAAATAAGAAATTTTTGCTGAAAGAAACACATGTAAATAAGAAACATTCATTTACAAAGCTATTGCTTAAAAATGAAATCTAATTTTGGCCTTCAATATTCCTCTTTATATAAGATATGTTAAGAAACTCTGTCGATTATATGAAAAAAAAAAAAACAATGAACTTTTTACATATATATAGCATAATAGTTCTGTGCATATACATTTATATATATGTGTGTTTATGTAAGCTAGTAATTATTATTTAAATTTTTTTCTATTATAAAACAAAGGAAATCTATGTGATCTTTATCTTTTTATCCTAATATTAAAAATGTGTTGTTCCATCCATAAAACAAACAGAGAAATGATATAATTGTTTAGCTATAATATTTGGTGATTATTTTCTTATATAAAAGATCATTTCAATTTCTCGGAAAACATCGTCGTCGCTTGGCGATGGATTAAAACATCTGGCAACCCTACTGCTCGTTGCTGGGCTCCTTGTAGCTAGAGCTTCTTCTCTCTTTCCTGTCATCTGGAAGGCCGGAGAAAAATCTGCCTCTCGCGTATCTGATCGACAAAGACCCATATCATCGTATTGGTACTGAAAGGGTACAACAAACAAATCTCAAGACCTACAAGTGAACGGATCGACCAGATAGGAAACACTACCATTTGATGCTCACTTTGCCAAGAGCACACGACAGAAAAAGGGGGAGCGATACATTCAATCGAGAAGAGATTTAGATATGTTATGTGCGAGAGAAAAGTGAAGGAGAATCTTGAAAATCGTCACCATCTTCGGACGAGGTGTTGCGCTTGCGCAGCAGTTGTTGTCGCAGGATGATGCCGCGAGTCGTCATGTAGCGAAGGCAATTTTTTTTCAAAGGTATTATATTTTTGAGATCTAAAAATTATCATCCTTCTTGATCAGTTACAATTTTAATGTGAAGACCTTCAATATTTCGCTCGCAATAGGTGAATAAAAAAAAACAAGAACCTAGGCATGTTTTCGATATCTTTGGTTACCTAGTTGCGATATAATTTTTTTCTTTTTAAAAACAATTCAAAACCATTATTGGAAAAAAAATTCTGAAATATTAATGAACTTCAAAGTAAGTGGTTATTTGATATATAAGAGTGTTATCGATTTTTGAAAATATTTTTTGTGATAGAGTTCTCATTAAATTGATCTAACCATATGAATTTTTGATGACATTTATTAATAGTTAAAAATTCTTTTCAGGAATTCTTTCGTATAGATGAACTTTACAATTTACAATAAGTTTACTCTTTCATATTTTTAATATTAACTGGTACTACTTTTCAGTAAAATAAGTACATACATTTTTAAACTGTTAATATTCTTATATAATTATAAGCATAGACTATACAAAAATCTTATTTAAGAGAATTGCTCATTGTTTTCATAAAATTTTAACGCCTTATGATAACCAGAGAAAATAATTTATGCTTAAGGAATAATTTACTAGAAAGCAATAGTTTAATCTTTTGCAAATTACTTTGTAACTTCCAAATACTTGAAATTAAGCTTTCTACTAATGTGTCCTATACGAAAATCAAAAAAACATCAAAGATTGAAGAATATTTATTGTAACATAACAATAAAACCTCCTTAAATAAGTGTTTTTATAATAACATTCAATTATTTAATAAAATTTAAAAATAAATATAGTAAAATAAAATTAAAATAAAAAATTTCGAATTTGTGACGATTTTCAAAGTAAATATGTAAAATTTCCATGCATATTATTAGTGTCCGTTAAACCAGTTATATACTCAATCAAATATAAAATTGTATGTCTTAGTGCTATGAATTAAAATTACTGTTTATTCAAAGTATAGGAAAAGTAACATTTTTCCAATATAAAGTTTAAAACTTTAAATGCTAGAAAGAATTTATATGTAAATTTTTTTGCTGCTATATTTTATTGTACGGCCTTTTTTTGTACAAAAGGCAATAATTGTATTGGTGTTATAAGTGTTTAGAAATGCTTCTACGGAAGAAATCGATATTTTTTTAATGTTTTAAACTATATACGCTACTTTTGATGTGTCTTCCTAATTATAATGTTAAAATGTTAAATGTTTTTAGGTAATACTACGTGTGTTTTAAAGTTACAGATTTTTTAAATTAGGTAACAAAAATATCGAAAACATGTCTAGAGAAAAAGAAAAAGCACTCACGTCTTTAAGTATTTGTTAAAGAAACTGCATTTAATATACTGAACTGATCATATTTCCTTACAAGAAAGTGTTACCAGAACTATTAACACAAGGAACTGAAAGAACTACTTTCTTGGTAATAAAAAGGTTTACTGTTAAGGGAAAGTATACTGAAAATTTATCGACTCTCTTCGACATAGTTTCTAAACATACATATACATATATGCCTTTATTTAATACTAAATAGAGACTTAGACTATAAAAGACATCAGAATTTCTTTTTAATATTTATCTGAAGGTCAGAATACAGCGAATATTCCGGTTTTAGAGCACCAAACACGTTGGAGGAATGTGCCATCAACACCTGTTGAAGTCATCATATATTACTGGTTTACAGTTAACAGCAAAATGATAATTTTGTCACTGCAGTAATTTTACATTTGATAATATACTCCCACCAAGATATTTGATATATATATATTTTTCAAAAGATTAAAACTCACAAAATTTACAGAATAAGATTATTTGGATAAGATGAAATTTCCCCCCGATAATATCTTCATAGAACCTGCATATTAGATATCCTTTATTCTTTGTTTTTTCCATATTATTGAAGAAAAAACTGCTTTTTGAGAAAAGAAATTTTAATTTCTGTTAAGGCGCGAGGTCATAAATATTATTTTCGGCGGTATCCGGCAAAGAAGGGACGAATGTTGCAGCCTAAAGGGCGAAGGGGAAAGACGAATCGAAGAACACGTCTTGCAGAACAGCCCGATGATTTCTGTCAAAAGAAGAACTTTTTGCCAACAAACCATTCACTCCACGAAGACGACACTCGAACGCTCTGACGACTAGGAGAGAAGTTGCGCTCAGACCGGAGCAAATGGAGGGGACGACCATGGTGGTGGCAGGCAGCGGCGGGGGCGAGGATGCGGTGGTGAACGCGACCCTCAGTCCTCACGAGGAGTGCATGAAAGAGCGCAAATGGTGGTGTTTCCTTCTGTCGAGCGTGTTCACATTCATGGCGGGACTCTTCATCATCCTGATTTGGCGCGCATTTGCTTTCCTCTGCTGCCGGAACAAGGAGAAGGGCGGCGCCGGAGCGGCCAAAGTCGCGAAGGTGACGGCGGCGGACCCGAAAGGAGGGGCGGTGGCCGGTGGAAACGAAATAGGATTTATGACCGAGGCGAAGGACTGGGCCGGGGAGCTCATCTCTGGGCAGTCGACCACAGGAAGGATTTTGGTGAGTTCCTTTGCACAAAAAATGAGATTATTTTTGTGATTAAAACTTGTTTTTAAATCTTTTAAAAATATAAAATGACATGAAATTATAACTTTCTAATCAATAGATCTTGTAAGACAAATTACATTAGAATTTCAAAAATTACAGTTATCTTACTGAAAATTCTTGAATACATTATAAAATTACTCATCATTTCTATAAAATTATATGGCAGAACTGAAATAAGCAAAATACTAGATATCATAGGTTTCATGGAATATTGATAGAAAACAATGCCAAGTTATTCTCTAAATTCAACTCATTTCTTCTGAAATAATTTATCAATATATTTCGCAAACTGTTTTTAACTGGAAAAATTTAAAAATCTAAACTTTAATTATATGCATAATTCATTTAAATTTTTTATGTAGAATTTCAGTTATATTAAGTATACCACGTTTTTCCTGTTTCCTTTATTTTTACCTTTCTAAAATAGATTGCGATCGTTGTTCAATCACTTTTTTAATATTTTTCAAATAAAAACTCTTATTCTATGTTCTGATTATGAAAGATTAGAATTCTAACAATTCCAATTTTTTATGAAGAAAATAATAATTAATTAAATGCATTAATTTATCACATGCGTGTTATTGATTGTTAAGATCTTTTATATCTAAATATTTAAGATATTTATGGGCGTACTGGAATAAAAAAAAGTCTAATTAAAAAACTAAATAAGTAATCATATCTTAAAACAATACATTCTTGAATTTTTTGCATATTTAAAATCATGTTTCTTTGTGAGTATTATTTTGCGGATAGCACTGACCAGATTGCAGCAAATGCTTCTGCAAAATAGTATTCATAAAGAACCATGTATTAATTTCACAGATACTACTCTTTCATACAAAATATAATTTGAGTGGCAAAATTTTCTAGGGTTAAGTTACTATATGTATTTTTTCTATATTAAAATATATATTATGATCAATTTTCTGTTATTCTTAAAACTTTCTAATGTAAGTTACTTTCTGGAATAATAACTTTATTTCTAAAACACGTTAGCCAATTATATATGGGTTACAAGATTTTTTTCATAATGGCATTTATAGAAGGAAAGTTTATATAGAATATAAATTATGTTAACAGATAAAAAAAAAAGAAAAAGAAAATTATGTGTGAATACTTTTATATAAAATATATTTATCATTACATAGTAAAATTTTATAACTTTATATTTTTTACACTCATATCAAAGTAAGAAAATATTTAAATTTTGTATTAAGAGTGACTAAACTTATATAATTCTGAAAATCATATAATTCTGCTCTTAAGTAAAATATTTAGGAGAAAAGATTGTCACTCATTAATTTCATATAAAATAATTGTATCATATCTTAAAAATATTTTTTAATCCAAAGATAATGTAACAGAAATATTTTCTTTTATAAAATAAATGATATAAAAGAAAATATATATGAGGTTAAATATGTATACTTCAATTTAAAAATTTTAAGAATTAAAAATTATTCTACACTTGGACTATCTTTGAGTCCTTTAAACTACATCAATTTCTGAGAGATTCTTTTATAACTTAGTTTTCATTCAGTAACGTAATAACTTAATTTATGTAAAATTATTGAGCATAGTTGTATGATCATAATATATGTTACCTGATTATAATATATAATCTATAATTATTGTTTACTTTCCTTCCCTTTTAGCTAATATCTAAAAAAGGGAAAATATTCCCTTACAACATTTAATAAAACACTCAAGTCTATATTTATTTAACAAACAACAATTTTAAAGTTTTTGCATGCTATTCAAAGTTTTTCTTTTCAAACATCCAAGGTTTTACTATTGATTATCAAAATTTCTTGTAGTAATCATATATTATTAATTCTGTCGCTATTATTATTGCAATAGATATAATTATAATACATTTTATTTGTTCAGTTTGAATTTCATTACTATGTTTAACATATAATAACTACATCAAATCATACAATTATATTTAGCTAAAATTAGTACAGTTCGAAAATAACATAAGTATATACATCAGAGTAACTAAATTTATTATAGGTTTTATTCTACTATTATATGAATAAAATTATATCAAAAATTTATATATCGATTTACTTTTGATGAACAGTAAATAATTGAAAAATAAATGTGTAATGTTTCAACGAAAAAAGAAATACATTCGAGTTATGGGTTTTAATTTTTTCAATTATTATTAATTGGAATATACGAAGTCTTAATCGGAAAAATTAAAACTTATCATGCACAAGCACATGATTCAATAACTACCATTCATATAGATATTCTTTCCGTGGAAATATATAGAAATATCAGACAAAAAAATAATAGTAAAATCAAAAAATAAAAAGAAGCAAATTAGAAAGCTTCAATGAAAAAATAGACTTAATAGCTTTAAAGAAAAAGAAAAGCAATATATATACGAGTATATAGTTTTCCATGTATCAAAACTGGCAATTACTTAAAAAAAAGGCTTCAGAAAATATTTTGCAAAATTATAATAAAGGAGTACATACAATGTTGTGGTAGGACGTTTTCAGAAACATGACAAATAATTTATTACACAAATGTAATTTATTTTAGAAAAATCCAAATTCTATTTCTTGAATAAAATATTTTATAGGATAAGTTAAGAAATCTTTACAATAACACATAATTATTAAGAAAATACAGGCAAACGATCAAAACCAATTTTTAGAAAAATTGCCAGTATTGGGTTTTTTCGAATAATATAGATTTATAATCCTAATTATTACCATTCAGTTAATATTTATTGCTAAAATCTATACATTTTTATTGAAATTTAGAACTATATAAACTTCCTGTTATGTACATTCATCCTAAAAGCAAAACAATTCAATAGCGTTTAATTAGAAAAAAATGCAAAAAATATCATTGATATTATGCAAAAAATATCATTGAGTGTATAACATAACAGTATTCTGCCAAAATATTTTGAAATTATTTTATTTTCATTTAAATTAAATACATTTACATCTTCTCTTGTCATTTTTGAAAAATAAATTGCAGAATACTCACTTTAGACTATGAATAATTGAAAAAACATACATAGTCTTTTAAGAAAATTCCTTTTATTATATTTCTGTTTGAAACGCAAAAATCGAAATGGGGATATTTAATTTTGCAAATAATATTAGCGTTGAATCAAGGAATTTATATTTGTTTTGAAATCAATTATCCTGTTTTCATGCATAACTATTTAGTGTCAGCATGAACATTATAAAAATGTCTTGTTTAATGTGTAAAGATTTACATTAGCATGAAAAATAGGGAATTCACTCTTATATTATTCTTATCATAGCAGAATAAAATAGGTAAACTAAAAATTGCCCAGTGTAGTGTATTTGAATTCCAAATACTTAAGAAATCGAGTTTAAAGGTTTAAAAAAGACAAAGATTCTCAATAACATTCTCCAAAAGAGCTGGACAACTTAGTAAATAACCTACATTTTTTAAAGTAGCACTTTAGTTATAATAAAAACTACAAAAAAAAAAAAAAAAAAAAAAAAAAAAAAAAAAAAAAAATTTGGAGTTTGGGTAGGTATTTTCTTACAATGGTATCATTCTCAGAGTTTAATATCTTCCGAATTGCATTCATTGAATCGTTAGGAGCTTCGATTTTTTAATGAATTATCAATTATTAGGTTAGGCACATGAATTATCAATTATATTTTAGGTAGGATTTCTCTACTGTTTAGAATATATATGATTATGTTTGATCATCATAAAGTTTACTTAAAAATTGGCACCATGTTTATTCAGCGAAAAAAAATCTCAATTTTTCTGTAAATATAAGAAAGAGCTCTTGCTTTTTCATTCATCTTCATTCATTGCGAAGGACTTTTGGAATGGATCCAAGGAATTAACATGTTTTACTTAAAATTAGATTGAAGTCCAAAAAAGCCCCCAGAAGTGAGAATATTTTAAAGTAATGTTTACCTTTCTCTTAAAATAGAATTTATATTTCTCCTGGCTATTTAATATTAAAAGCATTAGGCAATGTGAGAGTGTTATGTGAGGGACTCGAAGTCTTTGATCGCAAATGACATATGTGATTCAAAGAGAACTGAAAAATACAGAACGTTGCTGTTTCGTAAAGTAAATGAAAAGAAGTTTTTATAAGCCTTGTAATGTTATGAGGATTAATAAAGGGGCGTCAATTAATAAAATGATCATTAACTTCTGGATTTCTGTCAATTCATTTGTGTTCGAATCACGATGTCAGAACATCATCCATTGTTCTAGCTTTCTTTATTGGTTAATGCATGTTTTCTAAGTTAAAATTATAAAAATAATTAACATATAATTTATCTGACTTATTTTCTTTGGTTTCTCTTGTATACATAGGCACATGTACCGAAAGAATAAGAGGTATAATCTTTGATACTGAAAAAATATGAATTCATATAATATTTTACCCCGTGAAATAATCTCATCCAACAGTTGTGTGAATGAATGCTTAGGACTAAGAGTAATACGATATATTCACAACAGAATTTTTCAATGGATTCATTGTGTCATATTTTATTTTGTGTAAGACTAGTTAGACTCAACAGAAAAAAATACAGAAATATTATAAAGATCTTTAAATTTTTCTATTTTTTTTTCTATCAGCATGACATGCGTTAAATGTTTTTAAATAATACAGTAAAGGAAGTTATAAAAGAAAAAATTCTGAGTTTAATAGGAAATTTATCAATCAAACTAACATATTTGGAAATATATACACCAATTTTACTTAGCTAAAAAAATTCATTAAATAATAAAAAGAATATATTCTAATATTGACCAATCATGAGCATTTTGTGCCAAAATCAATAAATGAGTAAAATATATCTACAAGTAGAAAAAAAGGACATTAATTATCTTTATACTAAAAATCATTAATCTTTTGATGATAAATTGGTTACTTTATAATTTCTGATTCCTTACAGATAACAAAATAACAATAGTAATAATATCAAGTAAAATTATTTAATTTGTGGTGCTAGTTCTTATGTAAGAAGCCATATAGCATTAGTACAATATTAATTCATTAATTAATGGATACTTATAGTAACTGTCAACAAAACTTTTCAAAATTTCTCGAAGTTCAAGAATAAGAGGAATAAAAATGTATTCTGTTGAGATAAGCTTTACAAAGCCTATCAGAGTGCAAAAAATAGCTTAATTGAACCCAAAGAAATTTTGTTAAAAGTTATGAGTGATTTCTTTTAGTAATATGTAATAAACAAAAAATTTATGGGTATCAATATGTTATGAAATAATTCTCAGAAGCTTTTAATAGATTTAACATTTTTAATTGCTTCAGTGTAAAAAATATTTAACATTTAATACAGAAAAATTGTGCTTTATGTGAAAAAATGCTTAAAATTTTATAAATTTATGAAAAACTATAACTAATTTTATCACCACACAAATAACGCATTATATTTAGTCATAAATATCCTTAAAACTAATTTTTTTGTTAAACTCAATGAAACCTATAAAAACATGAACATTTACTTATTTAGGTTAAAAATTTAAAAATAAAAAAGCTTACTGATGTGAGACTCAGTATTTTTATAAAACTAAGTCAATTTATTTCTGTGAAAATTTTTGATATTGTTTTCTAACAAATTTATTTAAAAATTATTAGGCTTGATAATATTAATGGTAATGAAAAACCAATTAAAATAGTGATAATGGAAACCAAACTTAGCTCATCATTGGTAGGAAGAGAAATCATGTAATTTGTGTCAAAAGTAATTACATCAATTTTGAAATATGTGTCGAAATGTTAAATACTCACATTTGGTAATTGTCCAAATCATTAATGTACTAGAGCAATATATTTAACTACACAGATACACATTTTCTAAGGCAGTCTTTTACTTTTTATAGATGCACTCATGAATGAAAAAGGGTTTTTGGCCCTTTTCCTACTATTTGAGCGTAGAAGCGATTCATTTGCTTGAAAAATAACCCTTATATGTGGTTGGTGCTAACTGTGGTGACTGCTAATGGGTTCTTTTCAGGGTCAACTGAGCATTGCGTGCCATAGTTATGTGCGCGTGCACGAAATAGAGATACCCTAAATAGCTAATTGTGTTCTACTGGTACAATATTTATTAAATGAGTAGGCTTATGATGAATGATGTGATTCTGAATCTTAGTTTTCTATATAAAAATTGTCAATAAATCATTTTTGATTTGAAAACATATTTATTAAGTAAAAATTCTTGGGAAAAAAACTGTGAATAGAAAAATATAATTCCTTAATTGATAAAAAGTGTTCAAACAATATATTATTTTCTTAATACATCCGGGTACACAGTATGCCACAAGATGAAATCACTAAAATATAACTTTTTATAAATTACATTAAAGCATTGGAGAGTGGTTTTAAAGAATGCACTTTAAAGCAAATATACAATGTGGTTTTGGATACCTGCAGGATGTGAAAATCATTCAAAGCACTCTTGTTTACCATATTTAAGGAAAATTTCATTGCTTACATGAAATTATTTTATCAAAACTTCTAATTACAAAAATGATTTCTTAGAACAATTACCTATAGAGTTTATATAAAACAGTGTATAAAAAATTTTTAAGCTGAAGGTTACTTTAAATATTTTAATTTATCATTGTTTAAGATAAAGATTATCTATGAAACAGTTCTGAACTTTTATGAGCACTTAAAAAATACTAATTTACAAACTCTGAATTTAAATAAACTTAAAATCATTTAAATTTAGACATAAGAATAATATTTTAAAAAATGAGATTACTGTTGACTTATTGTACATAAATGATAAAATTCATTAAAAATAATCTAAAAGAAAAATTAAGACCGTAACATTTTTGTTGCACTTCATTTCAATTGGATATGAGAGTTTTTCAATTAATATTTTTTATGTAATAAAGAGGCTTCTAATACTGTGCATTTTCAAAATATTAATCTGTGTTTGATTTTGTTTGAAATAATAGTTAGATTAAAAATAGTTAATTAAATAAAACTATCTTTCAATCTTACTTAATTATGGAAACAGTTACTAAAAGTTCATAAATATTTTCAAAAATCATTTTTTAGTCTTGTTTAAAAATGCCATAGATTATGTTGCTAAATGCAGTTATTACACACACACACACTCACACACACACTCACACACACACACACACTCACACACACACACACTCACACACACACACACTCACACACACACACTCACTCACACACACACACACTCACACACACACACACACACACACACACTCACACACACACACACACACACTCACACACACACACTCACACACACACACACTCACACACACACACACACACTCACACACACACACTCACACACACACTCACACACACACACACACACACACACTCACACACACACACACACACACACACACTCACACACACACACACACACACTCACACACACACACACACACACACTCACACACACACACACACACACACACACACACACACACACACACACACACACACACACACACTCACACACACACACTCACACACACACACACACACACACACACACACACACACACACGTGTGTGTGTGTGTGTGTGTACGTTTTTAATTAAAACTAATTTTTTTCATAATTTATAACATCAAAAATAAACTTTTTTTTTTATCTTATTTTGAAATTTTTGATATCAAAAATTTTGAATGTTTCTAATATTTTTAAATAAGCGAAAAATTCCTTCTTATTATTGAGCAAAACAATTTTTAAAAAGTGATGGGCAGTGGGTGACTATTCCTTTCTTTACAATATCGTCGGAATTTACTTCTCATTTATGGTTACTCAGTGAGCATCTGTAAATCAAGTTACGGAGGCGAGAAGCATACTACTACAAACCCGTTTATAAAATAAGCCTCTATCATGCATCTTTCCAGAAGAAGAGACAAAGTAACAGAGAGAGAATAGGATAATGAAGCATCCCGGCCCGCATTGGGATTCGAACCCTGAACCAACAGCCGAGAAGTCAGGAAATCTAACCACGAAATCACCGGTCTCCTGAACAAAATAGTGGTCAATATTTAATTAATATGTTGAATGCAGGACAATGCAGTGATTGTCTATATATTCAAAGAGTACTGGGGGCCTTTGATTGCATTAAAGTCTTAAATACAGTCTACTATATATTTTAATAAATGTTTGCAAAATAAAGTGGATTTAGTAGAAATTAATGTAGTGATTTCCAATGCTTATATCTCATTTTAATTTAAAAAAAGGTCAAGCACAAAGCAATGCTGTGATTGTGAATTTAATTACTTTAAAAACTTAGATTATAGACTATATTTCTCCGTAAATGTGTGCGAAGTATAGCCCATTCAATGCAGAGAAATGCAGTTCTTGTCAATATTTTCAAAAGTACTTCGTATACAGTCCAGTGCAATAACTGTAAAAATTTCAAAACACCTGAGAGCTTTTGATTATCTAAAAATTTAAACTATAATGCTCTATATTTTTCATAAATTTAGGCGATACAAATTACAAAATTAGTTCATTTAATACAGTGTAGTGGAGCGACAGTCAAAAACACATGCAATATAGTGTAATTTCGTAATTATCATTATTTTCGAAAATAATAGAATCCTTCTTTAAGAACTTTAACTACAATGAATCATATTTTTTTATTAATTTATTTGAGATATTGCATATTTAATACAATGCAATGCAATACTTGTCAATACATTCAAAAATATATAAAATGAAACGAAATGCAGTAATAATCAGAATTTTTAAGAACGACTAAACCTATTGTTATTTCAAGAACTTAGTTTATAACACAATAAATGTTTGATAATTTTACGATAGAATTATTTAAATTACATAATCTGTTAACTATTACTCACTGACAGAAATATAATATTTATATGTATCAAATATTAATATAGACATAAATGTTAAACAGCCTGTAAATTCGGAAATTCTTCAACCATTTGAAAATATAAATTAAAAAAATCAGATTTTTTCATATATGCAGATTCAAATTACATAATTTAAATCTGCGAACTTGTATCGACACAGTCTTTTTCATGTGTTCAAATATGAACGTTTTATTATGAAGTAAAAAAATATTTTATGAATGCTAATTTTGTGAAATCAATGATACTTAAATAATTGAAATTATTTTAGTGTATGGATCAAACCCATATGATATAAATTTTATATATTTTAATCGGAAGTTATTACAAATTTTTTTAACAAATAACATTATGGTTTTATTTTTATACTGTCCACATTATAAATTATATCAATAAAAATAATAAATAATAACAATTTCTATCTACATCAATAATTCATACAAGTAAGATTTTATAATTTAGTACAGTTTATATTTCTGTCGAATTTATGATAATTTCCAAGAGCCCGTTCTTTCACAATTCTGAGCATTTATGAGTAATTCCCAGAGTATCAATTTTACCTTCCAACACTGCCTTTAATAGTTAAGATACTTTTATAAACCTTGAAAGACTTGTAATATTTAAAAGTTAAATATATAGACTAACATTGACAACTTTTAACTAATGAAAAAAGAAGCTGTATAGGAGCTCTATCACAAAAAAAGTAAAACTAACTTTTACGATTGCCAGTCAGAATTTTTTTTTTCCAAAGCAGTTTGGTTTTTCTAAGATTACGTATTTCACATGTCAGAAAAAAATACTTCAAACTTAAGACATAAAACTCGAAATGAACCTCGAGTGTTAGAGTAATTCTTATTATCAGTGTAAAAGCGAATACGAAGTAATAAAACAAATACGCCTTGTAAAACAAGAGTTAGGACAGGTAAGGAAATAAAACAGCTCATGTGAGAGGGAAAAAAGTGGGAAAATTTTCTCTCCATGTTCTCTCCATCTCCTTTTGATACGAGAATCTTCTGTGACGTCAGTATTGACGTCATTCTGGGAAAAAGCAACAGGCTTTAATGGCTCCTTGTTTCCATGGTTACGCAAGGGCATCGCAACCGACCAATAAGGATCAGAGAAAGATCTTCAGTTCGATATTTGCTAGCTGGGATGGGGCCAAGGATTTTAGATATAATTTTAGATATTTTTAGATGCTTTCTGATCATTAATTCGCTTACAAAATAGCATTTTCTTTTCTTTTTTTTAGATTATATACAGAAGTTAAATATCGAGAATTAATTAAGTGAAATTTTAAAATTAATACTACATTTAAATTTTTAAATTATGCAACAATTATAATAACTTATTTGCAAGTTTATTTAAACTATTAATAAATAAGTCTTGGAAGATAACTTCTAACTAAAATTTAATATCTATCAAAACTGTTAATATAAAGTAAAAAACTTTGGAATGACTTTTAATAAATTAATTGTCATTAATTGCATTTACTATAGCAACTTATTTGTTATTTTATGTATTAACAAAAAAGTTACAATATATCAAATCAATATACAAACATTTATTAAATATTTGAATTAACCACGAAAAAATATTTTTTTAATAATTTCTTAATTTATGATAAAAATTACAAATATTAGAAAACATAGAAAAGTGTAATTTTGAATATAAAATGAATGCAAATATCATTAAAAGGAAGAAAAAAATCATTTTAAAGATATTAGTCCAAAAATCAAATTAAAATGTTTCAGTATCATCAAAATGTAATACGAAAAAAGTTATGGCGTAAGTTTAAAAAAACAATATATTTCTCCGAAAAATAACTGCTGAATCTTCATAACACTTAAAACGAGTTTATGTAAATGTTAACTATAAAATTTGAACTCTTATAATTGCACTTGTCTGTAATTTCTAAAAGTATGATGAAAGGAAATAATACCAATCATGAATAGATCCAGAATCAAATTAAATTTTCGCTGTAAAAATTATCAAATTATGAAGCATATAAATTAAATTCATTAAATTCATCATTAAAAGTTTATTTTGGTGAATGCATGAAAGCATAACAGCGTATCAAGCAGTTTATTCATTTAAGTTAATTAATAGGCGTGCATGATCTTTGGCAATAGGTGTGCAAGCCTATTGCAGAATTGCGGAATTAAATTAATGGGCGTGCAAAGCTATTCGCAGACATGGCTATGTTTAGAAAGGTCAAATATATTCAATTCAGTTTAAATTTTATGAATGAATTAGGTTTTATAGTGTGCAATATACAGCAACGTTAATAAAAATATATGTTACAGTTAACGTAGCTTATATTCTAACTTTCAATTTTTCGAGCTCATGCAATAAACAATAATAATGTATTGGAATTAACTCTTACAAGAATTAAAATTTAGTTGATTTATGAATATCCTAACTTAAAAAGGGGTTACAAAGCGAAACAATATTAATGACCTAAAAATTACTCATATGTATTAAGGTTTTTCCGAATAAATAAAAGCATTCAAGGATTTTATATTGCAGTGAATAAGAAATTTTATTATTTTATTTTTGGTATTGCATAAAGTCACAAACATGCTTCCAAAAGCTTGATCTGAAACTAAATAATTTTTTCATTGAATATCTTTACATTTTTCTATTATTTAATAACATAAATGTAATTCTATTAAGAAAATGGGCAAAACTATTTTGTTTTGATAGGGATTTATTTAAATTATAGTTAGTATACTGGAGTTATAGCCGGCACATTTAAATTTTCTGAAATCAAGAGAATTGGAGAAATTTCATTAAATGCATTTTCATAAATTTGGAAAAGATATGGAAATAAATTATCTAGATTCACAAGATAAAAATAATTATTTCCATAAGTATTATTGAATATGGTTACTTTTAAACTTATGTTTTAAAAGTAAAAACCGGTTGGCAAAGATAAAATTAAAGAATGTCTAAATTTCATCTCTAGCTTTGTGTATGTCAGAGCTTTGTAGGTAAATTCATTATATATATTTTCCCCAGTTTCCGCATCTGGAAAAAGCAATTATTTTTATGTTATCTTAAAAATAGTAGTTATTTATCATTTTCAAAATCTTTGAAAAACTTTTTACATGAGCTAAGAAATAGCGAAGCTTTTTACAAAAGCAATTTTTTCTTACTCTAAGTAGACTAATTGTTCTCCATTTGAATGAAGTCTTCGTTAAATTTTCTCAAACAAATACCTTAAAAATAGGAAATTTAACTCTTCAGGAAACTATAGAGTTTTAGCATAGAAATAATGATATTACATTGCCAGTTAAACAGTAATTTTTTTTCATTGGGATTATCTTAGGATAACCGAATTGTCTTTAACATCAACGAAAAATGGTAAAATTTGAGATGGAAATTTTTCAACATCCCTGATTACTTATCTTTTTATTTATCAAGTACTGGTAATGTTTACCAGCTAATTTTTTAAATGCTCACGACTACAACATCTAATTTCAAGGCATGTGTAATCAAGGTATATGTATAGGCATAATCCAGGCATATGTATAGTGTATATGTATTGAAACACCTCTTAAAATGTCTACTCCTCTTTAAACTTTTATTGTTTGAATAAAGTCCCGTGAATAAAGCAAACAAATAGCTCTACTTAATGATTTTAATTGGTTGATTGAAATATTCTCGATCATATTCTCAAGTGCTTGGATTTTACAGTTTTACGGATTTTAGAGGAGCGATGCCTTTTTTTTTAGATTTTTTAAAAATTTTTGGTCTAATTGAGACGGCATAACAACGATACATTTTCTGGGATTAGAAAAAAAAACATTTCATTGCATAGACAAACCTGATTATTTTACTTCAGTTGTTCCCCAGGAATAATGCAGAAATAAACGTATCAATCTTTTACTTTATGATCTTTATGGTTTTCAGGAAACTTTCCTCAAAACTAAAAATTCCATTCGTACGATTCCTTCCTTAAAAAGGAAATCCTCCACCAGGTTAGCACGATGTGGCCTGCAGTTATCGTCCATTAGAATGAAATCATCCCCGACTGCTGCAGCGTAAGGGACTACAATAGGTCTGAGGATCTCCTCCCTATATCGGCGACCAGTCAGAGGTCCCTCTCGAATGATATAGAGGTCTGAGCGCCAGTCAATGGAGATGCCACCATACACCAACACTCCCCCACCACCAAATCTGACACTTTCGTCCACGAGTGCTGGAATCTACTGCCACGGTCCCTCCAGATAAAAATATTCCTATTATCAGGATGAACAGAAAAACGGAACTCATCAGAAAAAAGAACATTGCTCCATTCATTTCTCCTCCAGTTCACATGCTCTGTTGCCCACTCCCTGAAGTCGCGACGATGCCTTGATGTTAGTTTAACACATACCATCGGTCGGCGAGCATACAGACCTACACTATGGAGCCACTTTCGAACAGTCTGAGTTGAAACCGTGGTGTCAGTAGCCGAGCGAAGCTGTTGTTGGAGAAGAGTAGCGTTCATATTTCGGTGTATCTGAGCTGTTAACACTAAATAATGATCTTCACTAGGGTGTTGTTGCCCATTTACGACTTTGCCCTGGTCTGCGGCCTGCACTTCCAGTCTCCAAAAAACGGTTCCAGATCCTGGAAATCACACTTTGTGACACTCCAATGGCTTGTGCTACTCCTTCTTGAGTTTGGCCCACTTTTAACTTACCAGCAACTCTCCAAGCTTCTGAATCGGTTAAATGACTTCGCTAAGACATCGTACTCATCGAAATAAAGCAGTGAATACCGATCATCCTTCTATTCATTGTCTTTTATTCAGTTCAAAGTCAAATTTCATTCACTGCCGCTGAAGTGACGTTTTTGAAGTCGAACTCAAAATTAACATACTCCACAGTTTGAAAATCAGAAAAAAATTTTCATTTGTGATTCTCTTCTTCCATTTTCAGCAATAAAATTTCGTTTATATCATCTTTATTTTATATAAAACTTACAATATCCTTTAATTGTTTTGAGCAATGTATATATATATATATATATATATATATATATATATATATATATATATATATATATATATATATATATATATATATATATATATTATAGTTAAAAAGTAAGCATTTAAATTATGTGCGCAAATTGTAAAAAGATTTTTACTCTTACATAAATCAAAGTTTAGTCTTTTATAGTTCTACAAAATATTTAGCTTATTCTTAATTTCTTTCATGAACCTTTTTCCCTCACTTGCTTTCTGAGAATTTCTTAAATTTTTTTCCCTATTAAAAGGAATAACAATCCTCCTCTAACTCAACACACATAATTCTTAATATCATATATTAAGCCTACAAATTTGCAATGATACACTTAAAAATCACAAATATTTTCAGAAATAGTAATAGAAATATTTTTATAGTGAATAGTTTGTGAATATAATTGACATCATATCTATCTTATCTTTCATTCCTTTATTTGTCTTAAAATCCTTAAACTTTTGCATTATTTGATTCTTTACTTGTTATGTGATCTGGGTCAGCAGTGAAACATTATAATTATACTATAAACATTATAATTATAATAAGGATTAAATAAGGATCATATAGATAGTTATTAAATTAAAAATTATAAAATGCTGAAATACTTTTCCAAAGGAAAATCTATCATTGATTAAAATTTTTTTAAGTAATTCAACAAATTTTAATAAATCACAAATTTTAAAGGAACTGAATTATGAGTAATGATATCTTTTTGTAAACAGTTAAAAAATTTAGTAAAAACATTAATTTTAATGTTTTTTTTTTTTGTCAATAAACTTTGTCATTTTTAATATTATATTCTCATACACAAAGAAAGCAATATTAAATATCTCTACCAGGCAGTACAAAATTAGAATTCATCTACCTAAAAATTTTATCTCCTTTACAACAATAATCTTACGTAAATTCGCGAATGTTTAAAGTGTAGTATTTACCCATGATTAAACTCATTGAAAGTAAAAAGAAAAGTATATGTTTTGGATTTTCTTGAAGAATCTGTTCTTATTAATATTGGGTTCACAATCATGACTTACTGTTGTAGAAAACTTCGAGATTTTTATAAAATCTATGAAAATTCATAATTTTTACATTTATTTTACAATTATTAATCTGATTAAAATGCTATAAATATCTAAGCAGCATTTATATCTAACTATTTCAATCTATATTTGTATTTACTGTTCTAAAATCTTACATTAAATTTAAAAACATATATAATTTAAAAATGGTTGTTCTTTTGCACATTGATTTCACAAACTCCGTTATTTCTTGGTAAACTGCATGATATCATCTTCATTTTACTAAATTATTTTAAAAGAGAAATTTTTTTTTAAAAAAAGGAGAAATTAAAATTATCTGTAAATTTCTATTTTCTCTCCAATTAAAACATAAATTTATTAAAAGATACATTTAGAAAATTAATTAATTCTTTATAAATCATTTTTAAAAGGCATGAGAAATTCGAAGATACAACATTATTAGTATAGAAAATATGATATAGAGAACCGAGTGTTGTAAAACTAAACTTGATGAACGTGAACATTTTAAAAATGCCTCTTCGTGTATAATACTCATTTTGGATGATTGAAACTGAAAATCATATTATTTTTGCAATCATTTTGAAATCTCTAGATTAAAATAAATAGAAAAAAGATTTTCTATAATCACCAGTTTAAAAATATACTTAAAGAACATTAAATTTCTTGTACTTTGCAAATCTTAATATTTCTATAGCTTAGCTTATTAATTATATTTTCATGAACACAGTAATCAATAATTAAATTTATTTGAAAGTTTTCTATTTTATATTTAAGTGGCATTTGACTGATAATGTCTTTTTTTTATAATATCAGAAATTTTTTTAAATATCTCTAGTGATAAAAATTTTTTGCAATGCTATGAATTTATTTAAATTAAATCACTTGAAATTTTTATTTTCTACGCTAAAAAAATATTAAGATCCTAACATTACATTTTATTTCTTGTTATCGCAATACTTTATTCCTTTAATAAGAAAATAAAAGTACTGATAAATACGTTTCAGTTGAATGAAAAAACATTCTCTTTAAATTTCAAATAGTTATATGTAAAAAGAAATTAAACAGTAAGTTTAAGTTAGTTATGCAAAAGAGTTAAATTTTCTATTCTGTTAGCGCAGTAATAAATGCTTAGCCAAATTCGATTCAGTTATTACAATGAATATAATTTTTTTTTAAAGAGAGCACTTTAACTTAAAAACTTCTTAACTTAAGACGAAAATGAGATAAACGACGTTAAATCATCCTAGTCACGCTTTAAAAAAATAGCGGTGAAATAAGTTCTGAAACTTTTGTTAAAGTAAAAAAAAAATGCATTCTTGCCTTCCTTTTTGTTTTGCTTTTTTTGAACATCCGTTTCTTCACTGTAGAATATATTCTTGTTACTTCTCACGTATATGATTTTTATAGTGAAAACTGTTTTATTTTTTATGACAAACCATCATGAATTTTATGTGATACGTGCCATTAAAAGTATTCAGTAAATTTTGTGATAGTTACAAGCAAAATAAAGAAATAGTAAAAAAAAAGTGAAGATTACGTGATCTGTAACCATCAAGCACTATTGCATGCTCTTCAAAAGGTTACGCGGGAGATAGTGACTATCAAAAACTCGAAAAGATTGACATTTTATACAAAATGCAGGAGTATTGCTTTTATAGTTTTATATATAAAACTTTTTTAGAAAAAAATTAAATATTTTAAAATGTACAGTTATTTATCATGTTTGTTCAATCATTATCCATGTTTTAATTTTCGAAATATTTCGAAATAAAATTGAATATAAATGTACATTAAAACTTAGGAAAAGGAAACCTTGAGTTAAAAACTTATGTATAAAGAATGTAAATTTCTAAATCAATTTCATAATCTAAGACATTTTGAAAATTGACTTAAAAAGGAAATTGTTTCTTTCATTATTCAATTCCTGCTAAAAATACTAGGTTGTTAGGAAAGTAATTTCGTTTTTCACACCTGGATCAGTTTTTTGCTTGTAAAAACCAACCATTTTGAGAGTGTGGATTAATGGTACTACCAAAAAGAGAGCAACGTTTATTGCACAAGAATTGACAATATACAATTAAATTAAATTTTCATTTGCTATACGTTTTTTTCATTTTTATAAAAAAATGATGCAACTTTCAGAATAACCTAATATATAATTCTCAAAAAAAATCTATATTAAATTTTTAACTTAAATTGCAAATTTTACTGTCGTTGTTTATGTATATACAATAAATATCCTTTTATATAAAGATATATAATAAAAATGTTGTTTCCATGTAACATTTAAATTGTGTATTTTTATATCAAGTTCTAAATATATTTACGGATGTATTTACAGATAAAGGGGGGTATATCTAAGCAACCTATAAGAATTATTACTATTGTAAGAATTATCAGAAATAAACTACTGAACAATAAATTTCAGTTTCTATTACCTTCTTTTTTTGCGTTTAAATTTCCACCAAAAGCATATTATGATAAATAACTAAAATCATTTTTTTCCAGTTTCACCATTAGAAATGCGTACATTATATGCATTTCTATATCACCAATTCATTAAAAAATATGTTTGCAAATAAAAAAAGAAAAATATTTTTAGGAATATTTTTACACATTATATTTGCTTAAACTCTAAATGACATAATTTTTTTCTCGTTATATTGCATTTTATAATAATTTTTATTATTTAAAACTTTGCTAAAGTAATTTAAAAATTGTTTTCAGTTTTTAAATTACTTTAGCAAAGTTTTAAAATTCAATTTTATGTTCTTTAAAATTATGAAAATAGAGTATATTTAAATGATGTATGAAAAAAATCATTTTAAATTGGATAATTTACAGAAAACGTCTGCACAAATTTTTTGACAGTTGTCGGTTCTCCCCTTCTGGTTTTAATTCTGCAATTTTTCAATCTAAAATCAAGCAAAAAGGATTTAATTATAGTCAATCTATTGCAGAAAAAGATTTAAGAAGATTTTGAATCATGAATTAAAGAATTTTACTTTATGGAAAGCAAGATTATTAAGAAAATTCTACGCTCGTGGAACTTTATACTTATAAATCGAAGAAATATTATATCTAAGAATATTTTATTCAGAAAATTCTCTCATAAAAAATAAAATAAAATAAATTGGTTTAAAATCCTCATATCAGTACAATGCAATTAAAAAGTTGCTCCAAACTGATTCTAGTGTATGTATCTATCTATAATGACGTTGATAAATTGCTTCGCATAAAAAAATATAGTACATGCTTTCATAATTTATTTAGTAAGCACTATCTAATTAATACCATATTTGCCAGCATGTAAGATGGACTGGCATATAAGACACGCTCCCCTTTTTAATCACATATTTAAAGGATAGACATTTATTACTGTTCCTTATAATAAATTTACAGTACTTTATATATAAAGTTCTAAAGTATAATATGCATAATATGTAGAGGAATACTTTCTGCAAATTTTCAGTCTATTTGGAAAATAACAGCTTTTACTTTCCGCCAAATCCCATTAATATTCCCACTCTAACCACGAAAACAAGAAAAAACGTATAACATCAAATTGAGAAAATTTCCAAAAATGAATGCAATCAAAAATTGAGTATCAACGCACAACACACAGTGTCTGCATGGAAGATGCTCCTATTGAATCGGGAATAGAGAGATATTCTACCAATTTCCGAAGGAAAAAGTGAGTCTGAAGATGTATGTATAGGCAAATACTGCAACTAATGTAATCCATACTTAATTTACTTTTCAATCAATGACAAATTTCATTACCAAGTTTTGCTTAACAAAATTTCATTTTTCAAGTCTTTGCATAAATTGTTTAAAGAGGCAAAATGTGAAAAAAAATGCATAAAAACAATAATTGCATAGTATTAATAAATCTATAATTAATTCCTATCAATATAATATACGTTTTTAAATTAAAAAGGAAAAGCATATTTTTATTCAAACTTTAATTATCATTTAAGTTATTAATTATTTTTGGAAGACCAGTAATGGAGAAACATATTTTTGCGATTAATCTGCCTTTTAAGTTATGAAATTATTGTTAACCAATAATTTCAAAATAAAGATAATAAAAAAGCATTCGATATGTTTTACATTTGTTAAACAATTTACGGAAAAAAAGGCTTAAATATTTTTTAATTTATCAAATTTAAAACAATAATGATATCTGGGAATTTACTTACTAAATATTAGTCCTGTGAAATGAAAATTCTAGATTTGAATTAAATAAAAATATTATGCAAGATAATAAGGAATATGAAACCTGTAAATTCTATTTTCTGTCATATAATTTAGAAAAAAATTATAAGTAGAGCATCACAGAACCATACATCGACTGCAAATCAATATAAAACAATATAATTTATTGTGCAACAAATAATGTTACAGCAAAATTTGCAACCAAACATTCTATATATTATTCAATTGCATTCATAAAAGAAAACTTTGGAATATAATAAGTTGCAAATAATTTAATATATAGAATGGGGTAAAAAACATAAAATAGAAATTGGATTTTTCCTTTGAATATATAGAACAATTTAACATAATGTATTTTGTAACTAATTTTGTAATATATTTGCTAACTAATTTTGACTAATTTTAATTCCGCTAATTAATAATTTAATGTCAATTTTGTAATAAGACAATAACTAAATTTGTAATAAGATAGTTTGTTAAAAATTAATAACTTAATTTGTTGATATACTCTTACAAAAATTTATCTTTTTTAAATAAAAATTACTTAAACGAAAATTTTCCTTTTCTTGAACTTTAATGTGTTATGATAGATATAAATCTATTATAGCAAATGAAATATAGAATCAAATTTCTCTTTGTAAAATTTTCAAGAAATTGCGAATTAAAATCATTCACATATCATTAATTTTCATGTATTTTTAGTTAGTTAATTAATTGCAACAGATAATTATTTTAAGAAACTTATTCTGCTTTTGAAGTACACAATTGCGTATACTAATATCTTTTACAATTTCATTTATTTTTGGTATTTATTAAAAATAGTTATTGCAAGCTAAAATTCGATGTATTTCAATAATTTAAATTTTTTATGGAATATATAATAAATTTTTGAGTTGGACAATGAAACACGTTTTAATATATATGCTTACAAATAATTCTTTTGTATCATTAGCGGAATTTTCAAAAGATTCTATATTTCTGAAATATTCAACTACAAATTATTATTCTTTTTTTTTCTACCATGCACAATTTCCAACAAATAAAAGCAATTTAATTTTTTGCTGATTTCTTTTCTTAATATTTTAAGCAAAATGGCACCAAAAATAACGCAATATAACATTTGTAATATGAATACAGTAACTCAAAAGTATTCCCTATAAAGGAAGAACAAAGTTTCCCAAAAATAAATGAAGTTCTTATTGAGCCAGTGAAGTATTTTCAATTATTTTTTTCTTATTAACAGTAATTATTATTTTATTTTTAAAAATTAAAATCAATAAAAAAATTTATTTTATTACTTGCCAAAGTAGCATTTGCATTGATACTATTTTGTACAAATCGGGTTATTCCATAGGAAATGTAATTCTTTTAAATAATTTTATTTTAAAATTATTCAAAAACATAAAAATTTATTTTTTGAAAACGGAACATAAGAAATGTTATAATATTCTCTGTCATAACTTATTTTGTTAGATGTCATGTGTAATATTAATTTTCTGGAAAATAAGTACAATTTACTGTTTAACCTTTGACAATATCGATCAAAATCAATTACGTTTAGAACATTGTTGATAATTTCGTAGTGTCACACGTCTTCAGAAAAAAATAATTGCCTTTTCTTAATAGCACCTTTCATTGACGTTTTTATCATATAAATGAAGTGTTTGCTTATGTTTCATACATTGGCTACTATGACAACCGAAAATCAATGCATTGGCAAGTTTGATTGAGATTCGTTTTATACTCAAAAGGTGAAAGTATTAATAATCAATCAACTATATTAAAATATCAACGAAGTAGTTTAATTCTGTATACAAAATAGTTATTAACCAAACACTTATTTTTGCTTGGAAGTTCAAAATAATTATCGTGATTTAAAGTAAATGTAAAACTTAAAATTGATTTAAAGTGAAACTTTTTAATAATGTTCATGTATAAATCTAGAGTAATCAGCAAATGTTGCTTATTCTAAATTTCATACTATACTGAATAATTTTAAATTCTAGACCTAATACTTTGTGCTTGGAGTAATTTAAAACTTTAGTTTTTAAAGTTACTTTGAGCTGGTTTAAATTCATTAACTATTTCAGAATAGTAATACTGTAGAATAATAATTAATACGCGTTCACACACACATCACACACACACACGTTTTAAAACGAAAAACAAATCAATATTTACAAATATATATTTTATTTTTATAAGGAAACTTTTCCTGCAATTATATTATGTGAGAGTGGATGAATATTAATACTTCAGAACAAAAGCAGTATATTTATGCAGATTCAAAAATTTAATAATTAGTACAACATACATTTTCAGTTAACATTACAATATTGTAACTTTAACGTAATTAATTTTATATTATCATTCTTTATATTGTTATTTTGTATTATAATCTTTTCTATGATGATTTGTTCAATTATTCGATTAGTAAAAATGATTCGTTTGTTGAGATCTTATGCCCCATATTATAAGAGATAACTTACTTGAAAATAAAAATTCATTTTTAACATTGCATTTTATGTATCATTTAAAATATTTAAATATTTCTTAACACAGATGAAATGAGAGATTACATACTTTATTGTTCGACTATTTAAGCCAATTATTTTTATTAGCAGAAAATATCAAAATACTAAATGCTAGTTTCTTCCAATGCAAAAAGTTTTTTTCCATATAATATTCATGTTATTCAAAACACATAGTATCTATACGTTAAAGAGTAGTGATAAAAAAAAAAGATTCATAACTGACTAATTTTGAAAGTCAATAATAAATTCATCTATTCATATATATATATATATATATATATATATATATATATATATATATATATATATATATATATATATATATATATATATATATATATATATATATATATATATATATGTATGTATATATATATATATATATATATATATATATATATATATATATATATATATATATATATATATATATATATATATATATATATATATATATATATACATATATATATATGAATGGATGAATTTATTTATATATATATATATATGTATATATATACATATATGAAGGATATATATATATATATATATATATATATATATATATATATATATATATATATATATATATATATATATATATATATATATATATATATATATAAGAAAATTGCAATTATTTGTATACAAAGATTTACAACTAATTAATCTAAAACAGCTTTAATGTTAAGAAGTAATAAACTTTAGATGATCCAATTTAAAAGTTCTAGCTTCACAAAATAAACTCCCCTATAAACACTAAAGAAAATATAAAAAACAGAAGTATATTGATCTATATCAAAATGCAGCAGCTTCAGAATTAAACATGCTTATAGATTAGAATTTTACTTGACTTCATTTAATAATTTAAATAATTTCTAACTGTTTAAATTTTTTGATTTTTATAAATTCCCCACTATCAGCATGAAAATAACATAAATTTTGACATCTTAAGGATAATACATTAATTTAGATATTGTTATTTTCGTATAATTTTGAAAGTTAATTTTGATTATATTATTAAATACATTTTGCTTTAAATAATAGCTTATAATAATTTTCTTAAATAATTTTTATAGTTCAAATGTTTTTTTTTTATAAAGTTTATTAACCGTGTTTTAAATTTTAAAGAGACATTTTGTAAAAATTAATTGCCTCTATTGCTTTAAAATTCAGTCTGATTTAGGATAAGCAGCAGAATGAAGAAGAAACAAATATGGGCGATGATGTAAAAAATTATTCGATAATTTATCTTGACTTTAGTGCCTGTATTATGATTTATTATCAGAACATCTTCATCCAAATATTTTTATTTATTTACATATTTTATTAATACCATTTTACAGATCTTTGAAGATAAATCTTTTCTCAAAAATTACTTTTATTAATTAGGACATGTAATATACAAATATATTGAAAAGATAGAGTTTATACAATTAAATGCTTTTGAAAAATATTTTATCTCTTTCAATAATAATTTTAATTAAGTTTTCCAATTAAATGCACCTACCCAAAGATTGGAGAAATAAATCATGAATTCTTAAAATTATATATCATTCTACTTTGAATTTTTTAATAAACATAATAGCTTTTTAAAATATTTTAATAAAAAAGTTTCAAAAACTTACGAACCAATTAACAAACATCAAATATGAGACTAACTGGGGTTATTATGAAAACCATTAATTTTTATAAATGACATTATTTCATTTCCTTTTGTATTTTATAAAATAAAGAAGCGACTGTCATATGTTAATTTTTATTTAAATCTCATAAATAGCTATTTTGTCTCTGAATCAATATAAAATGATATATCAAGTACTTTAAAAATAGTATACTTTCTAATTTTCCTCAAAATCTCTCTCGCTCTGTCTGTCTCTCTCTCTCTCTCTCTCTCTCTCTCTCTATATATATATATATATATATATATATATATATATATATATATATATATATATATATATATATATATATATATATATATATATATATATATTTGATAGAAAACAAAATTCAATTACTTTTTTTATCTTTTTCTCAATTTTGATTAGATGGTAAGAATATTTTACATCATATTTGTGAGTGTGAGCACTGTGAATGCAAAATAGTTTCATAAGATATTTAACAAAAATAAGCAAGTAAATTATAAAAGAATTTTGCAGAATTTTTTTAATTTTTAATAAATTATTTAATTTTTAATAATTTTAAAACAATTAAATATCTTCTCTGAGAGCGTTTTCTATTTGAAATACACTTTGATCCTACAATGCTTGATCTTACAACATATTATTTAATTAAATTAAATTGCAAGATTGCATTATAATAAAAAAATGCCAGAAATAACTCATTTTTTATGAACAAATGCAAAAAACACCATTCATATTGATAATTCGTACATGTAACAAATTATTACGATTGTAACCTTAAGCGCAAATCAAATTGCTAATTGACATATTTGAGATGTAAAGTACTTTCATGCAAATTCATCTTTATTTCAAAGGTTGGTTCTCAAACATCATTCATATCGAGAAATATTCAACTATGTCCACAATAGCATTTGAGGCATACCCAGCTTTGAAATGTTTTATCATCATAGTACTTTTATCACTTTTCATCATGAATGGAGCATTCAGATATTGTTTCTTTCATGGTACAACAACACAGAAACATATTTAAACTTTACAGATTCTAAATTACTTATGTCTTTCGCACAAAAAAAACAACAAATTCCTTTAACGAATTAAATAAATTGCATGTTTTATCTATAACAAACAAGATCAAAAGGATATCCTACGTTTCTGACTTTTCAACCAACTCCTGCTGTAGCGCTTTTCTATCATGTGGTTATCATCAGGCAAAAGCGATTACAATTAAATAATGCAATTGAAAACCGTAAAATTGCTTCATACACAGAATAGTGCCCTAAATATAAGCCTTAAAAATTATCAAAGGTTTAAATTTGCAGAGCCTTAAACAAACAAAATTTCTTCTAATTTTTAATGATTAAAATTCTTTGATTTTCTAGGTAACTTAACTTTTTCAAATAAAATCAATGACTATTACTAATTTTATAATGTATAACAGGTGGTGCTGGTGTTCCTACTTAGTATAGCGTCATTAATCATCTACTTCATCGATGCCTCTCGGTAAGTTCGATCAATGTTTTTCTGCTACTTAGGAACACTTATAAATTATTACATAGAATTATTGATTAGCTTCGATCATTTTAACACTTCCTGTTTTAGGTTTTCTCTTTTATGCTATTTATTATTAAGAAACGATTTTTATTCAGAAAAATTATGAATTATTGTTAGCTGAATTTAATAAGTTCTCTAATTTCAGGAAAGTTATTTTGTTTATCATAAAATTATATGCATATTATTAGAATTTGTATCACATCATTTAAAAGACACAAAAATAGGCATCAAATAATTATTATTCATTAAACGTGAGAACATTGAATAAACTGATATTTTCATTTAAGACAAAAAAATTATTATTTTGTTTTTTATTTTTTTATTTCTCACTAAGGGAATTTATTTTGAGGTTATAATTAAATAACGAACAGCAATTTTATATTGCTTTCATTTTAGCGGAATTTTAAAAATAAATTACCTTATTCAAGAATTTTTAAAATGGGCATGAGCTGTGTTCACAAGTACATATTTTTTGATTACAAAGTATTTAAAATCCATATTTTTATTTATTGTTAATAATTTCACCGTTATTTTTGAGCAATCTATAGCAATCTTTTAATTTAATGAACAAATTCATTCAGATAAATGTGAACAAGAATAATGACAGTAAATTAGAAACAAGAAAAATGATTCTTTGACAATAGACTGAATGAAGGGACTTTTTATATGATACAATTTTTCTTTGCGTGTTGTATTATGTTTAAATTATTATGACAACGAATTTGTTTTTGCTTTTATATTATTCATGCATCAATTTGAAATTTTAAAAAATTATTAATATTTATGAGTATTTTATAATATAATGTACTTGTCATTTTGATTGAAATGTTTATTTTTAAATATTATGGTAAAAAATTTTTTATGTACACCACGTAAATTAATAGCTTATTTTTCAGTATATACTATAAAAAATGCATTTAAAAACGGGATATACATTTCACATAGTCTGTTATCTTATACATTATCAGTAACACAATCAAGTTTGAATGTTTAGATTATGAAATCAGGATGAAGATTAGAAAATGCATTAGTTTACCTCTTGATGTGATTCCCCTATGGAAATAGATAAAATTCATTACATCGATTATTTCTTCATATGTGTTTGCATTTACTTTTTATATAATATTTGCTTCAATCTAAATATGTCAAGGAATCTTTATTTTATATGATAACAAGAAATATTGTTAAAAAATTAAAAATTATTTCTTTTAAATTAACTTTATTATAAAAAAATATATTAAAACTTTATGATAAATTATTCATTCCAAAAATATCAGTAGCAAACTAAATTGAAATGTCATGATAAATTACATTTACTGATCAAAATCAATGCAACTAGATAAATGTTTCTTTGTCTGAATTTTAAAAATAAAATTGAAATTAAAATAAAACTGAAATATTTTATATAATTTGTTGTCATTTATTTTAATTCTATTTTAAATAATGTATTTCTAACTAATTCGATCACATTATTTCTTATTTTTTACAATATTAATATTCATATTGAATATTAAACTTTTTAGATAAATGCACACTGAAAGTATTAAGTAAAATGTTTCAACGAAAAAAATCTTGTTATTTAAATATAAGATGTTAATGCGATAATTTATGATTTCAAGCCTCAGATATATATGTACTATTATAAAGTAAATTAATAATCATAATGTTAATGTTTTAAAGTTAAATGCTCATTGATTTTTATGAGGTAAAATAATTATCAATGGAATATAAATATCCATTGAAAATTCCAAGTACTTCTTAAAAATTTTAAATGAAATGTTGTGGTATATATGTATTCAAATTTTATGTGATAATTTATAATATTAAAACCTTTATGATGTAAAGTATTATAAAATTTGTTTAAAGTAATATCCTTACAATAAAATATTTCTTGGCCTTTTTTTTTAAATATTTTAAAATATACATTCTATTTAATCATAAATATCTTTAAAGTTCAAATTATAAGAGCTTACTACTGTGAGGAACTTGAGTATGTATTTTCTTATTCTACAACTCTTTTATTATTGAATTTTATAAATTACTGAAATACATCAGTTGAATAATTTTAAATATTAAAGATCTGAAATATTTTGTTCGTTTTAATTCAAGTGATTATTGTAATAAAATCAACAAGTTACAATGAAGGTTTTGAAAATTGCAATAATGCTCAAGGTAAAGGGAAATAAACTTTTATTGCTATTATGGCTATGTTTAACATAAATATGTGTGCTAACAAATATAATTATAGCTATGGTAATATCTTAAAATATTTAATGTTTATAAGATAATTTTCGGTCTATAAAAAAGGTAAACTTGTGACAATATATTTTTCTTTGCGTTTAAAACTTTTAAATAGTTACTAAACAATTCATTTTTGAAAATTAATATTATTCATTTAATAATTATGTATTTCCATAATTATTTTAAAGTCATTTAAATGAATTTTAACTACAATCACCATTACAAAAAAATGATCAGCAACTATAATATATAAAAATAAAAGTTAAATATATATTAACTAAACAACTGCAAAATAAACGGCAAATGAATTTAAATCACATTTATGATGAATCTTATAACACATTGGTACCAAATCTAAGGTGAATGTTTTTTTATTGATAATTAAAAATCATAAATTATTATTTACATACATATTAAGATTCTCTAAAATTCTGCCAAGGAAATATAATCCAAATAAATCATAATTTACGCCATGCATCTGGATCATCGTTATTTATTTAAATAACTAAAATGCATAGAAGTTAAGGTTGTTTGTTAGTTAAAATTAGGAAGTGTTTATATTAATATTTATAAGGTGGCATATATATATATATATATATATATATATATATATATATATATATATATATATATATATATATATATATATATATATATATATATATATATATATATATATATTATAATTTGAAGTTCATATATTTTACTTTGAACATCAGATGACTATAACATTGTAAATCAAGATTCATAAATTATATGAAGTAATTGAAAATCAACTTCACCTCTGTGCTTCACTGAATGTTAACTTTTTATTAAAATACGTATATTTTTACTCAAAATGTATAAGGTATAATTCATATATTTAATTCAACTGATATCAATTCTCTTTGGTTTAATAATTGACTGAATTTTAATTCATTCAATCTTAAAGTTTTACTTAAAATTAAATACTAAAATAAATACTATTTGATACAATAGTTATTCTCATTGAAAGAAAAACAGTTTTATTTCAATAAAAAATTAAACAATTTATGATAATTATATTTGAGTATAATAATCAATTATTTTTACATTATTCCAAAATCAAGTCTGTTTAATCTTAAATTTCTTTTAAATCTCATTCGTAATTTATTAAAATTTTGGTATTAGAAATTATAATTGCAACTGAAACGTTTTTTATACACTCTAATTTTAAAATTACATAAAATTGTCTGTTTAATATAATAATCAATAATTTCCTAATATATTTTGAATTTTTATTACTCTGTATCTTCAAATTAAAATGTATCAAAATATACATTTCCTTAAATTGTTAGAAAACTTTTCTTTCATTATTATTATTATCATTACTCGCTAACAAATTAAGAAAAATAAATATTAAACAAGCAATTATACTTTCCTAAATTCAAATATGAATCATTCGAATCATATTTGAATTAAATAATGCAAACATTTAGAAATTTAGCCAGTTAAAGCCTATCTTAAATACATATTGAATTTTTTAAAGAAAAACATTAAAAATATGTTAAAAATAAATTGTGAATTTCTAACTTTAATGCACTATTGTTTGCTATTTTGCCGAATTTAATTTATATATATTAATGAATTAATGCTAATCTAATTAATTAAATATTTCTGTATAAATAAATTTATTATGAAATTATCAAACTAATTTCTAGCTTCCTCATATCAATTAGTTTAAAATAGTAAACCTGACATTAAAACTAAATGAATAGTTTTGAGTAAGCAAATATCAAGTGATTGGGTTTTATTTAGTCTTGCTTAGTCTTTTTTGATAACATTAAATAAATAATTTGCTTTAAATCGCTGTAAATCCCCATTTATTGTAGTTGTAACAAAAATTTAAAAACAAAATTAAAAATTGTCCTTTCGTTTTGAACCTTATCCTTTTGTTTTTCCCCCAGCACTGGACACTCCACAAAAGGGTGAGTAGAAAAATCAATTCCTTTCTCTATCCTAAGCACCTGCACCACACCATTCCCACCCAAATATTCCTGAACCATCCTATCCTAAAATTTTCTGATTCTTTCTGTCTGGAACCGACTTTAAAAAAAATTAACTCAATTCATTATTTCTAAATGAATGTGTAAGTAATAAGTATTCTGCAGTAAAATCACATTATTTAAAAAGTACTAAAAACATATAACTGATGTTTAACTTCCAGTTAATAATTTTTCCTAATAATCACAAAATAACCTGATAGAGAAAGTGCATCAATTATCTTAACATATAAATGACTAGTTTAATTATGTAATTTTGATCTTGTTTTTGTTTCATATGTTTTATTCTAAAATTTAATGTATTGATCACACATAATCCATTCTAACTATGTGATTTTAATTATCTAAAACATAAGCTTTGCTTTAACAAATTCTAAATAGTTTATATTATATAATAAACGTCAATGAATTACATTATTTAAAAACCCTTCAGAGACATAAAGAAACCACTTCCTATTTAACCTATTTTATTTTATTTGTTGAAATTCTTATTACATACAGAACAATCATAGTCCTTTTTTGTCCAAAGCTTGCTATAAAAAATGAATTTTCCTATAAATATGTACATCGGTTAAGATTTTATTAGTAAAAATTCTTTTATTTAATGTTCATAAAAACTTGTTTTATTGCTGTTGATATTCTGAAAGAGGAATTAAATAATTATTTTAATCTTATGATTATTTTTGTCTTAGTACCATTGACGAAAATTTTTGCATCATATACGCAGTTACAAAATGTTTGGAAATAATTTTACAAAACTTAGAAAATCAAAGGCTTATTTTTCAGTAATTTCATTTTTTGGTTTAAACACTGAAAATTGCTTAAGGGTGAGATAATATCTAATGTTAAAATGACGTTGTCGATTAAACAACTTGTGTCAAACAATTTTTTATTTCATCATTACTTGATACTGTGATAAAAGAGAACAGGATCTCAAAATGATCTAAAAGATTACAAATCGCGTGTTATTAGCTAACTTTTAAAAAAAGTTATCCTTTTTTTAAAAATTTTGATAACTTTTGAATGGATTTTAAATTTCATTTAAGAAATAATGCCATTCTAACATAAATTTTTAATTGATTTCTTAAAATTATTTAATAATCCATTTTCTTATACATCTTTTTTCTCGTAGACGTGCAATTTGTTAATAATAACTGTGCACAAAGCATTTTATTAATTATTTTTTAAAAGGAGTGGTGTGTAAACAATTCATTTGAATATAATTTCCATTTATCATTACTAAAATATGAGTCTAAAACTATTTGTAATAGAATTTTTAAATCAATTATTCCTTTACAAAGCATTTTAAAGTTTTAGTACTTTTATGAACACATATTTATAGAAATATAAAGTTGAACGTGAATCTTTTTAAATATGTGCATAAAATTCGGAAACTTTATTAACAAAATATTTAGTAGGAATTATAATTAAATAAATATTTTGGTAATAAATCAATAATATTGGTTTTCACTTTTTCTATATGGCGCTAACTGAATTATTAAAAATTTTTTAATATAAACTTGTAATTTTTTTAACTTGTTTTAGACGTTTTATAAAGATTTTTGAATAAAATAAATCTAGCTGGAGAAAGACTTTTAATAATAAGTAATAATGAATAGATAGAAAAAATTTGAAAATAAATATTTATATGAGCGTTTTTATTTAGTGTTTGATTGTGATTTTTATCTCTTATGATTTTTTAAATATAGAATTCTTATCCTTATCTGAGCATTATTTTACATACAAATATTCTTCACCTTAAATGTATCCTTTAAATTATATATTCAATCAAAGTTTTCATCCAGTATTTAAGTAATCGCTCATATTATATTGTTTCACAGGAAGAATGATATAAAAACAGTGACTATAATTTGATACTAACATTTCAGTAAAAAACTGCATCATTGTAGGTATAAAAATGTAAAATGTATATTTAAAAAACATAATTGCTATACAAAGGACATATCAATTTTAAAATAGTGTTTGACAAAATGTTTATTTCTAAATAACACAATTCACTTGTTTTTTAAAATATATTTAATTAATTAATTGAAAAAACATGCAATATACTTAAAGAGTGGAAAAATCATTTTGTACAGTAATTTAATAAAAACCCTAAATAATTTTGTAATGTTATCTTGTTTTATATAACATTTATAATTTAAGCATAAAATCGAATTAAGTTTAACATCGATAAATGTATAAACATTATTATATAAAATTATGTTATAGATAAAGTGAAAACTGATAAAGTTAAAGTGCAAATCTATATTAAATATTAATTAATACATTTAAAAAAATAGATAAAAATTAATTGAAAATTATTCCACCAACTATTATAATTATTGAATTATTTTTCAAAAAGGGGCTGGTCATTAAATTCTATGCAGCTTTTGCCTTTTCAATGTAGTAATAAATTGATCATTAAATTATATAACTAAGTATAGAAGTACTTGCATTATTTGTGGCTACAAATACATTATTTAAATATCGAAATTTTAATTAGTTTAATAATTTAATAAAAATACCAGACAGAAAAATGAAACCTTCCCTGCTATTGATGTGTCATGCATGTTAGTTGTTAGCTGTTAGTTTTGCTTATGTTGGCGTTAAGCATGTGGTGTTTATCCCACACAAATATTTATTAATGCCTCTTAAATTTGATGTTATAGCTTTCGATGTGCCAGTGAAGTATTTTAACAGCTTTTATATATAATTTATATTAAGTGTGATACTATATTAATACTACAATCATGAAACCTATATTTTTGCTAATAATTTGTATTAAAAATTAAATAAAAAAATTTTAAATAATAATAATGTTAAATGTTTCAATGTTATTTCAATGCATGAATAAAATGAAATGAAATTTGAATCTAATAATTACAAATTATACACAGATGAGATACGAATTTAAAATTCATTTTATTAATTTGAATGTTTTGAGAAGAATATTAATTATCATTATTATTAGGAAGTTTTTTTTATATAACTATGTCAAAAATATCTTCACAAAATTATTACGCTATTAAACTCATAAAATAATTAAATTTAAAGTAATATTTTTTTAATTTGAATCAATTTCGGAATAGCATTATACTAAAGTTTTACATTAACCTAATGCACTTTTACTTAATACACTTTTTCTATAGCTATGTAGCAATATTTAGATTTCATATCAAATAAATGCTTATAAAGTATATTTCTGTTCCAAGCATATGATTGAATTAAACTACTTTAAGAGCTAATGCAATTTAAATAACTAATGGATAGTTTTTCTCAAACGCTAAGTTAATTAACTTCCTATTTTGGAAAGTGAAATAACCAGGATTTTTTAATAAAATGAAAAACATTTTACATATTTTTGATTGAATATAATTAAATATTTCTACAGTAATAAACGTTTTTAGTTAAATTTGGCAAAAATTAAGTAAACATGAGAGTTTTATTTCTAGAAGCTTACACAATTAAGTAGATTTTCTCGATTTTCTAGATATAGATTATGTAGGTTTTATATTAGATAATTTCATACAATAAGATTTGAATAATAGTAATAATTTAATTTTGATGGCATAATGTTTTACATATTTGTCAGAAGCATGTTAGAGCTGGATTTGTTTACGCTTCTGTCGGCTGTTCTATGTCGTGAAAATCTAGCGATTTTCTGCATGTTCTATATGTTCTGTGCAGCAGTGTTGGCCTTCCTTCCATAATATCCAAATATCATCGATGTGTGCTTTCCAATATAATTCTGCATATATTTTTGTTATTTGTTCGAAAGCTTCAAAATGCATGTATTAAATCTTTGTCTGAAAATAATTCAGTCATCTAATATATTTTAAATTAATAATTTTGCTTGAAGAATGCATAAACAATAATGAAGAATTAAAGATTTTGAAGCTTTCTAAACTCCTCAAATTTGATGTGACTCATGAACTTCAATAATTTTTTCTTATTTTTAGAGATGGAGTTGAGATGTGCCAATCATGGGCAACCAACACCACCCAACAGATAGATTTAGCGCTAAATATATTTTTTATGGTCTACTTTTTTATACGTGTAAGTATGAAAGATGTGCATAAGAAACAAAAAAATTAAATATCAATTGTTATTGTTGTCGTGTGCCTGATAGGCTGGCAATATGGGTAAATATCAATTGATATTCCCATTTGATAAATGTAAAAATCTAAACTGATTTTGGATTAATAAATCAATAACTCACATAATTATATTTTCAGAAAAATTTAAAAACTTATGAATAAAAAATTAATTAAATCACTTGTTAAAGAAAGTTAGAAGTGTATGAAACCATAGGCACACATAAGGTTATTAAATAATATTCCCTACATTTTTAGATTATCTTATATCATCCAAGCATTATTCTTCACATCATAATTTATTTTATTATTATTTTATGTTATGTAAAAAAGGATAATAATCTTCATTAAAAAATTAAAGCAAAAATAAAAAAAATCCTTAATTGGCCTTAGAGCATAAATAATTTCTAAGTATAAAAATAAGTATCCTAATAGCAAAAATTAAATTATTATTTTATTTAGAAGATATGTATTAATATTTAGATATTATGATAATATTATGATATTCTACGAAGTTGCTTAAGGAACATATACCAAGCATTATAATAAATATAGTTAGTCCAATCACATATTTTTGATCAGAAAAAAGATTCCAGTTAAAGTAAGCATTTAAAAAATAAAGAAGCTATTATTTTAATTTTTAGGAAACTGTGAAATTAGTACGTAAACCTTGAAAAGAGGATTTACATATTTTATCCTTATTAATTTAATACTCGTGAAATATTATAATTATAAATAATTTCAAGAAAAAGCATTAAATATCCTTTTCAACGAACTATTGAATCAAAAACATAAATGGCACAATCCAACAAAAATTTAATTTATTTAATAAGAATTTGCAGGAACAGTGAGATGAGAAAACTAAGAAGAAAATGCAAACCACAAGAGAGAGAGAATTGAAAACAATATTCAATACAAAACAACACAAATTTGATCTAATTCCCATTTGATATTCTCCAAAGATACTTTTTATCGTCATATCACGAGACTTTTGACTACAATTACTTTTCTTCTTATTTCCAATATGTTTAAATAATGCTTATAAAGTATTTAGATTTGCATGTAGTAAATTATATAAATTAAAGAAACATTTGCACATGCTTTTCTTTTACAATAAATTTAACACTATTTATGATATAAAGCAGAAATAAATATGTAAATAATTTCCAAATGAACTATTTTGATGGAAATTTTGACATAAACTAACTGAAGGGTTATTTTTATAACTTTAATTGTTGGGATATAAAATACGTCAAGTTATGACAAGAAGCAAGATATCTGAACATGAATGGAAAACATAATGTCGATTGTTGTTTCCCACTTGCTAAGAAATGGAGTAAATCATATAATTCTTATTTCACACACGTGGTACGTTATATGAATGTCATTCAATGTAAATGATAAAAACAAAGGTGCAATGCTTTTGATAAATGGTGTTTATTGCAGAAAATTTTAATTTAACTGCTTTTCGAAAATCACATACAGGTATTTGACGTCCTAATGACTTTTGTCTCATGTATAACATTATTACCTTATTAAACTTTTATAGTATTATCCGTGATATATAACATTATCAAAGTTCCATTGCGACCGAAGATTCAGACAAGTACAGTATCAAATACAGCGAAAGTAAATTTAAATGATATGTTATTTGTATTTTTCATTCAAAAGTTTAACTACCATTGAAAAATTCACAATTTGATATGCAATATAATTAACATTATATCAAAATTGAAGAATTCGATGATTTGTTTCGAAATTTTATGATTTGATAGTTGAAACGGATATTTTTTAAGATTAAAGCTACCATTACCACAGCAGTGAACACTATTAAACCATATTATTAAAAGTCTAACATTTGATATAAATGAATAAAAATGTGCAGTTTAAAATTATTAAGAAAATCAAAATCACATTGAAAAAAATTAAAGTGATTCTAAAAATATTCTCATAATTTTAAAATACTGAACTATTTGAAGATAATAATTTTAAAAAAATGAAAAAAAACGTTTTTTATAATTTTACATTTTAGGAAAACTGAAATATAGCAACATTATGATAAAGAAGCGCCCCTTTTACGATTGATAAAATAAAGCAATTAACATAAAAATATTTTAAATTTATTAAGAGAATTGCTGTGTGTGTGTGTGATATATATAAACTAATTCTAATGTATAGTTGGGGTAAGAAAATGAAGAATTTCATTAAATCATGTTGAAAACAACTTATAATTTAATGTTTCAAATAATATCTGGAAATCTTTATCACATTGTTTAAAAAAATAATGTATAATTTTTTTATCAAACTATTTATTTTAATATTAGATGGTCATTCATGGAAAAATTTTACTCCGATGAGTGATAAAATGAAAATTCTTAAACAGTGTTATTTGCATTAATTGGAAAATTTTCAATAAATTTTTAATCTTATTTATCGCAAAATTATTTTATCTTATACATTTATATATATATATATATATATAAATATATATACAAAAATATATTTATACATATATATATATATATATATATATATATATATATATATCTTTATATATATATATATATTTCTATATATATAAATAAATATATATATATATATATGTATATATATATGTATATATATATATACATATGTATATGTATATGTATATATATATATATATATATATATATATATATATATATATATATATATATATATATATATATATATATATATATATATATATATATATATATATATATATATATATATATGCCTACTTTTTGTTCAATAGTTTATAGCTGCGAGTGACAAGCTGTGGTTTATGCTGGAGTTATATTCCTTTGTTGATTACTTCACTATTCCACCGTCCTTCGTTTCAATATATCTGGATAGAACATGGATTGGTAGGTTCAAAATATAAAACTCAGATTAAATATTATTTGTTACTATTATCTTACAAATAATTGAAACTTATTTTCTGACTTAAAATCTATATGAGTTACGTGAATTCCTTATTTATTGCTTACAATTTTAACTACTAAAATGGATTTAATTTTAAGAAGTATAGTGTGATTTCAAATCAATAGCACAAATGCTTATCTGTTTAAATTGTTTTCTTAGTTATTTTTAACTATAGTAAAATAATTTTCAGTGTACAATTTTACATATTATTTTATTCGGAATTCCTAACTATGTAATTTTTTATATAACTTTTATGCTTAAAAATTTAAAATATAAATTTGAACTACTATTTTCTTTAAAAAAAAGTGTAATTCCCTTTTTAATCTTTTCCAAAAGTAGATTACTTTAAGGTCAACTGTTGCGTTTTTCAATGGAACTTAAAAATAGCATTTTATTTATCGCTGAATGATCCACTGTTGGCGGTAATTATTTTACGCACGAAGGTTAATTAGACCAGCAGGTAAAGTTTATAGTGGATTCCAAATCACGATAAATATCCAAACTCGAGGTGAGATTGGAATCCATGTACTGCATAGTGTTAACCATTCGGGTGCCAGAGCTACTTTTTAAAAACACTAGGTATTATAAATATTTAATATGAAAATTCTCTTCTAAAATTATTGAATCATGAAATTCGAAAATATCTCTATTTCCAGTTATTTTTACGATGCAATTTTTTGATTTTGTTCTCAGAGTTGTATTTAGATTGAAATTTTTAAAACTAAAAAGACAAACACAATGATTTTTATAATATAAAAAAAACATAACGATTAAAAAAATCTTTACTCAAACTTCTTAAGAGAAATGCAGCTTCTGTAAAATCTCAAAACCTGATTTAACCTGTAAAATTCAAAACCTGTCTTTTCTGAATTCCTGATTAAATTATAATTTAACGAATTGTGTTTAATAATAAACATCATTCTAAAAAAATGCATATATGTTTTTGTTTCGTAGATCCATAAAAACATTTAATGGTAAAACAAATTTATCCTTAAAGTATTCCTAGTTATCCAAATTATCAATTAAAATCTTCAACTTTAGTAAAAGTACATTCAAATCATTTTCAATTTGTATGAGAAATATATTAGCGCTTACAGCTTAGAGAGTTTACTAAATACTCTTTCTAAAAAGCACATTTTGGTAAATTTTATGGAAGATAGTCTACATAAATATAAACATAATGAAAAATTATATTTAATTATGCTTATAACTTTAACTGCAAAATGTTAATAAATACTTAAATATAATAGTAACTAAATATTCTCTCAATTCATATAGCTTAACTATATACAATCTAACTAATAATTTTTCTCAACTTGATATTGACATAGTAAAAAATAGCATGTAAATTTCGAAGAATTAATACCAATAATAACTTTCTTCATTAAATAGAACGATAAATAGAGGCAATTGATTTGAATGAATATTTAATCTCATTTTTTGAATCCCTTACTTTAGGCCTTCGCTTTTTGCGAGCGCTTCGCCTTATGTCTGTTCCCGACATCCTTCAATATTTGAATGTTCTAAAGACCAGCAGTTCGATTCGCCTGGCTCAACTGGTGTCTATTGTCATCAGTGTATGGTTGACAGCTGCGGGTGTCATTCACCTGGTGAGTGTTCCACTAAAATTTGAATGCCTTCCGAATTGTCTCTTATATAACTACCCACGGAATTAAAATCCAATATGAATGTACAATATCAAACCTTGTAAAGATTTCTAAATATGTAAATGACTGTACAAACTAATTAATAATGGTTTAATTGAAGAATGATTAACTAGAAAGAACTCTACTTGTTAAGAAAGGAGAGAGAAAAATTAATATTTTAGCAAATAAGTTTCAAGGATTGAATTTCAAAGCACTCACTCTTTTTACAATGCCCAGACACTTGAATTGTTTCATCTTTCACACAAAAGTCAGAATTGGTTCCATATTGCATAGTGATGCACCGACACGTTTCCCATCGTCCTTGCGAAAGTAGGTATGTTCTCATCATTTAGATGCGGTTATCTAACAAATGACTCTTAAACTAGGCTTAATCTATCCAGAGGAATCTTTTTTACTCGTTAAATATTTCGACGACAAATATTTTAAAGAAATCTTGCTGCCTGTACAGTATACGACAAATCTTCAATAAGTTTAAATATAGAACCCACCATCTTTCAATAACGGTACAATATGTCTTGCCTAACTAGTTAACTGAAGTCCATCAAATATATGTAATTTATAAAGGTAATATTATTTTCAACCGTTGTTTTCTAAAAGACTATAAAGGAAATGATAAAAAAATTATTAAAAATTATAAACAAACTTAAAATAATTTTTATAAAACACCTTAAGCTCCCTATTATCTACTTCTAAATTTCCAAAAGAAAAAACGTATATTTAATAAAAGAAGAAGTGTTTTAAAGAGAAACATGCATTTAAAATTATTTTCTTAGAAAGTTAATCAATAAATTTGTTAGAAAAGAATAGTTTTATTACTATTCAAGTAATAAATATGCTAATGTTATCTATTGTTTGGATAAATCCCTTCTTCTTAATTTCGGGGATTATTCGCGATAGTCAAACCACTTAATTAGGCAAGAAATAGGGAGTTTATTGTAGCGATTTTATAATAATTAATTGCACAATAATTTCATATTTATTGCAAAAAAATTATAATTTTGACAACACATATTCATTTAGGGCATACATAAATAGACCAATACTTATTTAATGAAAAATATTATCTTTCCTTTTACTAATTTGTGTCAAATTTTTTAAGTAAATTTTCGCATATCATCCATATTCCTATACAAACTAATTATCGCATCTTCCGTTGCATAGAATGGATTAGTATCGAAGAGTTTATACTGAGAAATTTTAAACTATCTTATTTATAAAGGATTTTTTATAATATGGTTGAGAATATATAAAAGTATTTTGTAAAAACAGGTTCAATATAAACTTTAGTTTGTTATTATTGTTTCCTAATGTAAAATTTCACAGACTTGTTACTTACAGAGCAATAAAACTTCTATTTAAAAATATTTAAAATAAGGTAAAATTCTATTGTTTTAGCATTTCTTTTTAAAAATTGGGCTCTATTGTATTGGGTTAGAAACTAAGTAATTACGGATTTCACTCATACATGACTTCAGTTGAATTTTTAGGTTTGCAGACGTTGTACAAATGTAAAACACATTTTGTTATTTCAAAGTTGGCAATTCATCTGTCAATCAGTAAAAAAAGTTTTATGATCAGCTGCGTAGTTTTCGTTTGTCATTCATTGAAAAATGGAAAATCAAAAGGAACATTTTCGTCATATTTTGCTTTTTTATTTCCGCAAAGGGAAAAAACCCATCGCAAGCTCATAAGAAGTTACGTGCTGTTTATGTTGACGAAGCCTTAAAAGAACGGCAGAGTCAAAATTGGTTTGCCAAATTTCGTTCTGGTGATTTTTCACTCAAAGATGAAAAACGCTCTGGTCGTCCAATTGAAGTTGACGACGACCTAATCAAAGCAATAAACGATTCGGATCGTCACAGTACAACACGTGAGATTGCAGAGAAGCTTCATGTATCATATGAAGCTTCTCTGAAATCTCACATGCATTGAAAATCACTTAAAATAACTTCGGTATGTTCAAAAACTCGATGCATAGGTTCCTCACGAACTGAAGGAAAAGCGTTTAACGCAACGAATTAACAGCTGCAATTTGCTAAAGAAACGTAATGAAAATGATCCATTTTTAAAATGACTGATAACTGGAGATGAAAAATGGGTTGTTTACAACAATATCAAGCGGAAAAGATCGTGGAGCAGGCTAGGTGAACCAACTCAAACATCAAAAGCTGATATTCATCAAAAGAAGGTTTTGCTATCAGTTTGGTGGGATTAAAAAGGAATTGTCTACTTTGAACTCTTACCACCCAACCGAACGATCAATTTTGATGTTTACATTAAACAACTTACGAAATTAAACAATGCAGATGAAAATAAGCAACCCGAATTGACAAATTGAAAAGGTGTTTTATTATGTCATGACACATACATCTTTGGTCACTCGGCAAAAATTATAGGAGCTTGGTTGGGATGTTTTGCCACATCCACCATTTAGACCTAACCTTGCACTATCTGATTACTTTTTGTTTCGATCTTTACAAAATTTCTTGAATGGTAAAAATTTCAATAATGATGATGATGTCAAATCGCGCCTGATTCAGTTTTTTGTTAATAAAAAGCAGAAGTTTTATGAACATGGGATTATGATGCTGCCTAAAAGATGGCAAAAGGTCATTGATCAAAAAGGTCAATACATTATAGAATAAAATTATTTAATTCCATCAAAAAATTGTCTTTGATTTTTCTAAAAAAATCCGCAATTACTTAGTTGCCAACCCAATATTTACTTATGTCTTTAAGAAGCAGATTTTCTCAAAAGTGTCTTTTAAATTTTGGTTTGTGTAGACAAAGAATTTTTGCTATAAATTTTAAAAGAAATTTTAGCATATAGACTCAGAATTATGATTGCGTACTTTTAAGTGTAAAGTTTACATATTTGTAACTAATGTAAAATTTACATAGTTACTTTTTCAAACTGTAGAAAAATGTTTGAGTCTTCCGTTAGAATACATTATGTACGTAGTTGAAGAAATAAAGACATTTGCTTTAATATCAGATAGAAAATTACTGACATTTTTAGCTTTTTCTTTTTTTCAGCTAGAAAACTCCGGAGATCCTTTGGATTTCGTGAACCCACAAAGCCTGACCTACTGGGAGTGCGTATACTTCCTGATTGTCACCATGTCTACGGTCGGCTACGGAGATATCTACTGTCAAACGTCCTTGGGGCGGGCCTTCATCGTGTTTTTTATTCTCGTCGGTTTGGTGAGTCGTTTCTCTTAAGCATTCATGTAAGATGCATTACTTTTGTTTACATATGTTCCAAAAAGAAATTTCATTACTAAATGTTTTGTACTTAAACTAATTATTCGTTTTCGATTCATTATTATGAATAAACATTTAGGAAAATTTAGGAAAAGTAAGTGGAAGTTACGAAATTCCACAAACTAAAGAAATATCTCGAAAAGAAGGGTAGCTCATTCAGTTGTAAGCTTATCTGGTCGATGTGAAAATGTAGGTTTTGTTAAGAAACAGGTATTAAACTATACCTTAAAATTTCTTAGTATCCCGAATGCACCGTTTTTTAGGAATATAAAAATGTATATATGTATATTTGAAAGCAAAACACAAAATTTCTCTACTAATTGTAATGGAAAATTTAAAATTTTCACTCATAATCAAGACATAATTTGTTATATGAAGGGCTATTGGAAAAATAGAAGCACTCAAATTCAATTGGAAGGAACAATTGGGTAATTTTATAGACTCACAAAATCCTTCTGAGGCTCCAGAGCATGACAACAATTTCAACTTATAAATATGTCACCTAGAAACTATATTTAAGTGAGCCAGTAGAAGGCTGATGCTCCTTGGAGTGAAACTTTAATGCATCTAACTTATCACTTTGCAAGCATAGCTGTATATTCTACGAATTTTCAGAATTTCTTGCCTTACGATGCATAAATTCAATTCACTATTAATAGAAAAACATTACAGAAAGTATTCATAGGTGGAAATGTAAATATCTAACAGAATTCTTTGATTAGTAGTCTATGGTATCAAAGTTAGCAAAGGCATTTTAATGAGCCAAGATGAATGATATTTTGGGCACGTGTATGAATCGCAACTCCAATTCACCTTAAATATTTCTGCAGCATCTGGAAATGATTTCTAAGTGTTTACGCTGTACAGAAAGCCTTATGAAAATGGTAGGGATTCGAAATGAATAGATTTATCTATGATTCAGTCTACATACTAAAGGAGTGATAATTAAGACAAGCCCAAACACTTGTTTACCAGATTGCTGGTCAATGGTTTTCTTTATGTGGGAGTCAAGCTTTAGAGTAGAAGAACAATAGGAAAAGCTCTTTGGTTTTTGAAAAGGAGAAAGCAGATGCCATTTATTAAAAACTATTAACAAATGGAAGACCAGTATCCTTGATTCAGATGATATTTATTTGGGTGAACATTGCAATCAAACTTTCATGTCTTTCTCATTAGAGCTATGATTGCTTACATTCACAGAGAAAAAACTTTGTTGCTCATGTATGGCCTTAATTATTTTACTCATAGAATGAAGGTCCTAAATTATACACAATCCTCAGAATCATCTCTATCCTTACTTTATGAAATAATTAATTTGATAATTAGGACTTAATTTCAACTCGTTGATATTTGAAATTATTCAGGAAGGCATGTAGCTGTTTGCATTTCTTATATATAGATTTCATTACCGATAACATCAGATTATACTATATGCTGTATTGTGCTCCTTGGATAATCATTTATTTCATACTGTTGTGACATTCCTTATAAAAATTTATTAATATGGTGCTAATTTATATATCTCAGCAACTGTCCAGGTAATTCAGTTTGGTAATGTTCGATACTTTTCTATGTGTTATATATAGTGATTATTTCTATTATGTTTTAGGTTTAACAACTTGAGTAATCACCATTTTTATGACTTTTTTTGAATTTTTGGAAATTACATTTATAATAAAGAATATAATTTTTGATTGCGACATATTTATCCCTATTTAATGTTATTTAGGGTAGTAAAATTGATAAAATTTAATATTTAAAAGCTTATATTTTCTAATTTTGGGAACTTAAAGTATACTGAATTAATTTTTTGTAATTTGACTTCTGAGATTTCTGTATAGTTTTATATGGCTCTAAATTCACATTATCAATGCTAAAGAGCTTAAATAATACTAAAAGAACAATTAAGCTAGGTTTTCCCCGATTTAAATATCTAATGATCAGAAATTTGTATTTAATTTCTCCATTGATGAATGTTAGCAATCTATTAGTGCTTGTTTGAGATTCTTTCATGTATAGCTCAGTCCAGTACAGAAGAGAAGTAATTTTACAAAATACTAGCTTATTCATAACATTGTGTGTAAAATCTATCATTATTAAAAGGGTATTTAGTTCTTAGCTTTGATGGTAGAGCTTTTCCTTCTAAGTATTTTAAATTGCTTTTATATATTTTCAGATATGCAGTTCTGCAGAATGCACCGTATTAATAATTTTGAAACTAATTATGGCTGAAACATTAAAAGTAAAATTGTGATATCATTAGTCGCTTCAATGTAAAACAAAAGAAAAAACTTTCTAAGACTTAAAAAGTCATTATTTTCTTTTTTGTGCAAATTTTACTCGTGCAGATGTTTTCTCTATACCATTTCGTAAACATTTGAGTAATTAAGCACAGAATCGAGGTACTATTCTTCTTACATTTATAACAAACTTTCTAGGCCGTCTTTGCCAGTTGCATCCCAGAGATCCTAGAGTTAGTGGGAACTAGACCTAAGTATGGCGGAGAATTCAGACGTGAATATGGAAAAAGGTATAACGTGTATATTTGGTCAGATAAAATTAAAAAAAGGTGTCATCGTTCTCTCGCCTATACCACTGTTGCTCGCTCTGTTCCTTCTTACTATTCACCTCTTCTACTTTCTCTGTCTATTGTGAATGATGGGGCTTGCAAAGAGAAGATTTTAAGCATAAAGTGTGCGTTAAAAATGAATTAAAAATACAAAATTATATCAAACTATAATATTTCTTCTTATTTAATATATTGGAATTCTAAACAAGACAATAGACTTAAGCTTCACCTTAGTCAAGTGACAGTACCTCGTTTTTCGGAATTAAACATCTTCGCTATCTTACAAGCAACCTTTCTACCTTTTAGATGCATTTATATTGGAATAGATTCTTGGAGTTTTCCAAGTTTTCTCCCTTGCCACACATAAATAAAATTGCTCACAGTGAAGTCTTCTTGGAAAGCGATTCTCAGCGTATGTTTAAAAAATTATTCATTGCAACCTTCAGCAACTGGCTTATTCTCAACATATTGCCAAAAACAACAAAACATTAAATACTTATTTGAAACTTTTAATAATAAATTATTATAACTTTTCACAGATTACTATTTCACTAGTTGGAAATCATCACACTAGAATTTATTACAAAATTTCATAATTTATATATATTGTACCACTAGTTTAGAATGCTATAAGCATTCTACATTGAAAATCGCTTTATCTTATATATTTTCTTAAAAATTAAAAAGAAATGTGTCATTCTTAATTTGCTTCTCAATTTTCCCCTAGAAGAGTAGAGTATAAGAATAATGAATTCAATAGAAATAAAGAACTGTAATAATAAGAAAATTTGAAAGTTAGATATAAAAATCAAAATATTAACCCTGTATTTTTAAATTTTGAGAAATACTTTAATACAAAATATTTTGTATTTTCCTATTATAAAGTACTACGATATGCTTAAAATCATCTTTTTGGTTGAATTCTTGCTACCTATATTGAGGGAATGTAAGTGTTTACCCGAATTAGGCTGTTATAATTATGATTGCTCTTTGAACATAAGATGAATAGAATATGAAATTTTAAAGAGCCAATTGTGTAATAAGAATATTAATATGAATTCTGTTTTCAATGTGGAATCTCATAACAATTAATAAATTAATAGGCAAATTATTAAAACTAATTTTTTTAAAAAAAAAATGCATTGTTTCAATGAAATAGGTTAAAATGGGTAGTAATTAACATTTGAATTAAAAATGATTTTTAGAAATATAGAGTACACGCATTCGAGACATAGAATACATTTTAAAACTTTTATTAATCAAAAAAGTTATTGTAATTTCCCTCAGAAGAATGTTTGTTTTTATTATCTGGAAGGATTTATAACAAAATATTCGTTGTAAGAAATTTGGTACATTTTGTTTTAAAAATTCAATAATGTAAAATTAGGTGTTGAATTATATAATAATTGTTAGCTGTTTAGCTTGATGAATAATAAAAAATGTGCTTATCAATTCTACTGTATAATATATATATATATATATATATATATATATATATATATATATATATATATTGGTAATATCACATTCATTATACTTCATTCCTAATTTTTCAAAATATAATATAAATAAGACTTTGTGTCAGGAAATATTAATAGGCTATTGTGCAATGAATGTCAGGAATTAAAAAAAATTTATTTAATAAAAATGTTTCTAAAATTATGAAATATATTCTATGCAATTCTAAATAGCATTGATAAAAAATTAATAATTTTGTCATTTTAATTTGGTTAAAACAATAAATGCAAGCTTTGTGCTAACTGAATTCTTTTAATAGAGTTTTTTCTTTTTCATTTTCACTATTAAAACTATTTTTTCATAGTATTTGCATTGATTGAAAAAAACTGCCACAATTAGGTGAAAGCTGCCTCAAAACGTGTTTTAAAGGTTGAAATAAACCTTTTTAAAAATTAATGTAGTGGAAAGAAAGATAATGTATATTGTACGATAAATTGATACTTCTTACTCGATAAAATTAATTCCAGATTTTATTTTTAAAATTAACTCTATAATCATGATATATATATATATATATATATATATATATATATATATATATATATATATATATATATATATATATATATATATATATATATATATATATATATATATATATATATATATATATCAAGGAAAGTGAAGTTGTCTTCACAAAATTAATTGAGAATTTTTTATGATATTAATAAAAATTTAGAGTTATCAAGATAAAATCTTAAATAATTTATGTGTTTTTTATATTATTTTACTCCGCATATAATTTTACATTCAAGAAATCAAGTTCAAAGAGCAATTATGATTTAATTTGTGCTTAGCCAATTTATGGAGAGCAAGAAACCTGTTGCTAAATATTGTTTTGTGGATTGTGTTGATGTTTGATAGTCTTTTAAGCTTAAAAGAAAAACGAGAACAATTTTCTTTCTTTCCTTCTATTCTTTCCTCTCTATGTCTGCACGTGTGCACCTCGTCATCATCGCTTCCTCGTCTTGCACGTCATGTGTCTTCTCCCGACCAATGGTAGGCGGTGTTTGCTAGCTGCATTCCGGAGATCATTGATCTGATTGGTTCCCGGCCAAAATACGGGGGGACCTTCAAGTCCGAACGAGGTCGAAGGTAAACAAAATCGTTAATACAAACTTGTAGTTCAACCCAAAGTAGTTCACATATTAAAACCCAATCGATATTAGATCTTTAAATTTTTTAAAATATATATATCCTTATTTCACCTGTCGATTTTTTACCTTTTTCAATGGAAGATGGAATCTCCTTATGTACGATTATTAAAAAATATTTAATATTTTGTGGGGCAAAATCCAAAGAATTTTGAAAGAGTTATTGTGGCTTCATGATTTAAGCATGCATGTAGTACAAAGTAAATGATTCATTATATTGTGACTTATCTTTTTAATCAATTAAGTAATTGTTGAAATGGAAGCAAAATTCACCTCATCTCTGTTAACAAATTCTTTAAACTTCTCTGACAAAATAGTATTTTAATTTTTTTTTTTTAAAAAACCTAATTAACAAAAACATCCGCACTTTTATATAAAGAATAATTTCATATAAGAGAACAACTTTTATCGCAAAAAAATTTTAAGAAGTCATTATTAATTTTTGAATTTGATTGTCTACAATAATTCCTAATTTTTTAACACTATCCTCATTATCAAGAATAATATATAAGAAAAAATAAGAATTTAGAAAAAACATTTGAAATAGTTCAATGCAGGATTTGAAACATTTGAACACGACTTTTTTCAGGGCGTTTCAATTTAAATTTTAGTTCTTTTTTACGCTTCGATATTCCATCTTCCAAATATTCCTTCTTTATTTGCACGATTTATATATTTCAATAATGATTCATTCTCTCGTACAACTTAAAATTCTTCTCAATTCACGTATTAGTTTGCCTGCACCAACCAACAGAATTATTTTTTCGAAGATATAAAACCAACTAAGAATTTTTACGTTATTTCATCACAAAACTTATTGTTAAAGAAAAAAGAAGCATTTAAATTTCCTTTATTGGAAATATTTTACTGTGTATTATATTTCCTCCAGAAGTAAGCTCAACTAAAACCATAATTATACACATATTAAAAACCATAGTTATTCACATATTTCTTACAATATTTTTAGTTTTTACTTTAAAAAATGGATAAAGAGAATTATCTAAGAATTATTAACTATCTTCTTATCCAATAAGAAATATTTTTACAACAGTTCAAATATTTACAATTAGGAAGTACTAATATTATACTTTATACAATAACTTTTCATGATTTGTATTTATATTACAAGAAAAGTGTATTGAATTTAGCATACTTAACAAATGATTACACTGAAGAAACTAAATTTTAATTTATATTCGCAAACTAAATTTAAAAAAATTTGAAATTGAACTACCGTGTTATGGAAAAACAGTTTGAATAAAATGTTCTTTTCATATTTCTCATCAGATAAAATAAATAAAATTTGGGTATCTCAATTTAAAGTGCAATAAAAGTTATTTAAATTTCATGGCAAGATACATATAATAATTGTATTAAACAGGTGAAGTTGACATGCATCTATGTTTTTTCATAATCTTTATATATATTACACAAATAACAAGCAATCGACACAAAGAATAAATATTAGAATTGAATTAATTCTAATCAATTTATTCGTTTATTTGTCAAATTCCAGAAAGAAATATTATCCCTAATATTTGAGAAAGTATAATATAATGTTCATCAGACGTATTTCTGTATAAATATTTTTAAGCAAAGAGAAAACGTAAAACTATCGCCAATCAAATTGAAATTCTTTATATAAACACAATGGAAAATGTAAATTATCCTAATACTATAATGAGTTTATGAAGTTTTCTTCCGCAAACTACTTATTAAAATCGATTTCAAATGCAAAATATGGAAATGGGAGAAATAAAAATTTCGAAGGACTTTTCGTGCTGTTAAATCAAACTTTGCATGTGATGGATGCGACTAACCTGGCTTTGTTGCATGTGCATGAAAACTCTGGCAATTATACATGCATGTACCTCATTGCACTTTGCTTACTGTGCTAAAAAATTAAGTTTTACAGTTGTTACAATTTTTAATGATAATATGTATGTTATTAATTTTTTTACAGCTTTTATAATAATGATTCTAACATATTGATTTATATAGAAATTTTTAGTAATTATTTCCTTTAAACATAATAATATCTTATATAATAAAATTATAGATCCTGCTAACTAAACCAAATTCCTGATGAAAAGCCACATTTATAAATCGTTAACTCTTTAGAATTTTAATACATCTATAATTTCAAAGAATCAATATTTTTCTGTTATGAGAAAAGAGTTAATTTCATTAGAATATATTACATAAATCTTTTTAACATTTATTTTTGTTAAAATTTCTATTAAATCAAATTTGCTTTGTTATTTTTGTGTTAGTAAAATGCAAAAGAGATTTGGATACAAAATTCCTTTAATGCCACAAATGGGTTTCAGTTAACAAAAGGGACTACTTTAAATTAAAAAGTTTAGTTATATATATATATCTTTAGCAAACTACTTTTTATTACTTTTTAAAATACTTAATTTATAAAAATTAATTTATAAAACTTTATATAATTCGTAAAGTAATTTGCTTTCTAATTTGAATTGAAGAATTTGAAATTTGTATATTTTAATTTTGTTTAATATTTCTAACTATTTTAAAGCAATTCAAGCATTTTGATATTTCATTTCCAGTCATCATTCTTTGTTATTAAACAAATATTGAAGAAGTTTATAATTTTTTTTAACTGAGCAAAACTGCATTAAAAATTCTGAATTTATTTTGGACTGAATTCTAGTGCTAACTATTTTATATATAGATTTAAAATAACATTCTACAAGCTAATTAATAAATGTTTTGCCGTAAAATATTATCTTTGGGAAAATAATCTTATCAAAAACGTCTATATTTTTCAAACAAAAATATGCGTTTTAATATAAAAATTGCTTTTCACATTACTATGATGAAGAACAATTTTTACAGATAACGTATTTTGATGAATGAGTAATAACAAATGCTCAAAAATTATAAACATAAACTGAAGATTTCGGTATATCTGAGCATTAATTCTGAATCGTAATCTACGTGAGACAAAAATAAACTAACAAGCATTATATGCATAACATGTCATGTATCATGAAACCATGCGTATATTAATGTTTGATTTGTTATTTAAAAGTATTTCATGGTTTTAGGTTATATCAAATAAAGGAAATCGCTACATTATTTATAACCAAAAATAATATAATACAGACTGCAAGTAAACTTGTCATCTTTCACATTTAGTTGCAATATTAAAATATAATTCGTTGTTAAAAATTATCTAATTATAAACAGTATGGAAAATTTAATTGCATTTTGATTTTAAATGTGGTCAAGTGAATTATTTCTAGTAAAATAATTATGCAAATACTGAAAAAAATATCTAGTTAATAAATTATAATAAAAACGAAGAATGCTACAATAAAAGTTTTCAAAGAACGTACTTCCAGATTATACATTTAAAAAGATAATACCTGAAAAAAATGTCGAAACTATATATCAAATTTATAATGAAAACACTTTTTTGCAGGAATCTTTAACTCTTTCATGTATATATGCATATATATATACATACAAGGTAATTCAAAATGAATAAAGCGATTACAAATGCATTTATATATATAAACCATTGAATGAAAAAGAATTTAACATACAATGTAGACAGAACTTCACAATTTCTTTATATAAAGTGCAGGTGCAATACCTGCCGTTGCCCAGTTGGAACTGCGCAGCAACAAGAAACCTGCTCATTACGGGTATCTCAAATGGCGAATCCCGTGCAGAAATCACACATTCTGCGCATTAGAATTTAACAACTGTCATTCTGTAACCTCAGTTGAATCCCTAAATGCAAACAACATACACAGATGGCATCGAATGCTTGGAGAAACAGGTTATTTGTGCTAAAGGAAAAGTCAAAGAGAGAGGGAGAAGGGTTTGTTCTTCTGCAGAAAACGTTGATAAACACGCTGTCCGTGTGAAATGAATCTCACGGAACACAACTAATGAAGGCTATGACAAATGCCACAAACAAACATATATGGAGTAGTCTCCTAAAAAGGGTCCAAATGAAATCGCACATGCTTTTTTAGTAAATTTTTCATAAAATAATTTTTTATGAAAAAGAAACAATTTATCGTTAAATTGCAATTTAGAATGACTTTAAAACTTAATGTTCAAGAAAATAAGTTTTTCTTTCTTCTTAAACAGGAACTTCTAACGAAAAAGAGATGAATGGCCGCATTTATCTGTCCTGAGAAATAAATCTGGATATCTTTTTAATAAATACTAACTCATTATTTTCATTATTTTGATTAGTGTTTTAATTATTTTTACAGCATGAAATATTATTAATTAACTTCGGTACTAAAAGACAACATGGTTACGTTATTTATTTTACTTCGCTTCATGTATGTAAGGTAAATCTATCTAATAAAAGAAATATGATTGCTTGAGTTTATTTCATCAATATTCCCTGAAATTCTCAGTTTTTTTCCCTAAATTTTCAAGTAAATTCCTGTGCTTCAAAATTCCCAGAAATTTTAATACTCTAACTTTACATAATACAACTTGTGCAACAATTGAAACAAAAGATTACAGCAGATGTATGATTAGAACTATGCTTATGGGAAGCACATACAACATAAACTTAAGAGCTCATTTGCTTATCACACTCAAAACAATTGAAGAACTCGAAGTACGCATTCTTGTAAAGTGCTTGCGACGATGCCTGTAGACTTGCTTTAGAGTGTATGGCGTGAAATGAACTACCACGTAGATGATGTCAGTAAGACCAAGAAAAAGTCACCTATAACATCTGACTTGTGTATACAAAATTCTAAATTTCCACCTATATTAAGAGTTAGTCTTATCAATACTTTTTCAATAAATAATTATAGCCGTTTGTAATCGCTATATACTTTTTAATTACCCTGAATATATGCCTATGTATGTATGCATGGAATAAACGCTGTCATAAAAAAAAAGACAAATAATGAAAACTTCTTAAGGAAATTCAATTGTAAAAATTTATAACATAAATAATAAAAGGATTGGAATCTCTGGATTGTATAAAATTCACGTTTAATAAGTAATTATTCATAGAACATTCAAATCTATTAATTAATGAAATATACCTGGTGAAGATACTTGTTCTATAATAGATAAATATTTAAAATTACATTTTGCAATGCATTCGTCAGTTTTTATTTCAAGTGCATAATATTTAGAAGTATTTTAGTGCCTTTAAGATGATATCAAAATAGTTCGATTGACAAAATGTTTAATACTTTCTTTGGGCAAGGAATTGTGTGAAGGCAAGCTAGAAATATATAAATATATTAAGATCCTGTATCATTTTTTTTTTCTGGAAAATGGTTCCAGAAAGATGTGATCTAAAATTAAATATAATTTTATTTAGAATACCGTCTATATATAGTTGAGTTATTAAGAATTGTAAGCAGGATACCTTAATTGAATTGATTTGATAAAGGATGATATTCTACACTTAGAGTTACTACATTAGTAAAGGTTCTGAAAGTAAATGTTGTTTGATCATTGATCAAACCAATTGGCGTGTATTGGTACAAATATATGATTTGTTTGAAGTTCTCCAATTACTTTCAAAATCTCATTATATCATTATTTCATTATTAATTATATTACTAAGGAAATATAATTCATAACAATTAGAAAAGATGAACTAATAACAATTGTTACCTGTTTATATATATATACGAGTGCTAAAATGTAAGCGTACGAGTATTTAAAAACTGGAATTCATTTATTAACCGTTATGTACAGACAACAATGAAGAAAAATTGTCCTTTATCTATTATCAATGCTTCTCTTAAAAATTCGGTGCAATTTTAAATATAATAAAATTCTAATGGTTTCTAATTAATTGAAAAGATTTTAAGTAACTATCTAAAGATGTTTTAGCTGCCAAAAAAATTCATATTTAGATTCATAACTCACGAAACACTTTTAGGATAAGTATTTTTCATATACTTTTAACAAAATTTTAATAAACACTTAGCACAAAAATCTAATTAAAAGCATAAAAATAAATTCTTTTAAAATGTTTTTAAGAAATATTATCGAAAACTGTGTTTAATAATTCAAAACCTATTTTAATATTTTTGAACTTTCAGGCATATCGTAGTTTGTGGACATATTACCTATGAGTCTGTGTCTCACTTTCTTAAGGATTTCCTTCATGAGGACCGTGAAGATGTTGATGTAGAAGTTGTGTTCTTACACCGGTAAGTGAAAGAATAAAGCTGTAATGATAGAATATCAAAGTGACAGAAAAAATAATTTTAAAGTGCATAATCTCTCTAAACACTTCAATAATTCCTTACATAGTCACACGACACAAAACTATACCTCGTTATTAAAATATATTTATTAACACAAATGTCCCAAAATTTATCTTTCCAAATAATTACATACATATTTTAAAACATTTGTAGCAGCTGATGATTTATATTTGGCGATACCTTGGTTTTTTTTATAATTTAAGTTGGTATTATAGTTTTTAAGAAAATGAATTCGGAATATAGAGTTTTATTGTAAATCAACGTATGGTAGAATTCATAGCTATATCCATTCGAAATTGATTCTTAAAAAAATTAATTCATCATACCCAAGATAAGATACTCAACACATCAGTGGTGTTTTCCTTGATTTAGAGAGTTAAAACTACTATCTTAACGTTTTTCTCTCATATCACCTGGGCTTAAAATTGTTTGTGACGGATAGACTTCAGTGATGAGATATTTGTGCGATTTATTTCGGTTAAAGCGGTATTATGATGTTAATCTGTGAATAGAATGCAGCACTGACAGTTATTAATTGCCAATGTAAGTTGATTTTGATGTTATATCTTAAGGAAATCAATTCATCATTATAGAGCTCTTCAATACTTGACATATGATACATATCAAGTGTAGATTGCTTACAATACCTATTTGTGTATATTCAACATTTGAATTTTGCTGTGCCCATTTTTATTAATCAATATGATGGCAACTTTTTAACAATTTTAGTGTCATAACAAATGCTGTATACTCCATCATGTCAAATTCTGAGTTTGGTGACTTTTTGGCGGATTTTCTTGTTTATCTAACAACCTAGTTTTTATTACGTCATAGAGATGGAGACCTATAAGAATTATGTAGAAAATTTTATTTTGGCAAACCTAATATTCTCGTCATTGAGAGTTGTCTCAGTGCGTCATCTTGGCAACATTTCCTCGTTGCCAAAAAAATTACGGATTTGGCATGCTGGATTATACGGCATCTGTCACCAAAAAATAAATAAACCATTAAATAAATGTGTAGCTTTTCAAACGTATTAACAAAACACGTGTATGACATAACTTTGACTTCCCAAGAAATAAGTCCCAAGTGCTTATTAGCAAAATTTATAATACAAATTAGTGTCATTTGCATTTTTATGGAATTAAATCAGTTCAGATACACAGATGACATTAATTCCATAAATAAAATTATATGGAATTAAATCACGCATCAGTTAAAACCTTATATCTTTTGCGGAAATGTGCAACAGGATGATACGTATGCATCTTTTTTATACATAACCATTAAATTTATTTTTAAAATACAAATTTTTAAACTTTTTTAATTTGCGAAATTCTATCTAATAATATTTGATTAATTAAAATTATTTTATTAAACATGTCTAGGTACAAATATATTTACTTATTCTAAAATTCCTTATCTTAATTATTTTTTAAGAAGAAATCAAATATAATTTAAGTTAAGTAGTTGGATTTTTATAATTAAGTTACTTAAATTTCGGCCATTATTTCTTGTCTTATCATATTCATTTCAAACTTTATTTAAAAACATTCTTAAAAATAAAATAGTAATGAAGCAATCTTAATACGAGTTTGTATCGTCATATATCGTAAGGGTTGACAATTTAAAAATCCCGCCATCTTATTTAGGCGCTTATTAGGCGCATATTAAGATTGCTAACTAAACTACAAATACCTACATTTCCACAACTTGGCGGAAAAATAATCTCCAAATGTCACTAATCTGACCATAATATTCTCTTTTATCTGATTTTTCTTGATCTTATTCATTTGATGATTTCCTAATTCCTCATAATAATTTAATAATGCAAAAACTGTTTTCAGAAGCTGTTAATCACATTGTTTTGTAATGCTCATACTTTTATGTTAAACAACCTAATTTTTTGACGTTTAAACCCTAAACTATAAGCACCCACTTTAAAGTGCCCTTCAGTTTCTTGCCAATTTGGCTTCATATGGTTAGCGTTGTTGGTTTATCGTGTTTAAACCACCATCTTGTCATTTCAAACATTCATAAAAACAAGCTTAACAAAAAAAAAAAATAATAATAATAATAATTGCCAATTTTCACCAAAAGACATTTTAAAGAATATTTTCCCCCTAAAATCTAGGTTTGTATTTTCCTGGTTAAATTTAAATTAAGTAAGAAGCCGCAAGGCGATATAAGCTGTAGATTCATTGGTCCACGTATAAAATGACTTAAATTAAAGCAGTGGAGTGGGTATACATTCAGCTAGTGCTACTATTTTTAAAAATACCGAGTAAGTTTGAAATGATAATATGAATAACATTTCAATACTTACAATTAAGATATTTTATCATGTTCATTTTATTTTAAAATATATGATTGAATAAAAAATAATTGTCATAAAAGCAATGGTTTTGAATTAGTAAGTAAGTAGTATACCATAGCAATAGTTTTAAATTATTGAAAAGTAATATATATTTATAATTTATGTAAAGTTACCATTTTGCTGCAATAATCGTTTCACGAATTCAGTATTGGAAATTAAGATATTTTATAGTGTTCATTTTATTTTTAAAATATGTGGTTGAATAAAAAATAATTGTCATAAAAGCAATAGTTTGGATTAATAAGTAAGTAGTATACAATAGCAATAGTTTTTTGAATTAATGAAAAGTAGTATACATTTATAATTTACATAAAATCATCATTTTGCTTCAATAATCCTTTCCTAGCTATATTTTGTTTATTTTGATGATTTATGCATAAATACATTTTTTTTCATACAGAAAACCACCGGATTTGGAGCTGGAGGGTTTGATAAAAAGGCACTTCACTACTGTGGAGTTTTTTCAAGGCAGCGTCATGAATACAATTGACCTCCAGCGAGTGAAGGTTTGTTCCTAACTTTTGAATATATAATATGTGCACATATGTGTGACACTGCATAGAATTAATTAATAAATGAACTTACCTTAAAACATGGAGTGCAATTTACAATTTCTTAAAAAATATAGAAACCAGAAATGAACAAAACTAAATGAAGCGTTTATTACTATTTAAATTAATAATATATCAGAACAAAGAGATTCTTAGTAACATAATGATTACAACAAATGATAATTTAATATTTTAAACTACATCATGACACAATGCAACATATGACAAAAGTTGGAATAGAACAATGTAAGTTTTGTATAGTATCCCATACTAAACATTAAGAGATTTTCAACTTTTAAAAAAATGTTAAATAAAAGAGAAAAATGCATTAAAACAATAACACAATAATGCATATGTTAATACAGATTACATAAGAGTATACGCGGGTATGAGTATCCATACCTGCGTATTTTTAACACCAGGCACCATTTTAACACCAGGTTGGATAGTGTTGAATTTGGTAAAAAAACATTTCGTTTTAAAATTTGTGTCATTTTTATAATTGTATATCATTAGGTAGTGTTTTGGTTCCGTTTTATTTTTTCAAACATTTACGAAAAAACGTTTGAGACAAAAAATTCGCCAATTTTCGCCAACTGGTACTCTAAATCATTTATCCCCATAATTCTTTCAACAAATCATTGTCATTTAATTATAGGATATTAAAATACTTTCCTAATTATGTCATAACATTTTTAATTTTTAAAAAAATCAATATAAACGTAAATTAAAGTTATATTATACAGTGAACCATTATTAACATCATCGGTTTATTGCATTCTTTTATTGGCATGTCAATTTTTAAGAAATTTCATTATTTTCCGCATTCTTAAGGTACACGAAGCGGATGCTTGCCTGGTGCTAGCCAACAAATACTGTCAAGATCCCGATGCAGAAGATGCTGCCAACATTATGAGGGTCATCTCCATCAAAAACTATTCAGATGAAATCAGGGTCATCATCCAGCTCATGCAATATCATAATAAAGTTAGTACTTCTAGGCATTATTTTTAGTTAAAATTATTTTAAATATATTATTAAAAATAAATTAATTTAATATAATCTACACTAAAAAACAACTATTTTTAAAACTGGTACTAATTTTAAGTGTCGATACAAAACAATCATAGTACTTAATTAAAACAATCTTTGTCTTTTCTAATTATAACAAAAGTATAATATTATGAAAATAAACTATTAAGTATATATTCAACATTTTCGAACAATTAACACACACAGTGGTTTGAAAAATAAAATAACTATTTTCAGTATGTAGTAAAATGATTTGTAAGCAAAATTAAAAATATAAACTTCAATTTTCCAATTTGCTTACAAAGTTTAGTATATAATTAGTACTCGTCTTTGAGAACGTAAATCACGAGATAATTAGTTATTTGTGTGTGTGTCAGAGTTTATGCATACATACATACATACATACATATATATATATATATATATATATATATATATATATATATATATATATATATATATATATATATATATATATATATATATATAATTAAACATTTAAGTGTCAGACACATGCTAATTTTATCTTTCATCCGTTTTTCAAACCTCAGCTTGCATAGTTCTATTAAATATTGTGAACCTGAGGAGGAAGAATTTTAAAGTGAAACAAAAATTATTCTCATATAAATGACGTATATCAACTTCTGTTGATTAAAGCATATGTCAAGATGAAAAAAAATTAAGTACTATTCCATTATATCCCCGCAATCGATCATTGAAGCTATTTCTAAGTAGTTTCCGGCAAAAGTTAACTTTATCGTTTTATAAATTTTGTCAATAAATAATAATTTTTTTCGTAAATAAATATGTACTATTTTGTTAGTAATTTCAGATGTAGACTTTTTTAAACAAAGCACAATGCAAATATTTATGGTAAGAGGCGATTTTTTTTCTTTCTCATTATGATAATTCTTTTATGAGGGTACTATTGAATTTTATCAAAAAATAATATGTTAGAAAAGTAATGGATAGCGAAGCTTTCAAAGTGAAATTTTTCCTTAAAGTAAAACGATATGATTTTATTTTTCAGGCTTATCTTTTAAATATACCTAGCTGGAACTGGAAACGTGGCGATGATGTCATCTGTGTATCTGAACTGAAATTGGGCTTTATTGCTCAAAGCTGTCTCGCACCTGGCTTCTCAACTATGATGGCCAACCTGTTTGCGATGAGATCATATAAAACAGTAAGGAAGGAAGCTTTTTGATGGTTAAAATATATGGTGGACTAATCTATTTTCAATGGATATTATATGTTACGCACATATTAATTTTATTAATATATTATAATAATGTCCCATCGTACTTCATAAGCAAAGACATTGACCACAGAAAAAGTAATAGAGAGAGTTCTATTTCCTCTAAAATATTTTAGTACACTCAGAATTTCAGCAATCTAATAACATTCTATACATTTGTGTAATATTTTAATATATTTTATCTGTTTTTACAAATTATATATTCGAAGATAAAGAATAACAATATTCCCGATTATCCAAAAACATAAATTTATACATGTAATGTTTGGGTCTTGATCTGCACATTTAGCTAATTTTCACTTGTTGTCGATCAAAAAATAAAGAAATTACGATTGAACGTTTTCTGAAGTTTTAAATATTTTGGCTGACAATGTTAATGTTAATTGTTAAATATTATTAATTCTAATTGCCAGTATCCATATACATGGTCGATTATAGAATACATGATCAAAGTTTGTTTACCTCAGAGCAATATTGAAACAATTCTCTTAATTGTTGTCATCAGTTTATTGAACAATTCAAAAGCATTATAAATCTTCAAGTCACTGTGAATCAATATTAAATCACTGTTAATCAATGCTAAGTCTTCAAATTATAGCGTGACATAAATAACAAAATGTATAAAGATAATTCCGTAGATTAGTCTTATTTTAATGTGTTAAATTTTTTAACTATTATCTATTACTTTAATATGTATTTTTTTTAAATGTTATTAATATTTTTTACTACTATTTTAAATTGTTGAGGGAAATATGCCCAATTTCAATTATATTTGGTATCCAGTTATTAAAATCTTCTGTTACTGAATTACATGTCTGTTCATTTTTTTCAGTCACCTGATATGCCAGAATGGCAGAATGACTACTTATGTGGTACAGGGATGGAAATGTACACGGAAAATTTATCGCCATCGTTTGGTGGAATGACCTTCCCTCAGGCAGCGGAGTAAGTTTCACTTCCCACTCTGATCTTTCACAAAATTGTGAACAGAATTTGGCAAGATGCCAACAATGAAATAAAATAGCACAACAGATTAAATTAACACCGGAAATAATAAATTAAAAATTAATTCACACAAACAAGATTAATTGGAATTTCAAATATTATGAATGTTTTATTTTTAACTTCTCTATTCATTATTTATTTTTAACAGTTATTTATATCGGAAGAATTTTGAAACATTTTTATTTATAATCTTTCCTTGTGTTTTGAACTTCGATAATAAACACGCATTTTATATTACAGATATTTATATTATTTTCTTTGCGTAATAAACTTGGCATTTTAAAATGAATTAATAAGAAATATCAATGTCAGTCATGGAAATGGAACCCACATACTATTGGACTCAATACTGGTGGCAGATCTATCATATGAAAGCCAAAGTTTAATGCGATATAATTCTAAATAATTTAATATACGTTCAATAATATCACAAATGCAAGAAATACCATAAAAATGAAAAATTCAATGTCACTCTTTTTTCAAATTCAAAATTCACACTTTATCATAAATATATATTTAATATGTTTATCGATTCAAATATAATTCGATTGGTGATATAAAGCGTAATTCTGGAATTCAATTATTAATTTAAAAATTATAGAATTTTTTCATTAATTACTAGAAAATGTTTCAGATATATAAATATAACGAATTATTTAAAAATATATATTATTTTTTTATCACATATTGTTACATTTTGAACATCTTTCCTTAAAAATATTAATTAACCATTTATGAAGTTCTTTTACATAAATTGTGCATAAATTTAAATCATTTTAATCATTACTAAAATATTATCAAACAGAAAGTTCAATAATTTTGTAGTGCACTTATTCTATATATGAAATAAGATAATATTATTCGATACGAGGTACACCATGCTTCTTTGATATTGATCGCAGCTCAGATAAATATGATTCGCATTTCTATCTAATGTAAAACAGTATGTTATACATCAATTTAAGATTCTCATAATTAATTATGCTTCAAAATAATATAAACTTGATAATTACATTTACAAAATTGCCATTTAGAAATGTACAAGTTTAGATTAATAACTAAATTATGTAAAGCAATTGATCTCAGTTGTATATTGTACTAACAGAAACTGTTTATTAGTATCCTCATATCCTTGATGATAAAATTTTATGATATTTAAGTATAGTATTTGAGAGTTTTAGTGGTACTTTGTTTGGGAACGTTAGAAACTGGATTCAGGTAAATGGAAACGATATTAATTTGAAAGTTATTCACTTAACCTGTTTTTTTTCTCTTTAATAATTTTGAAAGAATCAGGGATCAACATAGATGCACAATTCTTTAATTGTAATACATGTTATTTAAATGATAAACTAACTGCAAAAAATTTCCAATTGAATCATTAATATAGTAAAACAAATTTTATTCCTTAACAGTTCCTCAGCGTTTGAAGATGATTGTAACTTATATCGGGAATTTTTATGTTCATGTGTGATTTAATTTAATAATTATTTTTCCAGGCTCTGCTTCGTAAAATTAAAACTTCTTTTGTTGGCCATTGAGATACCAAACGAAGACAGCTCTGACACAAAAATTACAATCAATCCGAAGAAAAAGGTAAAGATAGGATCAAACGCTACGGGTTTCTTCATGGCACAATCTGCAGATGAAGTTAAAAGGTAAAATAGTGTCATATTTTTAAAGTATAGTTTTATTGTTACACATTCTTTGATTGAACGAGAATATTTAATACACAGTGAAAATAAGTTGTAGTTATAAATACGTTATTTAATACACAGTGAAATAAGTAAACATTACTAAAAATTAATATTTAATATTAACAGTTATTTAATAAAATTTATTAATAGTGCTCTACAAAAGTACATTACACACTTTTAAATCAAATATAGTTTCGAAGTATAATAATCATCATAGTACTTGATAAAAATTATGCCACAAAAATATCGTATATTTAAGAACTTTAATAATTATCAATATTATAATAAAATGATGTAACATTTTAATTATTCAGTATCTGTAGAATAATCTTTATTGTTCAAAATAGCTAAACGTCAGAGCATAGATTTCTAATTTTTTTTTTTTTTTTTTTTTTTTTTTTTTTTTTTATTTCAGAATTAATATATTCCACAATTTTTCAATTAATACATTTCTAGATAAATGATGATTTAAATTTCTTATTTCCAAATTTTTAAATTGGAGCTATTTGCTAGAATTGTTATCATAATAAAAAAGTACTTCCAAATAAAAATTTATTTAGTTTTGTCGGGGACATATAACTCCTCACATAAAGAGACATTAACTACCATGCTTTACTCTGTTTAAGTTCTTTGAATTAAGTTTCTCGCTTTTCTTAATCTATGCTATTACCCTCCTTTCAAAAAATATATTAGATTTACATCATTAACAACATAATTCCAATAGGATTTTGACATATTTAGCTCTAACCTGAGAATGGCAAAGTTCCAAAAAGTCGCCAAAACGTTTTGGTATTTGCACATACAAAACGTTTGTTTTGAGCTGAGGGTCTATTTAATCTTAACAATTTGAGCTCTCGTTAAACAAATTCTGGTGGAATTTAAGTCGAAATTTCAACAAAAATTTTCTAATGTAGAATTTCTTTTTGATTTTATAAAAATTTTCATAGCTTTCAAACAATTATTCCCCAAAAACTGGTAAAAATAAACTAATAATAATTTTAAAACATTTGGTGAATTTTCCACTTTAACCTGAGAATGGCATACGTAAACCACAAAAGGTGTAAATTAGATTTTTTCTGAGCGATAGCAATCAGATAAAAAAAAATGGTAATATTTTAAAATTACTAACCCTAACGATGTATTATGCATTGAAAAACAATAAAATATTAAGAATTAATAAAATAGTTTCTAAAAAATACCATAAATAAATTGAAATTTAGAAAAATATACTATATAAAAAATGAAAACAAAATTGTATCGTAACTATAAAACACAGTAAATAACGTTTACCAAACAGATTTCCTTAATTAAGATTTTAGTTAATGACTTTAGTTTTAGATATGAATAATAATTATAAAATTATGAATATTAAACTTTTCAAATAAAACATCATGATAACAAATATATTTAATTTAATTTGACGTTTAACAATGAGTGATGACATTTAAACAATGACTGTCATTTAACACATATAATTATAGAATTATGAGAAAATACATTATAAAAAGGAACTATATATTTTAACCTCCTAAAGAAATGGTAATCTCATGTGAGTGATTCTAAAGTTTTATGAAAATAAAGACAAATAGTTAAGCGTTTAAATTAATTATAATTTTGAAGAAAATTATACAGATGAATACAATTCTTACCTTTAATTTCATTTTTCAATTTCATGCCAATTGAAATATATAATGGACCATAGTAATATCAAAAGTCACAAAATAAATTTTCTTTTTCTGTAAATTTCAGCAAATGGCGCGCTTTAGAATAATAAATCTCATTAATTAAAAATTACCCATAATGCACTAGGGTTAAGTTTGATGCCAACATTACTCTATATTTGGAAATCAATCACTTTCAATAAATATTTTTTAATAATAAAAAAAAATTCTGATATATTTGGCTGTTTTTTAACTGTGAAGCGCAAAGCTGAATTTAATCTAAATATTTTCTGACTAAAACTTTGATCACATTGAGTTTTCACTGTTAATTTCTTTAATAATAATTAATAATTTAGTTATAATTTTAATAATAATTAATTTATTCAAAAATATTTCAATGTATGATCATTTTTATGGTCTTTTCTTTGATGGCTTGTATTTATATTTTTCTGAAAAAATAAGAGTTTTTTAAGAAAGCTATTTTGCTTGTATTCTCAAATATATGAAATGATGTGAAAAGTTATAAAATATATTATATATTGCTAAAACACAAAAAAAGTACACGGAATGTTTTATTTAAAATTCCACTATTATTGATATCGTCTGAGAAATTTTATCAAGCATTTTTACGACTTCTATAAATATTTAAAAACAATTTATGTAAACATTTAAAAATATTTTATCGTCTGATAATAAAGTAGACTTTGTGAAGGAAATATTTTCATTCTGTCAATTTTTTCCAAAATAGCGAATATTAATGAATATAGAAAAGTATGCAATAAATTTGTTTTTTACGGAAATTTTTGTAGCAAAACACTTAAAATTTTACAAAGAATGTTTAAAAACAATTTTTTTATTAAAAAAAATGAAAAATTTTATAAGATATAAAAAATTAAAAATTGTTAGAGAATCCTATGATAATGGTTAATGGTCTGGTACATCATCTACTTTGATTATTGGTCATTACATGGATCAAGTTGGAGAGTTAATACTCAGAAATTATTGTTTGAAAATAAGAGACATTTTATTAAGCAGATTCCTCTATATTATTTAATTTCTCTAACTTAATTTTAAATATCCGCTTATGATTTATATGCATCGTACCTCGAGTTGTTACAAAAACAAAAGCATGTTCAAATAGACATCAAAATACATTCGCAAAACAATTCCTGTTTAAAACACATTGTAAATGATGATGAAAGTCAGGTTCATGATTTCCACATTTCTTAGTAACTACTAAATGTATTTAGTGTTAACGTTGATTTTTATATGACTATAATATTATGAATTTAATAACTAAGCATCTTATTGTATATTTTACTTTTGAAACAAAACATGTAAATTCCAGTCATTTTTAGTAGAATTAATTGATAGCTGGATGATTTGCCCCTACCAATAACACATAGAGAAAGAAAAGAACAAATTTATTTTTTAATTTCATTAAATTCATTATATCTCCTTTGTACATCGTTAGGTAATCGACACGTCTTTTGCTAAAGAAAGTCAAATCAAGAAAAATATTAAAATTCATGAATATAGCTGTTGAGACAAAAGTTTATACAACACAAAAAAGTAATAAGACATATCGATAGAAAATGATTCTGTGAAAATCGGAATTATTTCTTAAAATATAATGTTGCTTATACACATTTCACTTATTACTGAATCAACACACATTTATTTAAGTTTTTTTTTTAATAGAGCATGGTATTATTGCAAAAATTGCCATGATGATGTTAAAGATGAGAAGTTAATAAAAAAGTGCAAGTGTAAAAATCGTGAGTATAATTTTTTATGTTATTTCCAGTAGAAAACAAATATCACTCTCATGGCATACATCTAATGCATGAAAATTCAATACATGAAATAAATGCTCCCATCAATTAATGCAAACATTTTTAAAAAGAAAAAAACATTCTAATTCTTTAAAGTATTAAAACTTTTACATTGATAATAAATTTTGAATATAATCTACTGAAAATGTATTGAATATAGAATATACAAATGTAAGGAAAATCATGCAGTTGCATGGATTAATTTAAAATAAATATAAATTGATATTTAAATAAAATAAACAAAGTTCATATTTAAAATTACAGATTTTACGCATAATATGCCACATATATTTAAATGAATTATTTGTCTGATACATTTATATAATGTACATAACTAGAACTTTTAATTACTTTTATCAGTTCTAGTAATATATAATTACTCTGCCTTTAATTTGAATTTTTATTTAGTTAGTAATACTTGTATGTACATTAAAACCTTTCTACAAAATGGCCTTCAATAAGAGAACTTTCATCTCCATTCATAAATTGTCTTTTTAATATATGATTACTTTTTATAAATTGAAAGTTACTTACATGGTTATTTAATATTATTTTTAATATTATTGGCAATTTTAATAATATTTTTATATAATTAATAATAATTTTCTTGCCATTCAATAATCAATTATTTAAAAAAAGGAATTCTGTATTCCGTTTATTCATTTTTTTAACATATTTTGAGTAAAGACTCAAAACTCAATTACTATTACTTAATAGTTCACTGAAATTAAATGTGAACATGTTCAGTGATTACAAGGTTCAATGTGAGAAAGGACATTTTATTTCGAAATCATTTCTGAAACGAAACAATCATAAACGAGAAAAATATTAGTCGTAAAGATGGGAACTGACTAAATTTTTCACATGCAATATATCAAAGTAAAATCTGAATAGAACAGATATTTAAATAAATATTAGAATTTTTTTTGTAAGTACTAAAATAGATTTCAATTAGAATTATGTAGTTCCTTATTTCATTTTCTTTGATTAATTTTCTCACTAAATGTTCACTTTTCTAATTGTATTTGTTTCAACATAAAAAATTTAGATACACACATCCTGTTAATTTCTTTCTTTTTCATCACCGCAAAATACATCATTACCTAAGAAAATTATTAATTTGAATGAAATTTATACATTTTTAAATTTTTTTAAACATCTCTCATGTTTTGAACCACTTGTTTTATTATGATTTCATTTTTATATCTTTTTATTTTTCTTAGTACTTTTGCACAGATATGGTAAAAATAATACTCTTAAAACCATTTTTTTCTACTCCATTACACTATTCCAGATAATAATCTTAAGAAAAGTTTTGCTATATATTTAGTGAAATACAAACATAATTCACTGCAATTTATTGGATGGATTTAATTTAATATTGCACTTTTCTTCTTTACCAAAAAAATATTCTTAATTGAATGAATATTCTAACTATGAGTAATTCTTATATAGCTAGTTCTATATAAATTATCTTATAAATGATTACCAGTAAATAAAATATTATTTTATTGAAATTTCATTTCTACCTAGTAACTACTAACAAGAAACATTTAGAATCAATGTCACAAATATTAAGTATAATCTCATTAAATAGAGTAAAAATGCACATCCTGTGTCTTATATAAATTTTTCCACGGGGAAACTATATTATGAAACTTTACAAAAGATAATGTATTTTTATATAGAAAATGTAATTAATGAAGAAAAAACACTTTTTGTTATCAATTTTCTTTAGTCTATAAAAGATTATCATAAAATTTTTAAAAAGCTACATATTTTTATGTGTATTTTAAAACTATCATTTTTAAATTTTTAAGAACTATCATTGTATATTCTTGCATATTTAAAGATAAACAACACATTAAATATGAAAATATTTTAATGGTGGAAGCAAGATTAATAATGATAAAAAAGAGACTTCGATTTTGAAGCTTCCACTTCATTTATCCATGCATCTATTGATTTTTCATTGCACTCTTCAATGATTTCTACGCTTTCTCATTCCAAAATGAAAACTGTTATTTTATATTCTATTCACGTGGTGGTGCCTTGTTTATGTGCTACATTGTCACATTTTATTTTTAACTAAAAAATGTTGTGTCATGTCCACATGCAGCCAAAGACATGAAACAGAAAGGTAATTCAGTTTCTTTTCAGCATTTAGTGTTATGGTTCCATTATGCTGGTCGCTTTTTTTTCAATTTCTGCTTTGGCTGATTAATTTAGGTGCTATAATAATTAACTCCATCTTTCCCGGATGACATCCGTTCTCCTTAGATAGAAGTAGTGCTTCTTAATAAATCCAATTTATTTTGTTTTATTCATGATTATCGAAGGTCTTCATTTAGATAAGTAAGCAGCTGACAAAGCATTGAGAAGTATACTGGGTATTAGAGAGCTCTTAAGTTCACCAAAAGTAGGTAGATTTTGTGTTTAATGCATTTTTTTAAGAAACCCTGTTGTCACAAATTTTTTATTTTAGTCTCTTGTAATTATAATTTATGTAAGAAAAATTAGACTTTTATTTGAGTCAAGTTGCATTTTTCCTTATTAAATTAGACAATTACTTTCTCTTTGAATGTTTCCTTTGTCATTGTATTAATGCATTATTTTCCTTACTATTATGATTTTAAAAGTTATGTCTTAATTATACTTTTAACCCAATTGTGCTTGTGTGCGATGATGTCAGTGAGAGTGTATGGCGTTAATCTTAGATTCATTGATTCATATTTCATCTACATATATTTTGTAAACAAAAAATCTGTAAATTGTGATTATTTTAATGAATAGAAGGATCTTTACAGCTGCCAGCAATTCCAGTAAATTTAAAAATTCGAATTTAAATTGTATTTTTTTAACTATTAAGATGAAAATTTAAAAAATATTAGGAGTAAATTTAGCGAGATGTTATTTGAATGATTAAAAATGAAGTTTGAAAAAAGCTACATAAAATCAATTAAAATAAAATACTTCTACCTACAGTTTCTCTTGTTTATATTTTTTCAAACAAAATTGATTAGTTTGTAAAATAAAATCTAATTCAACTTCCTGTAAATATTATTTATAAATTTTTGAAATACTGTATTGATAATATTTGATCTTTACAAAATTAAAATAATTTATAAATATTTTAACAAATATGAACAAAAATTTGATTTTGCAAATGCTTTGAATATTAATAATATATTTAAATAAAATTAAGAGAGGATTTTTATTGATAATCGATGAAAATACAATTGTCAATACTAATTGATAACTGTTAAAATCCTTCTATTAAAAACAAGAGTGGTAACAATGTTAAAAACTTGTATTTGTTTTAATGGTTGTTATTTTCGCTGCAGTGGCGCTGTTTAAGAAAGGGGTCAGAGCTGTCCAAGTTGTTGGACGGGCAAGTACGTTCCTCTATTTTCCTTCGTTGCAGTTCAACTGCTCTTGATGTTGTCCTTAAAAATTGACATTAACAGTGGTGGCTCAATCATTCAAAATGGCAATTTCCAAAATCCTAGAAATTATTAAGTTTAAAGTAAAAATGTATATTACGTTCAAAGCAAAAATGTGTATTACGTTCTAAGCAAAAAATTTAAATAATAAAAATATTAAAAATGAAATATATATATATAGGAAAAACAAAATCAATATGGCATATCATATGTATTAGATTTTTTCTAATTTACTTTAAATTTTATAAAAACAAACTAATTTGTTCATATTTATTATCAAAGAAAATAGAAAGGCAAACTATATGTAAACATTTTTAGCCACAACTCGATTATAAATAAAGCAAATTTTTATTAAAACTTAAAATTATACTGATATGTACATAAAATTTACAAAGTAAAAAAACCATTCTTTAGAGAGTTTTTTTTTATTATTATTATTATTTTTTATAGAGATTTAGTAAAACTATATTGTGTTACTAATGCACATTTTGTAAAAGTTTTTGAAAAATAAATTTTATGTAAATAAATATACTCTGATATAAATTACGAAGTATATTAATGATAAAAATTTTATATCATAATATTGAAATTTCGTACTAATAAGTACTTATCACAATTGCTTTTGAAAATTTTGTAAAACATTTCACATGTTTTTATTAAATAATTACGTATGTAGCCCAAAAGTTCAGCAACAATTCTTTTTAAATACATAGCTTAAAAATTCGCAGTAACTTTCTATGAAGCCACCACTGCAAATATCGACAGCCCATTGATGTCGCATGCTTCTAATATTTTAGGTAGTTAGTTGATGTGCTTGGCTTTGATACTCGTATCGATGTTTTAAATATGTTAAATTGTAATCAACAATGAAAGATATCTTTCACATTATCCAAAAAGCACTTTTATTTCATTCGAGTTAAAAACAACAATCATTCATTAATCTAGTTTAATGCATGTTGGATTAAGTGTTGTAAGTGTGAATGTCGTGTTTATGTGTACTATTTATGAACCCCCTTTGCATTGTAGTCCCTAAAAACCATCACATAATGATCTCTAAATAACCATAAAAATGCATGTATTGTAACTTAAATAGTTGTTTAAATTTTTTTCAAAGTGTATCCTATTATACTTTTTAATGTCTCGTGTAAATTAATGTATTAATTCGAGTATAATGTTTCAAATATGTATATACAATCGTAATTTAATGATTACAAATATTTAAAATGTTTAGATAAGGATTTTAGATATAGATTTAAAATCTTTAAAATTTTCCTTTAAATCACTAGTTTTTTAAATCAAGCTACATTTTCATCAGCGTAATGTACTATATGATGCATTCATATTAAACAAAATTATTGGTCTTATATCATACGAGTGTTTAAATTTATCTGAAAGATTTTATCATTATATCATGTAATTCGCAAAACATAAAATTTATTTTTAAACAATTTAAAAATTATTTCGAAAAATTAAATTCTTTATTATTTATATTTTTTAAAATGATATTCAGATTAAAATATTAACTTTTTATTTAAATTTATTAGAAATATATTTCAGATGAATTTTTTTAAATATCTCAAACTATAATAAGCAATATGAGTTTTTTAAATACTTCAAACAAATAACTTAAAAATTATTATTATTTTTTTTTTTTTTGAAAATTCCATTATTATTAAGCCGGAAAAAATCAAATATTTCAAAAATATTTTATATTGACTAGTATTATTTTATAAAGTCATAAGAATAAGTATTATAATTGTTTTGTTATGTATTTTTAAAGATTTTCTTATTACATTCGAAGTTATTAATATAATCATTAATAATCGTATATTATTAATATGATATTTAACAATAATAAATTTGTTGAATGCAGCACATGGATTAAATTTTAATTTTTATAAGGTATCATCATTATGTATGAATTCTATATGAACTTTTAATAAACTTTCCCCATATTTAAACAGGTTGATGATTTAATAAAATAAATTATAATTAAAATAACTCATATAATATTAGACCAATATATTTTACTTTGTTCTTGCTTCTCAATGTTAATTTAGAAAATTCCCTAGAATAATTTTTCATGTAAATTTTTTATTGAAGTTACTTTAAATTAGGTTATTAAAGATTAAGAGAATAGTATTTTATGTGCCAAAATAAAGTTAGAAATGCCAGTGAAATGTGTAATATTTCGAAGTATATTAAATTTTAATATTTTTGTTTTTTTATCAATACATTTGTGCATATTGTTCCAATCATTGAGTAATATAAGTTAACTATTACAATGAAATATCAGATATTTTAAGTAATATTTATAATGTATAAATACTACCATCTATGAAAACTTAATTCCAACAATGTTTGCAAATCAATTGCATTATTATTAATAATAAAGAATTATATCTATGCATAAAAAATGTAATGAACAACATTGCTTAAGCGCATGTGTGACAGACCTTTAAAATCATAATTCTATAACAATGTTTATAAATCAATATGTTTAAGAAAATCATTAAAATGCTGGATATTTGACTATTTTAATAAAATAACATAGTCTAGAGTTTGTAATTTAATCTGGTATTCTAACTTTATATGTCTTTAAGGTGTACAAGTTCATTAACAGCAATTTTTATTAATATTAGGGAAACCTAGAAGTAGCCACTGAAACTGTTAAGCTTATTTTAAGTCTAAAAGAAACTGTATACTATGATTTAAATATATTTAATCTTCATTTATTTAAGCTATTCTTCTTCTCCCAGTAGAAAACTTAGCTTATTAACAAATTATTCAAATGACTGTTAATGTTTTTTTAATTAGCATTCTAGTTTTTTTTTCCTGCTCATCCTAACAGCTGCTTGCATATTTTGTATAATTGATAACGTAAAACGATTTAATTGTGAATCTCCACAGAATATATTATCTCAAGAACCGGGAGTGCAGTCGATATTGAGGCTGAAGTATCCGAATCAGATAATAGTAGGTTGTTTCGAAATCGCTTACATTTGCTTTCCATGTGCACGCCAGTCTATATGTTGTTCTCTTTGCACATTTCAGTAAGCAGACCATTAAAGTGTGTACATAAATACAGAAAGATTTTCACATAAAATACAGGTTATCCAAAGAAATGAAAAAAAAAAACTATTTTGGAAGCAATAAAAATTATAAGGATAAAAATAAAATGTGATGCATGCATGTATGTATATGTCTACATATATATATATATATATATATATATATATATATATATATATATATATATATATATATATATATATATATATATATATAATAGACACATTGAAATTATTTATATAAAGATACTTTTTCACAGAAATTTAAATTGTCAAGTCTGAAAGCGACCTTTTATACCTTAATGAAGCCTAATCAGATTTTTAAAATTCTAAAGTTTCTTTAAACACCAAAAAGTAAACTGAATTTATTATTAGATTTTATAGTTTGGGGGAAAGGAACAAAAGAATTTAAAACATAAGTAAAAAATATAAATAAAAAACTTTTATTTTAAATTGAAGACAAGTACATAATATACCTTAAGTTATTTTAAATGTTTATGTGTAGTAGAAAGTATGAAATATATAAAATTGGAGATTATAAGATTCGTAGATTTTTAAGTCTGCTTACAGCTTCCAAATATTGCTTTTCTAAATGTTGCTCAAACTATTAAATGGTAATTTTAATAAAACAATAGGTGCATGCACTACATAATAGAAATATCAGCGCTTTATGCTTTCAAATAGTAATGGGGAGGAGTACACAGCTTAGTGAAAATCATAATCCCTATATTTAGGGAAAACAAAAAAGTTTGTAAAGTGATTATCCGAAAACTCATTTTGTTTTTAACATTTCATTCCCTGAAAAATAAAATTATCCTGTTTAAATTTTATATTAAACTACCAATTTTATATTAATTCATTTCTAATGATGAATATAAGTTTGAAATATATAATTTATTTACATACACAAATATAATAATTATTTATTTACATACCACAAATATTAAATATATTTGCATTAATATTGATTTATTTAGTTGTAAGATATCAATATTTTCTATATAATTAGATAACCATATAACATCTATATAACAAAAATTTAATCAATGCATATCAAGTTATTTTACAAATGAGAAACTATATATTTTATCATTGTTAGTAAATTATCAAAAATAGATTGACACATTAGAATTTAAATTTATTCTTTTATAGATACATATGCATTTTCTTATATATGCTTCTAATTTTTAAAGTATTATCAATCCAATAATACAGTTGAAAAATATTTAAATTTTTATAAATATCAATTTATAAAAAGTTATGATTTGCGCTTCTGACATTTTAATTATTAACAGTCAATAAGACATCATAATAAATATAGTAAGCAAAAAATAAATAAAAAACTAAATAAACACTAGGTAACAAAATGGTATTGTTTGCAATTAAATTTACACTGAAAAAAATTAAGTTTTATATAACAAGAATGCTTTTTAAAATTAATCAGCTTATAGTTTATAAGGGATGTTAGGTAAAAAATTATTTAATTAAAATTATTTCTATAACTATATATGAAAACCCATCTTTAAAAAAATTCTTAACAAACAAAACTTTATACATTTAAAATAATTTCAAGGAATTATTTGCAATTCTATCATGAAATTCATTTCAAATGTTTTTTTTTTTAAATTTAAGGGTATGTGCATCATTTTATTTTAAGAAAAATAATAAAATTATATTGTAAATTAAAATTATTTTTGAGTTTTTTTAAATAATTTTCTTTTTCAAATAATGTTTAAAAAATTTCATAAACAATAAAATTAAATAAAAATGACAGTAATTTAACAAATTTCTTAAAAGTATACTTCATCCAAAAAAAATTCTTGTTAATATATTTATGTTTGGTTTACTAGAAAAAAATATATTTTTGATGTTTTTCATAGTTTGTACTTGTTTTTCATATATTAAAATTCAAATTTATGTCATTTTCTTCATTCATTTTATTAAAATTATGAATACAATTTCCTTATAAATGTTGAAACTCTATTTAATGTTTATCTCTTTTCTATTATATTCCTATGTACTAATATTTTCGTTTTGAAATTTTTATACATTTTTTTTATCACATTCTATTGCATTTCTTATTTTAAAACCATATAATACCCTTTACATTACTTTCCCTTAGAAATATGCTTGCTAAATGTGCTTGCACGGCTTCAACTTTATACAGCTTTTGGGGATTAAATATTGCTATGTTAAATATTTGTGCCACATCTGTTTAACATCTTTATTTGTTTACTTCAATCCTTGTTTTTGTGCCCTTATCTGTATTTACAATTTTTAATCCATAACTTAATAGACATTTTTATGAGACTTGTTTCAGAGGATCTTAAGACTAAATAATACATCCCATGATTGCTTTCCAGATGAAAGTGTTCACAACTCTACGTTCCCAACGTTCACACCTCCCGAAATACCCAAGAGGGTGAAACTAAGAGGTTGAGTAATTTTCTTATTAATCAAAACAAATAATAATACTAATACTTGAATAAATTTTTCTATTTTCTGAAAACTTTGAACGCTGCATGAATGATTAATAAATTAAAGAGAAGTTTAAGTTAATATGTAAGCACATAATCTTTAAACGAAATGTAATATTTAAATGAAATGATGTTATATTTAAACGAAATATTAGTCTTCAGTTTAATTTAATATTAATTTAAAGAGTTTAGAATAATCGTTAGCTTAGATAATAGTATTTCTTTAGATTTCTAAACTCTTTCCTAGTGTAAACTGGTTTTGTTTAAATTTTTTATCATCTTTATATTAATATAAGCTATAAAAAAGTAGTGAATTATATAATATGATTTTCCTTTTGCACCTCAATAATTCTACTTATGATCGTTGTAGCTAAAATTAATAATAAAAATATATAAAAAAATCCTACGCACAAATATTTATATTTATCCATCAAGTAAATATTTAGCGATAGGTATGCATATGAAATATATATACAGTGTCTCCCGAAACGACTGCATAAACTCTGCACAGCTAGATTCTTCGCTACGAGTATATAAAAACTGCCCAAAGAAGCGATCCTGTACAATCTGTTTACCAGAAAAATGCAAATAAACAAAGTATGAAGTCACTTCCGGTGTAAGAAAAAAACTTTATCGGACATATCAACAGTATTTGTATATCTTTCCAGACAATAATGTTTAAAACATTCGTCGTGCATATTGCGTCATGCATGCGCGCGTGCCATGGAATGATTTTAAGCCGTCGTAAAACTAGTATAAAAGGCTGCATCTTGCAGCTACTGGTAGTCTTCGTATGGTGGCCAGGTATTCCATTCATGATAACTACGCCATGTAATTGATGTAAAGCCGATGTAATGGATATGTCTTTGGTTCCATCATGATAGAGCTCCGGCGCATTTCTGAGCTCCTGTATATGGTTGGCTAGATATGAAATACTCCGGCCGCTGGATCGGACGTGAGGGTCCACCAGATCTTAGATTTTTTCCTATGAGGCCATCTCAAGGAACTGGTGTAGCAAGACGTAGGGCCAACACCAAAGGACTTAGTTACTCACCTGCATGCTGCTTATATTTCCGTGGACCCCCGATGCTGCAACTTGTGATGACAGCCATTCCACGGCGCGCTCAAGCCTGCTCCGACATTCAAGACGGAAACTTTGAACAGCAGCATTAAATTGTGCATATACTGCTGTGTTGATATGTTCAATAAGGTATTTTTTCTTGCACCGAAAGTGACGTCATACTATGTTTTTCATATTTTTCTCGCAAATTATGGATCATACCGGAACGCTTCCTTGGGCAGTTTTTATGTACTCTTAACGAGGAATCTAGCTATACAGAGTTTATGCGGTCGTTTTGGGGTACCCTGTATATATACATATATGTATGTATGTATGTATGTACATGTTATGTACGTATATGCAATGATGGATAGAGGAATGTATAAGTGTAATATATGTTAAAACTTAAAACTTAATTAAAATAATTAATAAAATAAAGCTGTAAATCGATCGAATATTTAATAGAATTTAAGATTTAAATTCAAGTTATTTTTTAATTTTAAGAACACACACAAGAATGTTGCAATTAAGAAGAAATTTCTTCAATATTTTCCTCTCAGAAAGGTTTTGTTCATGTTAAAATAATTCCTTCCCAATTTTTATCAAAATAGCTTAAGATAATTATCTAATATTTTTTAATGAATGGATGGAATCACTAATGATTGCTTAAAATCAAAATATTAGTATAATAAAATTCATGCAGCAAAAATTAAATCTGATATATTCATATATAATTCATAATTTTCCCTGATAAAATAAGGCTTATTTATGTATTTTAAAAGTTTGATGAAAAAAATTACTAAACAGCATTCTTTAATAATGAATATTCCGTCTAAATTATTTAAAGTTTAATATAACAATGTTATAAAATTATATATTAAATGTAAGTACTTCATCTGATTCATTTAATTTCTCTTTCAGACGCAACAAAAAATCCTAACGACTGTAAGTACGAACTTTTCAGCTATGCAAAGTATTTTTTATAAATAATATGCATGTATATTTACAATATTTTGGTTTTTTAATGCTTTGTTCATTTTTATATTCATTTGTTTTCCAAGTTTTGGAAACTATAATGTCACATAAAAAAATAATTTTTAATTATTTAAAAAAATTTTTGATTAAAATTTTTTTTTTCAAAATTTTTGATTAAAAATTTTGAGTAAAAAATTTTGATTAAAAAAATTGTTATTGAAAATTTTTATTAAAAATTTTAAGTATTAAAAATGTTTAAATATTGTGATAAAAAAATAAACATTTTAATACAGTTAAGAAAGTGCTTAATACATGAAAAAAACTCATGAGACAAAGTTTTCCTGTCAAAAGTTTTGGTTTCATGCAATATTCCATTTCAAAATTTCTCCCCACCCCGCAGTCAGCAACATCGCAGGACAAGTGGGCGGGCGACACAACCCAACGCATCGCGGAAGTCAAAGTACTACTGCTTTGCATGGTACCACCCCCCGCCAAAGGAACTCATCTTCAGGCCTTAAGCCCCCACGGGCACCGGGCGCTAATCCTGCAACTCCCCTGTTGACATCTCCGGCAGTTAATAATGTTTCTGGAACAACTGGACAAGCCGGAACAAATCCAGGACTATTTCCAAGGTCAGTTCAATTCAAGTATCATGTTTTCCTTTTGTTTTTTTTCTCTTGCATGGATTGTGAACTATCTTGTGTTATCAATTCTGTATAATCTTATCCTTACGTGTTTGTGATATTTGTATTCATTATCTACAATTCTTTTAAACCTAGATTTATTTTAAATGAATGAAATATAATTAATTCAATATATATTTTGAAACGAAGGCATAGATATTTAACTGGATTATAACAATTAAATTTCATTTGATACACAATATTATATCGATAACATTTCTTTCTTTATTTTAAGGCAATTACAATTAAAACTTCCTTTATTATTAAGTTAAAATTTTTAAATGCATAATTAAATATGATTTCTCTCTCTCTCTCTCTCTCTCTCTCTCTCTCTCTTCTAGAGGGATTAAAATATCATCAATATACTTTTATTATTAAAATATTTTGATTTAAATAAATATTAAAGTACCCATAAAATACATCATTTAAACTGATAAAATAAATTTTTTTATTGAATTCTTTCAAAATATACTGAAAATTAAATGTTTCATTCAAAACTTTTAATAAAAGGCATTTATTTAATTAAAATTATTAAATAAGCTGTGTTATATGTTTTAATGTACTTATGGATTATATTTTATCCCTTTTAATATTCATATTTTCTAGTTGCTTAAAAATATCTAATTAAATTTAGATAATAATTTCTTTTGTATTGATAATAACAATTTCTCTTTTATTTATGCTGTTATATAAATAAATTTAAAATATGTCATTAACATAGCTGATTAGAACATCATTATTTTGTAAAATTATTTTTATTTTAAACTGTAGTTATGAATATATTTTGTGCCAGCAAGTTAAGATTAAATTCAGCAGTAAATAAAACATAGATTTTTTTTATAATTTTGTATCTAAAATTTTTTATGAATAGATATTTAAGCAACTTATATTAAACTACTTGTTGAATTTTTATTTAGTATATTTTTTATTTATATGTAAAATCTATCTTTAGTCATTAGCATTGTAAGGCACTTAAATGATATAATAATGTAAGCAATGAGGAAAACTTGATATAACAGGAAGACAGTTATTATTTTAACAAATATCTGTATTTTCTCATTTCAAAATGTTGAACGCTAATTATATATATATATATATATATATATATATATATATATATATATATATATATATATATATATATATATATATATATATATATATATATATATATATATATATATATATATATATATATATATATATATATATATATATATATATATAATTTACTCGGGAAATTAACTGTAAATATAAAATACCTATGGTAGAATAATAATATAAAAATAATATATATCACCATAAAATAGAAGTGATAAATGTCTTTTTTTTATAAAACTCTCAAATAAAAATAGAAATAATACATATGACGTATATAAAATTCTATTTTTTCAAAAAGTAATACTACTTACAAATTAACATAAAATAGCTATTTTGGAAAAATTTTTAAGAACTTGCAGCACCTGAGATACCGAGTGTATTCTAAGATGCAAAAAATTTGAGTTTAGACCAAGTTAAATTTGGCAAGATAACTATTGAAATTATCATTAAATTTAAATTAATTAAATTATAAAAAAGTAAATAGTACTGTGCATAAATATTTTAATTAAGGATAATTTTTTTTTTTTTTAACATTTTCTTCCTTAAGCATCGTATTGCCATATCTGAAAATTATCATTTTGTGAGCACTAATCAATTTTTTAAATGGCATTTACCTTTCAAGTTCACTACAATTATAGAAAACTAAAACTCTCTTTTTAAACAGTTTCCTGTCTACAATATTTATAAAAATTTAATAAAGTATCAGTAGTTATCTAGAGTTATAGAAGTAAAAATAAATCAGATAAGCATGAAAAAATAAAGTGATAATGGGAAGTAAGAAATATTAAGCTGAAAATGTAGCAGTTAAAGATCGTTTACTGAAATTTGCCAAAGAATTAGTGAATTTTCATTTTCTATCTAACATGGAAAATTTTAAAAGAATAAGATAATTTAAAAGTAGCCCATTTCAATTTACTGTTAAAAATTCTATTGCATGAAATAGAAGATAAGCAAAGGACATTCTAAAAAGTTCAAGTAAAATAGACTTCTATATAGAAAACTAAATTTGACAATCATTAAAAATGATTTGGCACTGTAACAATTTTTAAAAATGAGTCACTTTAAATGTCGCTAAAAAACTTTTATTTAAGACCTTGGAATAAGTGTAAAACTTGATTAAAGAGTCAAACAGTTTCTTGCTACTTATCAAAACATTTTTCTGGAAAGAAATTTGTTTAAATTCTCAGACATACTATAAAGCAATTAGATATATTTATGGCTAATCAATCAAAAAATTGGTTTGACGAACTTCGTGAATGGCATTTTCTTTTTTAATTACAGATTATAAAACATTTTCTTTCCTAATAATAGAAAATTTCCTCACATCAAAATTCAATGTTACATCTAGGTAATTTACTGGTAAAGCTACTTACTAAGCATCTTATAAGATAACTTTTTTATTCAAGAGACGTTTTTAAAATTATGTATATCAAACCAACTACCTTTCTTTATTAGTTATTTGCTCTAGTCTCTTTTCTGAAAGGAAAACATATTTGACAATAGTCATGTATCAAGCATTGAAACCAACAAACAATTTAAAAAATTTATAAATATTTTCCTTTTTAGTGATCATTTTAGTAAAGATTTTAATGAAGAAAAATAATTCTATAAAGGAATTTTTGAAGTAGAAAAAAATATTGCTCAGCTTAAAATATTAAGTTTGAACAAAATTTTCTTTTTTGGGGACTTAATTCTGTGAAGAAACAAGTTAATAATTATAACAAATTACATTCTATATATCTTATTCACAAAAAATTATTCTCAACGAAAAAGTGCTTATATTTTTAGCAATTTCTTTAAATAAAAATCGAAATTAAACTTTATTTGAGTAATTCTTTTCATGACCAGTTTTGCTAATTTAACCATACAAGGTAATGTTTTCAGAGACTTGTTTCCTGAATCGGAAGCTTTAATTTCGAGCACATTTAAAAGTGAAATAATATACCATAAAACCTGTCATTCTACTCTGCATTCTATTTTAAAAAGTTTCGAAGATGTATTTCAATTTTAAAGTAAAAAAAAGTGAGGTTGGAAAATTCTTCTTACTGATATTTATATCCTTAACATCATCACTCGCGTTAAGAATTTATGAAGCAATTGCATGTATTGTTAAGTCACCTTTAAAACAATATAAGCTTTCTTGCACCATAAAATAATAAATAAATTTACATTCACAGTTTCACTCATCAAGAAAATGTCTAAAAGAACTTTAGTATTTTGCAGTTCCTGCCATTGTTGTAATTTCTATTAGTCACCAATATAAGATCTAATATGTCTTATGTCACCAATATAAGATCTAATAGCTCTTCAAATATTCAAAGATTTTTATGTTGGCAATATCAACTTAGCAGGTACTATCAAAAACTTTTGGTGAAATTTTAAAAGAATAAAGTTAAATATAAATAAATATGGAAGTTTAAAATCGTATTAGTTGTGTGTTTTTAACCATTAATTTCTCGAATGAAAGAATAATACATAAAAGTATTTTTATAAATAATTAATATTTGTGATCATTCCTTCGTTTACAGACTTGAGCTTCTCTACACGGATCTCTAAATTTAAAAGTTGTGCAATTAAGAAAATCAGAATCTTAAAAGCCAATTAATTTGTGTAATCTGCTTTCATTTTTAAATTTATAATTCGAAAAATATAAACTTACTATCAAATAAGGCTTACTTTCATATGACCTTAGGATTTTAAAGTCACATTTTTTTACCAATTTCTAAAATATAGGATAAAACCTTCGGTTATCCTAACAAAGTTATTGCTTATGACTTTAGTTTAAAGTATGTAACAAAAGTGTTACATAAAATATTGAATAGAAACAAAATATAGTTTAAAAATTTTCTTCACTAAACATGCTTCACCAGGAGTCTTATCTCCCTATATAAAGAAGTTTACATAACAATCCCTCTTATTTTATTTTAAAATACTTAAAATATAGCAATTATGATGAAGTAAACATAGGTATTTCAAATTCGTTTATTTCTGTAGTTAAGAGTTCATCAGAGTCTTGAATATCTATCAACCTAATTACGTAAAATAAAATGAAAACATTTTAAAATTAATTTATACTAATCTGCAAGATCAGCGTATGATTTCAAAATTTATAAGTAATCATTAGAGATATTACGGTATTCTTTATATAATTCCTAAAATAATAAATAATATAATGAAATAAAATATCTCTCTAGTTAATTTCATTAAAGTCTTAAATTATGAAGTAATATATCATAACAATATATAGTATAAAACTACTTTATAATTTATTTATAGTTGCATGATAAAAAATGAAAATCATTTGAAAAAGTCGAAAAATAAAGATAACTAGGTTGTTTATGTGTAAAACTGATAAAAACGAACCATATTAATGTATTCGAAAATTACTTAATATGTATATATTTTTGTAAGATGCACATATGAAAGCAAAGAAGTCCATTGTGCTTACTAAAGAAAACTTTCACATTTAAAATAACAAAAGCATCTGTTTTCCTGTGAAATATCAGTTTTCCTCCTTAAATATTGTGTAAAAATGTACGCTTTGCTTGTTCTTGTGTTTCGTGCTGGCACCTCACAATCTTTCCACATTGAATTGCGCGTTTTAGTGTGTGCGTGTAAGCGTGCGTGTGGTTGTTTTGCACATCCTGTTATCACTTCTGGCCCCTTTCTCCTGTTTCTTTCCAGCCCGCTGGCTAACACAACGCACGGCGCCAGGACCGACGACACATTTGCTGGCTTACACCTAGCCTATGAAGTGAAAAAACTCATGTATGCCTCTACTTTCTACTTCTACTTCTACTTCATTTTTCATGCTCTGGCTATTGTCTGCCTTTTTTCCTTATTTGGTATGTTTGGATAGTAGCCCTCTTATACCATCTAGTACCATGACATCCTACGTTCTCGTAAGATTCAGAGGTAACCATACGTAGCTAGCCGTAGAGTGTAGAATAATTTCGAATTTTGCACTTAGCCGGACATTCCTCAAAAATTTTTAAATTCCTCATCTAGTAGCATTTGTTTAGAAAACTCAGAGCCTCTTTTTTTTTTACCCTCTCAGAATTAATTATTTAATTTACATCATATTGATTACTCAAATAAAGAACATTTACTTTTTTTCATTTTAAGAACAATTTATAAAAAATTCAGATTATTTATTTTAAGATTTGAAATTAGAAAAAAAATTCCTTAATATGATTTTATCTAAAATTTTTGAATAGGTGACAAAATAAACTAATTATTTGGATTCAAAAATCCTTCAAGTTAGAAACGTAAATAATGTAATCTGATGTAACCAGAATAAAAACTAGGAATGTCAGAATTGAATGAGAAAAAAAAATGCTGTCATTTTTAAGAGGACTGTATCCATGTTTGCAAAGAATTTCTTGCATGATTAAAACTGCATGTTCTGTAGCATTGCAAAGTTTTTATGATCGCTCATTTTGCCTTGAAATATATATGATGCATATGAAAATTTGTACACTTGCATGATATTTATGAATCGCACCAAGCTATGCATGAAGCATGTATCTACCCTTGCTTATGGATTGCTATTGAAAATTTATGCACATCCTGTACCTATAAGGAAAGAAATGAACGGACATTCATTAATGATTAAAATTTGATGTTCAAGCTATGTGGAAGGCAAAACGAATTTAAAAAAAAATTGTCGTTGCTACTTCATACCATATTATAAAATACGATAATTCCTAACAATACTTCACAGAGAAGATGCCAGTTTTCCAACATTTTAATTCTTAGTTAAATTGCCCATTATAAATATCCACATTTTTATGTGAACTTATATTTTCAATGTAAAAAAGCAAATTCCTAGAATTAATATATTTTTGTGTACCATTTTACATACTGATTTATTAACTGGCTAAGCCATATTTTATAAAAAAAAATTTATTTATTATACAGTAAATTATTTTTGGAAAACTTTGGACAGTTTCTAATTTTTTAAGCTTACGAAATTTCATTTTAAAGTTACAAAGAAAATAATTAAAAAATTTTAACATGTGATAAATTAATTTTATAAACAAATTTAAAGGTATAAAATAACGTTTCAATTTTTCAATATTTTTTAATATTAAAAAATTGGAAAAAAATAATTAAATTTTATGAATTTTCGGAATAAATTAATTTTGTGACTCAGATATTAATATAAGTATCTCATTTCTTTCCTCTATTTCCTTAATTAAATCATTATTTTTCTTTTGTAGATGTTGAGAAGAAACATCACTTTTCATGTACAAACAGCTTTGTAGCTGCAAAGATACAAATTTATAACGAAATTAATGAGCTAATTTATAATATAAAAATTTTCAATTTCCATTTATTCTATCTGATTTTTTTTTTCGTCTTCCATTTGTAAAATAGAGGTATTATTTGCAGGTTTCCCTACCTCAATTATGCCTGTGCTTGTTTTTTATTATTTTTATATTATTCAAAACTTGATGAGATTTTTTACAATATTGTATTGAATGAATTTTCTCACTCCATATTTTAAATTATCGATAATTTAGAACATTTAATTATTTTATACTGAACAAAAGCATTCTTGTATTCTTCCACCTCCATGTTATGCAGTTTGTTACGAATCATTCAAAAATTCAAATTTTTCCTCCATTTTTACTGTTTTTTACTAAATATTTCCCTTTTTTTCTCACTTTTAATTCATCCTAAAATTAAATTTGAATAAATGTTATAAAGTATTTCTTGTTAATCTATAGCAGATGATTATATTTCATAAGTGAAACTTTAGGAAGAAACATTAATAACTTAAATATAAAAATGTTGTTTCATGATCATTCACAGAGATATTAAAATTTAGAATAACAATAATAAGATAAAAAATTAATTATTTTTTAAACTATTTTAAATTAGCTCTATTTATTTCAAAATAAATAAAGCTTGCCATCATAGGAGTATGCTCTTTGGAGTAAAAAATTTCACGTGGGATTTTAGACATTGTTGAATGTCAATATAACTGTTTTTAAAGGCAAAGTTGACGGAGAGAAGGTTGGGATCGTTTCCGAATTTCAAAACTGATCATATATTCTTTTAAATTTTCATCTTTAGCACTTGAATTTCAAAAATATTTTTCTCGTGGATAAAATATATTATTTTTTTGTTAAATATACATTTGGGGAAGTATTAGTTCTATATTAGAAATTTTTATATATATTTTGCACTTGATATAAAACATTTTTATATATGTGCAGTCATATATCTATCACAATTTGCAAATAAATTTTAAATCCTTTTTTATTTAACATTTAAACTTGAAAAGAATTGTTTTCAGAAAATTTAACTGTTCAAAAAAGTTAATAAATTCTAAAAATTTCAAAGTTAATAGGAAATGTTTAAACTTGAGAATGAAGTTATTGTATTTTTTAATATTTCAAACTTATAAAATTAATAATAGTAATGTGGCTTTTATTTTATAAATTAGTTTAAATTTGAAACGAATCAAAAATTTAAAAAAAAATTATTAAAGTATGTAATGCAAAGCACTAGAATTTTTCAAAAACTATTAAACTTTATTTAATGATACTATTCAAAAAATGATCAAATTTCGAAATACATAAAAATTTCTGTTTGCAGGATGCTGAAAAATTTCTGTTTTCCAGACTTTTAATAGTTCTTAATTTTAGTTACATTCAGCTACTTTATTCTGAAGAATATCTTTTAGTGTATGTTTTTGTCTCTTCCCCATTCATTTTTAAGCAATACAAGCAGGTATAGTTTTGCCAAAAATAAAGATTTCAATTTAAAGGTTTGTTTTTTTTAAATCGTCCTTATTTTATCATCATTGAGTACTGACCCAGAAGGAATAATAATTAAAAGTATAGGGAAACACAACCATGCAATGATATTTTGTTATGCTTCACTATTCCCAATTGTATAAAGAAATAAAGGTATACTGATTACAAACACATGTCTGATTGTTTACAAACGAAATAATTTTATGACATGCAGAAAAATTTTTTATAAATCAAATACACATATTTTTGTTTTTTGGTATCCATTAAGATAAATCTACTTTTCCTTACCTAAAATCATTTATCCATATGGCTTCACTAAAATACTGTTAAATTAAACACTGCAAATGCTTATGGTATATACCATAACTGTTTAGCTTGTACAGCGTTGCATTTTTACAAATTCGAAGAAAAATAAGCTTATACGAATAATTTCAGTTATTTTTCTAACTTTAATATTCCATAAATATAATGATAATTTCTGAATACCATTTTTTCCAATTGATGAACGTATAAAAAATTGTACAATGCAATTCATTTATTTTAAGATAGTTAAAACATCTATAGCTCCTCACCTGCCTATTTATTCATAATGGAATCCTATTCACAAAACCAGTAAAAATAATTATTTGGGGCTTTAAAATCTAATTATTTTTTAATTTATCAATAACGATAAGATAAGAATGAGCAGCAAATAAATCACATGAGTGAAAATGTGCAGTTACAGTGATATTTAAATTTGGTACTCGTTACTTTTGGATCATATTGTATAAAAGAAAATAGCAATGCTTATACTTTGGCATTGGTCTTTAAGGGGAGGAGAGTTACATCCTACTCGATTTAATAAATTAATTAATTAATAAAAAACACATGTTTAAAGAACTAAAAAATTTTATTTTTTATTACACATAAAAATATTACAAAATATTTTTATAACTATCCATTAATTAAATTTGATGAATGTAATCATGTTTCTATCATCATTCCTTTTTCCCCATTATTTTTTCTATTACTTTCCACAACAGGCCCACTAGCAGGGCAGCTGGAACTAACGGATCCAATAAGCAAGAAGGTCCTCTGGCAGTTGGACTAGCCGATGACCAAGCAAAAGATTTTGATTTCGAGAAAACTGAAATGAAATACGATTCAACTGGCATGTTCCATTGGTGCCCAGCAAAATCTTTAGAAGATTGCATTTTGGTGAGTCATAATATGACGCAAGTTTGTAAGTTAGAAAAATAAAAAAGTCTGCTTTCCAAATAATTTTTTTAGCATTTTCAAAAACTATGCAGTAAATAAACTATAAAATAATGTTGATGAATATTTTTAAATAATATATCATATAAGTAATTAAAATATATAGTTTTAACAATTTACTTATTATGTTTTGGCTGAATTAATTATATTTCTTCTTCAAGTTAGAATTTTTTAGCATTTTTTATTCATAAATCTTATTTCAATAATTTTTAAATTAATTTATTTTAAAAAATTTAGTTTTATATTTGTACTTTTTTCAATTATCTATTCTTAACGTAAATGTTTTAAAAGTTTCTCCACGTTTGTATTTCTGACACATAATATACCTAATTATTTTTTAATTTAACCTCATTATCTAAACAAATTTAAGAAAGATCTGATGATTTTTAATTAATTTGTATTTCCTAGTAAAAAATATTAGGATAACATTCATGTATTTACTTTTCTGTTGCTGTTATTGGATTTTCGGAGAAAAGGAAATGATGATGATATTTATGATAATTAGAAATGTAATTCTGATTTAGTTAAGACGCAATAGTCAACAGAACTTCCAACAATAAGTCGTGATGTCCTAAAATTCATGAACACATCAAAACATTTATTTCAAGTTAATTCCATCTATATATACAAATATAGAAATAAAATTTCACTGCCACAATTAATCTGTGTACAAGATCAGAGTTAGATTTTCAGAGCAAATAAAAGAGATTATGCTATTTAAATTTAAAAAAATTATAATTAGAGAAATATAGTTCTGATAATAAGAGCGTTTCCTTCAATTTTAGGATCGAAATCAAGCTGCCATGACGGTTCTCAATGGTCACGTAGTGGTATGTCTATTTGCCGATCCCGACTCACCACTAATCGGCCTCAGAAATCTTGTGATGCCACTACGTGCCAGTAACTTTCATTACCACGAACTCAAACATGTTGTTATCGTTGGTAACGTTGACTATCTTCGCCGTGAATGGAAGATGCTACAGAATCTACCGAAAATCTCTGTACTTAATGTAAGTATGAACATTAAACCCTATTGATGACTTAATTTGTCCATATCAAAGAAATACTTCTTGTTTTATTTTATACTCGAATTTTATATAATAAAGTACTATATGTTATTTATTTGTATACTTTTTGCTATTTCAGGGTTCACCTTTGAGTCGAGCAGATTTAAGAGCAGTAAATATTAATCTCTGTGATATGTGTGTTATTTTGTCCGCTAAAATACCAAGCAGTGACGATCCAACGCTTGCTGATAAAGAAGCTATTTTAGCTTCGTTAAATATAAAAGCTATGACATTTGATGATACGATAGGAGTGCTAACACACAGTACGTTAACATTTACACAAATCTTTGAGAACTTTCTTAAATATTTTATTGTAGTAGTTTTATTTATTATTGAATTTTGTTTTATTTTATATTTTTCCGTAAGAGTACGAAATAGATGTTTTATTCAAGTATATCGAAAAAATTTTTCATTATATAATAATTATATTTTGAGGTTACAAAAACAGTAATAACTGAATGATTTTAGTAAACTCACCAGGAATATTATGTTACGCAATCTAAGAAAAAACTCTTAAGAGAATTTTGTTATAGATATTTTTAAAACATCTATATGTTTTACATTGCTCTGTTAGAAGGATAATGTACTTTATACATGTATATAAAAAATTTTCCAATAATTTACACTAGATTGATACTTAGGAAGTTCAAAAATCATTCCATGCATAATATATTTTATTACGTTGCAAAAGTTGTTATGTTACCAGCAATTTCAATTAACAACTTCGTGAACAATGAGAATTGCAACATTTACTTTAAAATTAATTTTAAAATAAAATTTCTGAATGTAGTTTCTTTAATCTCAAGTTCTAATTCTTAAATATATTTCCTATTTTCAATCAATGTATATATATATATATATATACACACTCACACAAAAATATATATGTATATATAAACATGCATATCATGCATATACATATATATAAACACACTGATGGACAGTTGCTAAGGACGGATCACAAATTTCATTGTAGCTCAACATTAAGCGAGACATGAGGCCTAGTAGGATAAACTATAGTTACCACGTTGTTCAGACATTAGAATAAAGAATATTTATTGTTCTGGAAAGTACAAAAGCTGTGAAACACCTGAAAGAAAAAAAATGTTCATTTGATGCTGCAAACAGAAAAATGTAAAAATGCATCTAAAAGTCAGCAGGCACCTTGAAGAAAGATATCAGATCGGGATATGTCCATCGTGGAGTGGGATGTAACATTCCACACGTCATAATATACTTTGGACATTATTATCCAGCAGCTATTGAGGCAATTTATCCCATTCCTCTGTGAGTGCAAGAATGAGGGTGTTCTTGTTTGTCGGAGGATAGTTTCGATCAGCAACTTGCCTCCCCAAAGCATCCCACATATTTTCAATGGGGTTTAAATCTGGAGAACGTGATGGCCATACGAGGCGTTGAATACCCTCGCTGTCTAAACAATCCTGAATAGCGAGGGTTCGATGACATGTTGCATTGTCATCCATAAAAACAAATTTATCACCGCCCGCAACACGGAAAAGACGAACATGAGGAAGTAGAACTTCATTAATGTATCGCTGGCCAGTCATAGTCCCATTTGCAACCACATGTAGGGACGTGCGGCCATTGATCATGATGCCGGCCCACACCATGACACTGCATGTCGAATATCGGTCCCTTTCCTGGATATTTTCTGGACGATAAGCAGTATCACTCTCGCGCCAGATTAGTTGTCGTATACAATCCGATGACAGACTAAACCTTTTCTCATCTGAGATTAGTACGCATGTCAAGTCCTGTTCAGTCCAATTGCGATGCTCACGATACCATTGCAAACGGGCAGTACGGTGCTTTCTGGTCAATGGGACACACGCAACAGGTCTGTGGGCATATAGTCCTCCTCCTCTCAAACGTCTGACAACAGTTTTTCGGGAGATCTGCTTTCCTGAGGCAGCAAGAAACTGATTTTCCACCTGCTGAGCTGTGGTGCGCCTGTTCCTTTTTGCTGATAGGACGATATATCTGTCTTCTGCAGGCGTCGTACTTCTAACACGACCTCCCCCGTGCCGCCTACTACACATTCCAGTACTTTTAAATGATTTCCACAGCTGTGAAACAACGCTGTGAGTGATGTCGAATACCTGGCAACATCTGTTATTTTTCGCCCTTCTTCAATCTTCCCAATAATTTGGCCACGCATAAAATAATTTAAGTGATGCCGGGAAGACATGCCAAAAATTTCAATTTCGTCTATTAAATCTTTTCTTTAAAACTTTGACTTGAAACAACAACTGACCACACGCGTCAAAACCTTTAAAGCTCTTATGAACGCTATCACGTGATGAACAGACGTGGAAAAAAATTTGCATACGCATACTTCTTCTTACTATTATCCGCACTTATTCTAATTTTCCACATTTTGCTTCCTTTCTTTTTGTGGTTGCTATGAATGATAGCGTTATCCGTCCTTAGCAATTATCCAGCAGTGTATATATATATATATATATATATATATATATATATGCAGAGAAAGAGAGAACTGTACTTTATATCTTTGTTTATGTTTTATAGATCCAGGAGGCCCAGATGCCTTATCCCCCCTCGGTAGTCCCATAGTCATGCAAAGACGAGGATCCGTATATGGGACTAATGTTCCTTTGATAACTGAATTAGGTAATCTCTTTATTTCAAATAAATAATGAGATTAATAATTGTAGCATTGTGAAATTGTCAAGTATTCACTCATAATTGTTGCAGTGAGTTTAAATCTTCCCCTGTTTTCCTTTCAGTGAACGACACAAACGTACAGTTTTTAGATCAAGACGATGATGACGATCCTGATACTGAGCTCTATTTGACCCAGCCTTTTGCCTGTGGCACTGCCTTTGCTGTCAGTGTCCTGGATTCTTTGATGAGCACAGTAAGATCTCTCCAGCCTTAAAAAACATCGGACGGCATTCCTCTAGATATGAATGTCATTTTCTCTAATAATATATCACAACAAATCATTACTTTCATTTTCCATAAACCCCACTTTTAATTTGTATTCGAATTTTTACTGAGACGCACATGAGATAAATTTACTATAATCACACACAGCTATAGCAAATTATTATTTTATTTCACTCAAATTATTTATCTTATAATATATAAAAAAAGAGATTTAAACTTTAAAATTGAATTTTTTTTTTTAACATCTTAACATATAATTCAATATGAGTTTCTTTTCAAGTAAAAAATCAATTACATTTTAAAGTCCATTTAAAATAGTTTGATTATATTTTTTAAAACCCGGATTTGAATGCTGGCGAATTAAATATATTTAGGAATATAAAAAATTCCTGTGAAATATAAAAAAAAATGATTTGTTAAAAGGTTAAGTCCTAATTATAGAGATTTTGTAAATTTCATATTTTTACAATGGAATAACATTATTGTATTTAATACAATATATTTCAAAAATTAAACACGTGACTTATGAAACATTTATTTTTATTAAAATTAATTAAACACTCTGCTTTATTAAAGTCGGCGTCAGCAAATACCTAAATCCTTCAGTAAGCTTTATTAAACTTGGATTGTCGAGAAATTTTAGCTTAATGTGATGTAAACTGGATGAAAATGTGCTTTGGGTCCCCAGCTTGGCGCATTTTCAAAAAGTCGCCAACTGGCGCGTTTTTGCGTTTTGTCTCGCGGAGTTGAATGCTCCAAGAGACACTACGCAAAAGCGGCGTTTCTATGGCGACGAAACGGAAATTCCATGTTTTTAACTAATTTCTCCACTGGTATCACAACGAAAACAAAAACAATGTTTTTTTTACGAATTGTATAACAAAAAATAAGCAAGAATATGTAGAAAAATTATCGTACTTTTTCCATATTCTAGTGTATTTTTTGACACAAGGAGTGCATTTAGGATGAAATAACCAGGGTTACCATGCTTGGCGTGTCTATTGTCCATTTGGGGAGAAAGGGGTACCCAAACCACAGATTAACCATAAACTGAAAATTTTCTAAATTTCAATGGCAAATATTTTAACTTACGTAAAAATTATCATAATAAAATATGCATTTTTTTAATATGCTTTCATAAAATCTTGTATTTTTAGAATTATCTAGTTCTCTATATAAATATTTTTTCATTTCTTTCTTAAGATACATAAATGCTAATTAGTTTTAAAATAATTTGTTACAATTATTTAAACCACAAAAGAGCATTTAATCGGCGAAACTGTGAATATTTTTTATTTAATAAAACAATGGAACTAATAAAATTAAAAGCAGTAGTATTTAAAATTAATTATTGTGGGAGTATAATTCTTCCGCGAAGGGAATATAAAATAGTTAAATGTGTCATACGCAGTACAGTTGTGCGAGTAAATAGTGTAAATTTCAAAGGTGCAAGAGGGCAATTAAAAAGATCCATAGAAATGTCATTCTGTTTCGGGCTGAGTCACAGCTTTAGCCAAAGAATACGCAAAAAAAAAAGGCTTTAGATCATTGACTGAAAATATAATTTAACGGTATTAAACAGTGACACCTTGCTAGACTCTAATTTTATTTTATTTATCGCTCAATATTAATTTTTTTCATACGAAGAATAATTAGACCGAGATTTACTATTTAAAGGGAATTCAAACCACTACACACTTGCACTCTATTTGGGAATCACGAAATAATTGCACTCCAGGAAAGCAGAGAGCGACAAATCGTCTTAGATTTGTCATCAATATATTTTAATCTGCTATTGTCTCATAATGCATACTACTATAAGATACATTCTCTTCTTTACGGGAACTGCTGAAAAAAATTAAAATATGATATGTGCATTGTTCTCCCACATGGTCCGAATTTGATTACGGTGATAACTTGTTATTTCCCGAAGCTGAAGGAACATTTATCTGGAAGAAGGTTTTCTTTATAAATTAATAATAAAATAGCAGTCGAACGCTAGCTCAATGGATAGGGATGTGATTTCTTTTCTCTAAGTTTAAAAAAAAAATTATTTAACATTCAGATAAGTGTTTAAATAATACTTTTATATATTTGTAGAAAACACTTTTCAATAACTATGCTTTTAAATTCCCTTTCGTAATTTTTGTCAATTGTATATATCTGTATAATATTTTTTTTTGTTTTATTTCCAGACACTTATAGTCAATTCATTCCAATTATTCAAGGCACTTTGGTATCAAGAAATAAAAATATGTGCAAAAATTGCGCACTCTGAGGAATTCTATTATAGAATTTTTCCTTTTGTACAATGACTATATCTGATTTATAAAAATGACTGAGCATCATAATAAATTCGCTATTAAGTATATTTAATATACCGTTCCCAAGATTCCTTTTTCTTTAACGAATAATACAAAAATTAATATTAAAAATAGTTTAATTGCTTTTAAATAATAATTAAAACAAATTTTATAAATTCATGCTTAATGAATCATATAATGATGTTTGATTTTTATCAGCTCAAATGAAATTAATCAAAACAATTTATCAATGACAGAAATCTTAGTTATGTGCAGGATTTTTAATGGATGAATACAAAAAATATTTAAATTATATATATATATATATATATATATTATACACAATTATCATTATTATAATGTTCGTTTTATTCGTGATAACTTTTCAAATTGTGTGAAACTGTAACTTAGGAATATCATATCCATCAAAAAGTTTTATCATTTTACGGCATTAAATAACTCTTTTTGTTATTCCAAACACATTTTCTGCGCAAAAAGCAATTATATCAAGTAAGAAAGTTTCAGAGGCCGTGGTAACCTAGTGGTTAGGGTATCGTCCGGAAGTGAGGGGTTCGATTCCAAATGACGCCAAAGACCCATCGAGTATATACGATACACGGGCTCATTAAATCTGTGGAATCGAAAATCTTGTGGTCGGTCGTTGAGCAGTTACCATGGATACAATGATCTGGAGAAAATTTCCTCTAACTTCAGATCAATGTCAAAATTGAGGGAGTATATTCTCTGATGGTGTCATCTATCCGAGGATTTCAAAAAGAGCAAAGTCATGCTTACACCCTCGTGGTACTCTGATTAAACGAAAGACGCGCCCTACTCACTCTAATTCGCACAGCCAAGGCATAGAGAGCTTGACTTGTCCAAGTGTCATAAGTATTAACAAAAAGATTCAAAAAGATTTTCATACGCAATAACCTGTCAATCCTATGACTCGTATTAAAGTTTTCTTCTTCCACAGACGTATTTTAATGCGAACGCCCTCACCCTGATCCGATCATTGGTTACCGGGGGAGCAACACCGGAGCTGGAACTGATCCTGGCAGAGGGCGCAGGACTCCGTGGTGGCTATAGCACTCCAGAGTCACTGGCTAACAGAGACCGTTGTCGCGTGGGCCAGATTTCCTTATATGATGGACCCCTCGCTCAGTTTGGGGTGAGTACTCAAGGCATCTGCCTATCTTTTTTTAAAGTTCCCTTTATTCTCGACTCTAAAGTGGTTGTTGATGTCCGCAGGAGGGAGGTAAATACTGCGATCTGTTCGTATCGGCCCTCCGCAGCTACGGCATGCTTTGCATAGGGCTCTACCGGTTCAGGGATACCAGCTCATCCTGCGAAGCCTCCTCGAAGCGCTTCGTCATCACGAACCCTCCAGCAGATTTTCTACTCCTTCCCACAGATATGGTACTTATGCATTTGCTTCGTCTTTCGACAAACACATCTAAAATAATTTATCCTCTTAATACATTTAAAATTCTTTGGAATTTAACATTAAACATAATTCTTACTGTGAGAAAGCTTTTAAAGTAATAATGATTGAATCTTAAAAATTTTTAGTTAGAATATTAATGGTAAAATTTTGTTTGATTTTATGCACACATTTAATCAAACATTTCTTCTCATCTTTATCATCTTTATTATATAGTTTTATTCAAATCTGTTTGTAAACTAAGAATGATTTTGTTTTGGCTATTTCATAATACGTAATACACACATTAAAGCTCAAAATTTTAATTGTATATTTTAATACATCAATATTAATTTACGCATGTATTTATTTATGTTATCAATATTAATTTATGTGTTGTTAATATATACTTTTTATAAAAGTTAAAATTAGTTAATCTGTATAATATTAACAAGCGGAAGTTTAAACATGAATTACCTAATTTACTTAGGTAATTTTGTCTCATTAAATAATAAATACATAAATTTCTCAAACTCATCACAATCAACAATAAACATTACTTAAATAATTCATGATTCTGCCTTTTAAATTGCTTTCTTAAATGTTATCAGTTCGCAATAATGGTTTGGTAACTCTTTGAGACTTTTAGTAGCAGTGATGATATCGTCTCCAATGATCCCAGAAATATTCTGCATTATTTTTCACATATACTTTACTTTTATATTACACTTTCACTTATATCACAGCATTCTTGTTTTATCTGTACTTCAGCTAAAACAAGAAAGTTGGCAAAAATAATTTCAGGAAAGTTAATGTAAATTAATAAAACTTGAGTGAAATAATATTTCCCTCTAAGCAATTGAAATAACCTTAACTTCACTTAATTCAAAAAACAAATGACAAATAATTTTATAATTTATATTTTGTCTTTTTCTTTTATCATAATTGCTATTGTTATCTTTAATATTACAATTAAGTCTTACTAAGATTTACCCTTAACTGCAATTTGAATTCAAAACCATTGCAATAAAATCTTTTAAAAAAATTATTTTAACTATTGAAAAATGAATACGACTTTATTACTGCATATTTACAAAAATAATGAGAATATTAAATCACATAAAATTTTCATAAAATATTAAGTCCAGTAAAATTATCCAAATGGAAAAAAAGTCATAAAGCATACAACATTTAAAATTATGAAAATTCTCTAATTTTTGTCAAATGTCCTAAAAAAATTATAAAAAATGTAAATCTACTAATCTGAAACAAAGTAAATCTTATTAAAGTAATGCAAAATCATACGAGGGTTATTCTGAAATTTTTGAGATACGTGCAGACAAGAATTTACAAAATAAAAGTAACGGTTTAATTTTAAAATACAAAGTATTTTAACACAGAAGGCGATTTTTTACTGACTTACTTCAACTTGTTAAGCGTAGAATAAATTTTAAACAGAAGAGAAAAGGGAGTTGACGCGAGAACATTTTCGCGCTATGATTTTCTACGAATTTAAAGCAGGATTAAATCAAGCAGAATGCGTTCAACGGTTGCAATTAGCGTTTGGTGATAAATTTCCAGCTCGTGCTACTGTAGTCAGATGGTTCAGAGAATTTAGAAGAGGTCGCAATTTTCTTCAGGATGAAGAACACACAGGAAGGCCGCCGTCGGCAGTAATCCTGGATAATGTGTCTGCCGTACAAAAAATGTTAATGGATGATAATCACTGTACTTATCAAATGATACAGAAGGAACTTAACATTGGTAAGTAAAAGTGGTTTGTTATTGGGTTCCCCATAATGTAACTGAGCACCAAAAAGAGGAGCGTGTCAGAATCAGTAAAGAAACTATTAAATTGCTAAATGATGGTGGCCACCGCATCATTTCTAAAACTGTAACAGGTGATGAAACGAACATAACATTTTTGATGTTCCAACACGTCAAGAAAGCAAAGTATGGGTCTTTGAAGATGAAAGAAAGTGATGTATGCCGTTTTCTTCAGAAGTACGGGATTGGTTACAGCCATCAAGTTGGAAGGACAGAAGAGAGTAACAGCAAACTGGTATACCACTAAATGTCTTCCAGAAATTCTACAAGAACTGAATGTTAGGGGATTAATACTTCACAATGACAATGCATCTTCACATACAGCTGGATTAACAGTTGCGTTTCTTAAACAAAAACAAATTAAAGTGATCGCACATCCGCCGTATCCACCTGATCTAGGTTTGTGCGACTTTTGGTTATTCTTTAATCTAGAAAAGAACTTAAGTGGACGTCGTTTTCATTCAGAAGAAGAGCTTGATGGGGCTATAAATATATTTTTTTCATGTATTCCAAGAAATGAATGGCTTGAGGCATTTAATCTGTGGAAAATTCGTCTACAAAAGTGCATTGATGCTATAGGAGACTACTTTGAACACACTTAAAATTTTGTGAGTATAACTTTAAAAATTTAGTTGTATCTCAAAAATTTCAGAGTGATTCTCGTATAAGAATGGCTGTGGATTTAATGAAAGAGCCCGTCTTTTGAACGAGCGCAGGAAAATCCGCATTTTGTTCTCTTATATGCTTTGCTTTCTTTTTTTACGTGTTTTTCACAGTAAGTAGTTGAATTCAATCAGAAACAGTGAAAGAAAGGCCACATAACATTCAGATAATGTAATAAGGTGACATTTCATGTGGACATACAAAATACATAATAGAATAGTCTCACGTCTATTTGAGAATAAATTTTAACAGTGTTCAGTGAGTAAAAGTCTAAAATCGGGCACCCCTTGAATTTTTTGACACCAAGATAGACTCCAAGTTGTGACAAACAAAATGGGCGATGGTACTTTAAAAAAAAAAAAAAAGTCTCAGATAGGATTACCAGGGTTATCAAATATTAAATTTTATCGCCAAAACCAAGGGGTGAACAATGCCGATAATGAAACTCTTTTAGTATAACACCCAATGTTCCGTTAACTTTTAGAAACAGTTTCAGGTTACCAGATGCATTGAGAAAAAGACATGAAAAAATCGCTTAAGATTAAGATTGCCCATTGGAGGAAATTATAGTCGGTACTTTTATAGTATATATATATATATATATATATATATATATATATATATATATATATATATATATATATATATTTCTTGCGTTACTTCTAGACAACCACAAGAGAAATCGAATATAAAACGTTGCTGCTTTCCAAAAGTTCACGTTAAGGGGAATTTTATATTCCTCTAATTTCTGTAAACAGAAGAGAGTTCGTTAGAATAGTGCAGAATTATTGAGATTGGTGCGAAATACAGTTGACGATTGATGAGTATCGGTTTAGTTAAAGCATTAAGTGTTGATGCACTTTCATATGGAGAGAATAAAAACCCGCTTCCTGAAATCCAATATCTGAAAAATTGACCATCATTGAAATAGAATTTTTATACATCTGGGCAGTTTTTCCTGTCAGCATGCATTCTCTTATGATGGATAATTACACATTTCTCTATATCTTCAAAGAAGAAATTGTAACTAGTTTTAAGAGGAGAAGTTTTAGAAATCTAAGTTTGCTTTTATAAGGGATAAAATTAAAAATAATAATATATAGAAATTTAAAATAAGATGGAAAGCGTACATTGAAGACGCTACATGTACATTTAGAGATAACTATTTTGATGGTCTACTATGCTAAACCACACAGAGCTAATATTGTCTAAAATTTTATGGAAATTCAAAGATATTTATTAAATAGATTGACAAATCATATTTCCTTAATTCAACTCAGCAAAATTAGTCCATATATTTGAGGACAATTGTAATTCGGAACCTCTTTCGAAAACTATGTAAGGATTCGAAACAACATTGCTGAATAAGTAGAACTAACTAATGCAAGAACTCGTATCCTTATTTTCAAGGTGAAATCATGATGTTAGTCTATAAAAAGGAGAGAGAAATACGCTCTTTATTTATTTCTTTTCTGGATAGATTTTGTGAGCCTATTTCATAACTTCTGACTTCAATGAGTATTAAGCACGATAGTGCGTAAGTATTGTATATATAAAATTGCTGAATATTTTCTTTTTCATTACCTCAATCTATTCTTAAAATCTCATTACAAAGTATCACAGAGTTCTAGAGATAATCGAACAAATCAAAATATCTTATTTTTACCAATGTGTATCTATATGCCTCTTTTATCCTAAATCAAATTAGCAGTTCCATATTGTTAAGTAAAACAAATTTAAATTTCTCCTCTAATCCTTATAAATTATAAAAATGCTAATAGTTTTGACTTTTCTAATCTAGCATAACAATCGGGGAAAAATTTCCTTAATTATGTATTTTTTTTTATTCTGTTGAAAAAAAACCTTCTTTACTATAGATGTATGTAACAAAATCTTTCTCTCTATTTACAATAATATCAAAGTTATCGTTTTTTACTTTAGTTATTTGCTAAATTCATAAACTCATACTTAGCATAATTACAACAAAAAAATCTCAATTGCATTCCAACTTGAAACTCTCTGTTATAGGTTTTTAATATTTTTCATTGGAATTTTAATATATAATAACAAAACCATTCAAAATTTCATTCTACTATTGATAGGAAAACCTATTCATTAAAAGCAAATAAAGTATAGGAAAATTGAATATTTTAAGACGAAAATATAAATATTAAAACATAACAAGCTAAGTCTAAGCAATATATTATCAATTACATGGTTTGCCGGACAATGCAAATTAAGTAACAATATTTATTTCGTTATCAAAATATTAAAAACCATCAAGGAGCATTAGACCTAATATAACACATAACCATGAAATATACCTAAAAAAAACGTGGCAGTGGTCTTTGTTCATCTTTCTCTAACATCTCTTAGTTTTGTTAATTTCATAACATACTATTGATTGATTGAATATCATCTGCATGTAATTAAATAATTTAAGCAACATTTTACTATTTTATAAATAGTCTCAATTTACTCATTACTTAGCAGAAACGTTAATGCAATTATATTGTGATTGTTCTTCAGGTCTTTGTGCTGATGCAATTCGATCCTGGCCTTGAATACAAACCGAACCGAGGGGAAGAACCGAAAGAAGACAACTCCTGACTCCTGCACTGTAGCGCCTTGACTGATGGGCCTTACTCTTTCATATAAAAATTTTCTTAGGGATTAAACCTAAGCGTCGTTTCAGCCACGAGTCTAGAAGTTATGAGGAAAATGGTATTTTTCTGAGCTCCTATGAAAGGCTCACTTGAATATATTTGAGTGTGGCTGATATTAACAGGAAGGGAAGTTGACCATGGGTACAATAATTAAAAATATTCATCTAATTTTTTTTTTATTGAACAGTAAGAATTTCGTCAGTAAAATCATTATTATTTATTTAAGTAGTTTTAAATTGCATTAATGTTTTATTTCCGATGGAAAATTACATTCAAAACTATAACAACTTTGTAGTTGTTTAATTTAAGTATTTGATTTAGACGGCACGAAATCCGTTTTCAAAATTGAGAGCCAAGGCCTATCCTCAAGGTCGCTACAGTGAAATCAGAAAGAAGATTGAATTGAAGTAAACTATACGGGAAAAAAAACCTTTGTTTCTGAATTCAGATCGAAAGGATTGATTTGTTTAAAGTACAGAGGTTTAAACTGCAGAAAACCCAAGTGATTTCGTCAGGTGTATTCCGTTGCAGCTGTCCAAGTTATATGGCGATATAGTTGCAAACCATATACATACATCAACTGGAGATACTTAATACAAGATACTTGCAAAAATATACTGTGGCTCAAATGCCTAATTTTTGCTGGTGCAAGTTTAATAATTAAATGTGACCAACGACTTAATAATTTTTTTGGTTCTTAGTGCCATGAAAGTAGAATCTTCGCAACTAACTGTGCCAATGGACATTAATAATGTTGGCTAATAAATGTAATTCAGCTTTCCTTGATATAACCCTCCAATGGCATGGCTCAATGAACTGAACGCTTTGAGAGAAATTTATGAATAATTCATGATATTCACAAATGCACTCTAAAGAAGTAAGAATGGCCGCAACTCCGGTAAAGCAATGAACAAGAAATGAAAATGCTAAGCTATGCTATTGGATTGGTATGCATATGTGTCTATGGGCATTTGTATAAATAATTCCTTAGTCTTCATTTATGGTTGGCATACAGATGACAACCAACGTTATATGTTTAACTAAATATTTCCATTTCAAATGCAATCAATATTAGAGTCAAAGTTATAAATCCTTCTTCTTAAGAATATTCATATTATAATCTATAATATATAAAGCTCGTAGAATATAGACATAAAATCTTGAGTAATGTAAATATGCAGTTGTGCATTTACTCTAATCAGAATCATTATTTATAGGGAACTCATTTAATCTGCTTTCTTACATAAATACACGCATAAAAATATTTCAATATAAGATTAAATTGCGCAAAAATTTGACTCAGAATGTCAAATGTATTCAGTGCATGATTGCATCTTCTGTCACATTAACGCGAATCTGTGTCCCTCAATTCAATAGCTTCTATTTTGTGGGGAAAAAATTCAACTTTGGAACAGTTAAATACAATTTTGAGGTATTAAGTTACATATTAGCAGCAGTTGATATATGAAGTTAGCTCATTCAATGTGGTAGTATTATTTTGCGCATACACTCAACTTAGAATGCATTCTGAAATTACTCTCGCACAGAAAGAAAAAAATTAATTCATCTGTTCGTAATGATTGCATACATTAACAGGACATTTTGATATTAGTTTTGAATTTATAACATTCTAAAAAATTATAATTTTTCAAAATGAAAATTCACAAAATTAATTAGTAAAACACAAAAATCTTGGATAATAATATTTGTCAGTGAAATAAATTGTATTTCTTGGAAACGTAATGCATTTGGGTTTTTAAAATAATGCACACAACCATCAAATCATTAAAAATTTATTTTCTTTTTTCAATTAAAATTCATATAATTATTCTATATCAACATTAAAAGTGTTACATAAAAGTTTATCCTTATTACAGAAAGTAAGTTTACGCGAAAATTAATTAAAACTGATACATTAAATATAGGACGAACCTTTATCTGCTAATCAGTAATTATGGATGATTGCTTTATAAAATATTTTTTATCCTAAACTCGCGAAATTGTAACTTTGACTGAATTTGCCACTGAAGATAAGTATGAAAATCAAAGTAAAACAACAAGGGGAGCAAACAAAAACATGGACGAAATCGAACCCCGGTTTCGGTGGGAAGTATTTCTCCATATAAGATAATAAATTTAAATAAAAGCAATCATCCAAATACTGTATGAGTAGATTTCATTTAAAATAACAGGTCACACAGGGACTTAATATAAATATTAATTTTAAAAAATTCGTATTGTATTATATATTAAAACACATATAATTTAACCAGTTCAAACGTTATAAAAAAAACGTATATTTGATATGTTTGAAGATGTGGGAATATATTTATTCATTGAATCGACTTGTATTATAACTGATGAATTTAATACAATTTTATTAAAAATAATTATTTAAATTAAGTATCTAGTAAGGAATAATGGTATATGTATCACATAAAATACATTAGTAATCTTTAACTGTATAGGAATTAGAATAAAAATAATGAAAATTATGTATTTTTCCAAAAGAGTAAACGATATTTATCGGAAAATATGTCATACATTAGCAGTTAAATAGAAAACTGTATTTTAGCAGATGATTGAATTTTTAAGATAATACACACACAATAAATTATAGCTTTTCTTTTTTTATTCTCTTTCAAAGTATCAAACACAATTCGCTAGGTATTCGGTGCAAAGCTTGAAAACTTTGCCCAAATGAATTTCATTATATATTATAATAAAGTAGTTTCTTCATATTCATTTGATAAACAACAATCATATAACATTTATAATAACGGAAATGAGTTTCATTTATCTTCATTTTTCTTACAAACAAATTCATCAGTGGAGTACATAGCTGATAAAGGTTCATAGTATATCAACTGCTGTTTATGTGTACTATCATTTTACAGAGGAATAATTTCCAACCGAAACCGTGGGTTTGGAACGAAAATATCGTCTATGGTCTATAATTGCTCTAGCCCTTGTACAGTGGAACTGGCATTCTTCAGTGGCTTTCCAGAATCCTGCACTGAATACCATTAGTATTCAATATGATAGAAATAGTAAAAAAATTTAAGTTCAGTGTTTGAATTGGTTGTGCAACATCACAAAGTAAATTCTTGAAATATCATAACTGATAAGAAATTTTAAATTATTACGAGATAATTAAAAATTAATGAAAAGATTTTTATTTTTTGTGTGTGATTATATATATTTATAAAGAAAAAAAAAACCAAATCTATCAAAAATAAAATTTTACTGATTTAAAGGGAAAATATTGTTTAATATTTAAATTAAAACATGGCTAAAAATATAGAGAATATCTGAATAAATGAGTAAAAAAGAAAATAATCTTTAAATATTGTGCAATAATATGTATTTCATTATTGTTCTTGAATAGAAAGTCTCATATACGAACTGCATGAAATCCTACTTTGTGATGTTTTACACATTTTAGAACACTTAATTATAAACATAAACAAACTCTAGACAATCGAGAAGCATTGCATTATAAAGCATTTTTGTTCTTATTTATCTTCTGATCCTATTGTTTGCTGTGAAAATGCATCACAGTTAAAAGAACATTGTTCATTTGCAAAATTTGTGAATATATAAAGATAAGATATAATAAAGATTAACTTTATCAAGCTTTACTTGTTGGTTTTCATTGTAAAATTCTGTGCATCATTAAATGGCCTCAAGGATATTTTTCTAGAAAAAAAAATGTCTATTTCTACAAGATATTTTTCTTTCATTAAAAAGTTTCTGTATCACTGAAAGAAATTGATATAAAATTCATCTATACCAAATATTAAAATTTATGTAAATTAAGGAGATATTTTATGACGTGTAATTCAGTAATAGCAATTTTTTCATTACTTGTTCCGACCTTTTTCATAATTTTAAGTGGTAATATTGATGCATATATGCAACAAAATTTCAATCAAAACTAATATCTAGTGAAAATATAAAACTATAGCAATAGTTATGTAAAAAATTTTAAAATATCAAAGATTAATTGAGCAATTGATATTTGTCTACTCGCAAACAAGATTTATAAGACATTTTTCTATTATTCAAAAATACCCATTTTCTTCAACATATATTTAATGAAAATATTAAGCTTGATAAGATTTTATACAAAAATACACAATAAGGCGTTTTTCATTTACATAATCAAAAGTCCTTCGAGGTCATCTCGATATATATGTATATATGCTCAAATGGACCGAAATCGATATATTTTATAAGGACATTTAATACTTATAGTAAAAAATTGCAGAGAGCTACTAAAGAAAGTAAAGTATGAAGATACGTCTTAAATTTAATATTTTCATCTTAACAGTGAAAGGAATAAAACCAATCAGTTATGCACGAAGTAAAAATCAAATGTTGCTTTTCAATATTATTTATATCGCAACAATTTTTAATCAGTCACTTATCAAAATTTTTAGGCAATGCTGATTAAAATCTATTATAGAAAAATATCAGCTCCGGGACTCTTGGTATTTAAAAATACAGATCAGCAAATTTTTCGATTTTAAGCAATAACAAAATACTATTGTATTTACCACTTCAATTTCCGATGTGAACTTTTAGGTTGTAATATCAAATCACATCTAATTAGAAAACCCACTTGGAAAATAATACCCGATGTAAAAAATTTACAATAACTTTAATAATCTAAGTTATACACAATATGAAATATTTAAATTCTTAGAAAATATTAAAATAAACATGATACCCAATAATCATATAAAATGTAAAATAAGCATCCAATTTATATATGTAATTATTTAAATAAATATTCGATGCTTATTTTACTTATATGTAAAATAAGCATCTCTCGAATTTACAATCTCGATGGTGATGGGATTTATATAAGAATGTTACAACAAGAGCTCAAGACTGTAACTAAACTCTTATGATGTTCATTTCTTTTCATTTTCTCTCATTTTGTTTGTTAAACAACATAAAAATAAGAATCGTCATTTTTTGTCCTACACTCATCATCGGTATCTCTTCCATTAGTTGATGAGCATTCCAACAAAGTAATGATTAAACATAAAAAGAATTAAAATGAGCCGTCATATTGTCGTCAAGAAACTTTCGAACAATAGAGCAGAAATTTAAAACAATAGGGCAGTGCCTATGGAGGTCACCATCCATATCTCTGGTGTTACAAAGGCTAACAAGCCGAATCCTTGACTCCAATAAAATGTAAATACTTCTGTAAATAGTAACATTCAGTAAGAAGAACTTCAACAGATATATAGGAAGAGAATTAGGAATTCTATTACTTTTAAGTTTAGACATTCACCTCTTACCCACAGTTGTATCATTATACTCTCGTTTCCAAAAGTTAAGCATGAAGATGTAAAATGCAAAAAAATCAAGAATTACTGATTTAAATGACAAAAAAATTCGGCAAGAAAGTAGCACATGTATTTATGCATAAAATAAAATCAATAATTATATACAGAAATGAAAAAAAATATTTAACTTTTTAAGTTATCAGATAATTACATACTGGAGATTTAAACAGAACTATGTATAAACTGAAAATAAACACCATAAAATGAAAAAAATAAAGAGCCTTAATAAGGTATGTCATCCCCTTCATCTGTATACAAAGTTTACACCTTGTGAACATGCTTTCAACAAGGTGGTCCACCACCACAGAATTAAAAAATAGCCATTCTTCTTGTAGAAGTTTCCAGCTCAATAAGAGTGGTTGGAGGTGGAGTGGCTTTCAAATTTGTGTCCAGTTAATAATTTGAATTGCTTTGAACAGCCGAGAAAAAGATATAACATATTCAGAAGACAATTTTGATTCCAAAGTTGAAGTTTTGCTATGAACCCCTGAATATAATCATAATTGCTTATTATAGTGCAGTTTTTGCCCTGAAATTTCAAGTTTAGCTTATTCAAGATACCAAATATGTTAGTTAAATAAGCCAACCTCTATTGAAATGTATCATCTTTGAATATTATGAGGAAATGGTGTTTTTCTTTGAACTCAAGAAAAAGAATCATCTCTTCTTTCAACTAATGAAGCGAGTCAACATGTTGCCTTTGGACTTCTGTATGGAACAGAAACCCTTTGTGATCAGAATCGAAATCTTCGCAAATTAAAGTAAATAACCGACTGTTCAAAGCGCTGCTCTTGATGTACACTTCTGGCCATTAAAATTGCTACACCAGGAAGAAATGCAGATAACAAAATGATATTTATTGGACAAATATATTATACTAGAAATAACAAGTTATTAAATTTTCAAAAAATTTATACGATGGATATATAGATCCTGAGAAATCAGTACCCAGAACAACGACCTCTGGCAGTAATAACAGCAGTTATACGCCTGGGCATTGAGCCAAACAGTGATTGGATTGCATGTACAGGTACAGATGTCCATGCACACGATGCTACAACACGATGCCACAGTTCATCAACCGTAGTGACTGGCGTTTGGTGACGAGCTAGTCGCTCGGCAACCATTGACCAGACGTTTTCTATTGGTATAAGATCTGGAGAACGTGCTGGCCAGGGCAACAACCGAACATGTTTCGTATCAAGGAAGGTCCGTACAATACCGGCAACATGCGGTCGGGCATTATCCTGCTGAAACGTAGGGTTTCGCAGGGCTCGAATGAAGGGTAGAGCCACGGGTCGTAACACACCAGAAATGTAACGTGCACTGTTCAAAGCACCGTCAATGCAAACAAGAGGTGACCGAGACGTGTATCCAATGGCACCCCATACCATCACGCCAGGTGATGGGCCAGTATGACGATGACGAATGCACGCTGCCAGTGTGCGTTCACCACGATGCCGCCAAACACGGATGCGACCATCATGATGCTGTACACAGAACCTGGATTCATCTGAAAAGATGACGTCTCACCATTCGTGCGCTTAGGTTCGTTGTTGATCACACCATTGAAGGCGCTCTAGTCTATGACGCAGCGTTAAGGGAAACCGCAGCCATGGTCTCCAAGCTGAGAGTCCATGCTGCTGCAAACGTCGTCGAACTGTTCGTAAAGACACTTGTTGTCTTCCAAACGACCCGGTTTCTTGACTCACGGCTCGTGATGTGGTTGCACGATCCATTACGGCCATACGGATAATATGCCTGTCTTCTCGGCTGCTAGTGATAGGTGGCCGTTGAGATTCCGTATGGCGTTCCGTATTACCATCTTGAACCCATCGATTCCATATTCTGCTAACAGTCATTGGATCTCGACCGACGCGAGCAGCAATACTGCGATAAGATAAACCGCAATCCGGGTACGCTACAATTCGACCTTTATCAAAGTCAGAAACGTGCTGGTACGCTTTTCTCCTTCTTACACGAGACATCACAACAACTTTTCACCAGGCAACAACGTTCAAATGCAATTTGTGTATGAGGAACCGGCTGAACAATTTCCTCATTTAAACACAATGTAGGTGTCGCTACTGGCGCCTGCTTTGTCTGAATGCGCTGAAAAGCTAATCATTTGCATATCACAGCACCTTCTTCCTTTCGTATAAATTTCACGTCGGTAGCTTGTAGCCTTCTTGGTGTAGCAATTTTAATTTTCAGTAGTGTAGTTTACAATCCTTATAGCTGAGTTCAAAGACTGGAGTAATTTCTGTGGCAATGTTTTGGAAGCGCCAATGCTGACCTATGTGAGGAGAATACTTAATCCAAAGCAGGTATCTCGCCGATAAAGAAATTAATAGAAGCCATCGTAGTATAAAACATTTATTAGACAACACATACAGAAGGGACAGAAGGGATCGAGTTTGCGAGGCTTAGTGCCAGAAGCTGAGGCTTCTATAACTAATTTTCATACCTTGCAACTCGAAAGCTTTGAACTCGAGTCTACCTTCCAACAGCCGCCACCTGCCTCGGTAGACGAGCCACAGAACCATACCTTGATGAGGCGAGTAGTCTCGCCGGCACCCACTCACTTATTATGGCATACATTCTCGTAGAAGATTTGTTATAAAATTCCTTTACGAACCGTCAAGTCCTATATTATTCCTCAATATCCCAGCTCTCGACCGGACCATCGTCAGAAGCGCGCTGGTATTCCATCATTGGAATGTCATCCGACGCAATGGACATTATCCTTTTCAAGATAGACCAGTTGCACCGTTCCAGGATGGTACTCAAGCTTTCGCTCTTGTACACCAGCTTGCTCCTTTCCTCCGAGGTCCTGGTACAAGTCAGCACGAAGTGTAGACAATCTCTCATCACATTGCACGAGCGACATAACTCGCTAATCGGATACCCTCGTTTATGAAGGTATTCCGGTACACGTCCGTGTCCTGTCGCTATTTGGGCAACGATAGCATTACCGAGAACTCTTTTATCAGAGACAGTTTCAAAGAATCTGTAGGTCTGTCCACCCACTTCGTTCTCCCATCTCAGCTGCCATACACGCAGTGCTTCTTTATACAGCACCTTGGTTAGGTGCGACCTTGGACGTGACAGGTCCAGCGTTGGCTCTGGAAGATTCACAGCCTCTTTGGCCAGTACATCGGCTCTTTCGTTACCGAAAGTGCCTGCGTGTGCGCGCACGTAATGTAAGCGTACCTCTCTTCTACAAATGGCTTCCTGGTATGAGTCCTTAACCTTTTTAACCAATATGTTTTGGTTATTCGGATCGGCCAGGGAGTAAAGGGAAGACAACGAATCACTGTATAAATGACAAGTGTTGTTGCCTGGGTGTACTTTGAGCCAGTCTAGTGCCAGTCCCAGCGCCGATATTTCCGCCTGAAAGACAGAGTTCTCGTCGCCAAGTCTAGCTCCAAATGTTACAATCTCTTGCCCAAAGTACATGATGGTGAACCCTAAACCAATTTTACCATCAATGCCTGATCCGTCAGTAAAGATTTCAAGACCCTCTCCAGTAGGCTTTTCGCTGTCGAAAGGCACGCTGCAACGCTCCGCTGGGTGACATGACAGAATGTCCACCCTGTGCTCAATATCATCTGGCCGCAGATTTACCTCGTGAAAGATATATGGCCTGCGCTCCACCAATACCGTCAGCTTTGCATACTCTATGCCTGCTTTTATATCTAGCGGTAGGACACCCGCTAATACTTGTACAGCAGCTGTAGAAACTGTCCTGTAGCATCTTGTGAATGCCATGAGTGCCGGTCTTTGAACACTCTGTAGGTGGCCACAGAAGGTCTTGCATTCCAATCTGTGTCCTCATGCCCCTACACCAAAAAGAGCCATTCTTTCGGTACCACTCCGATACAGGCGTTTGAGTAATTCAGGTTCGCGCCCGAAGAGAACCCTAGCCGTTCGTTGGAGTGCCATTGTGACATTCACAATATTTTGTCTCACCTCCTTTAGATGGGAGTTGAATGTGAGAGCGCTATCGTACTTTACACCCAGGAATTTAAGCTCCTGCACAGACTTTATGGAGGTTCCGTCCCACCGGAAGACAGGCTGTCTCTTCAGTTTCCGCTTTCTAGTGACCGTGAGGGCCACCATTTTGCTGGGATTGAATACCAGCTTATACATCTTTCCCCATTTGCTGAGTGCATTAAAGGCGACTTCCGCATTTTTCTCGAGCTTTGATCTTGAGTCACCAGCTGCGACCAGCAGCATGTCGTCAGCGAAGGCTAACAGCCTCGTATCATTCCATATCCAGTCGTAATGCGCTGTCTGCAACAACGTTTCAAAATAGTGGTCCACTACATGACCCCTGCGGCACTCCTCTGCTGGATTCGAAAACCAAGTTTTCTCCCGAGCCTTTATATACAATCTTTCGGTCTTCCAGATAGGACTTCACCAACATATATATGTTTTGTGGGCATCGTGCTTGGCCAAGGAGGAACATTACTCCAGGTCTCCACACGCTATCAAAAGCACACTGAACATCTAGCGATATTAGGCTTACGTACTTTCCTGTCTCCTGAAAATACCTAATTGTGTCATGAAGACACACGTGCGCCGTGTTGCACGAGCTACCCGGCCTGAAGCCATGTTGGGCAGGGTGAAGCGCCTACGACTTCACCAAATGGTGGTATAATCTTTGTGTTAGGAGTTTGTCCAGTACTTTGCCTAAGCTAGACAGTAGACAAATAGGCCTGTAGGATCGCGCTTCAGACGCGATCTTTCCTTGCTTCAAAAATAGGACCAACTTGGCATGTTTCCAAGATCTTGGGAAATGCTTTAGAAAGAGGCATTTGTTGAAGAGGAGTACAAACATTCCGGGATTACTCTCGAATATAGTTTGCACCACCTCGAGCGGGATATTGTCGGGTCCCGGTGCCTTTTTCTTTGCCATAGATTTGACTACCAACCTAATCTCCACTTTAGTAAATGGCCGGTCGTCACATCCACCGCAATAGGAGTCCGCTATACTCCTCATGCCTTTTTGCTCTACACTCTCTTGGTCCAATTCATCCACAGGGAACAAACCAGCTACAATAGTTTTCACGGTTTCCTCTTCGCTATTGCTCAGAGTCCCGTCAGGCAATTTGTCACTACTCATTGGTGTGCTTTTGACAGCGTTACCAAATGCTATTTTGTATGGCAGAGACCACACATTTGATCTCATTTGCTTTTGGCAGAATTTATCCCAGTTCGACTCTTTTTTCGAAAGTATAAGTCGTTTATACTGGGCCGCAGATCTATTATACAGCGTTTTTCTGGCCCTGCGCTCATCGGAGTCGGAACATTTCTGAAACCGCCTCCTCAACACTCGCGTTTTACTCCGTAGCGTTGTAAGCTCGTCATCCCACCATGGAACCTGCTTTCTAGCGGTCGTGCTAGAGCGAGGCCGAAGCCTTCTTTCGCAGATCCCCTGTAGCACCTGGGTAATGTTTCCCACTACCTCATCTAGGTCTTTGCAATCTTTAGCTCTTATGATCTTATCGTTGAGATCGGGTACTTTTTTATTAAAGTCTGCACCCAATCTCTGAAGGCGAAATTTCCCTAGTCTGTATTTACCATTATTTTTGTTCTGCAAAAGCTTAGATGCTAGCCTGAAGGAGATGTACTTGTGATCGCTTAAGCAATTTTCAACCACTTTCCACGACGAGAAAGACGACTGTAGAGCGCCCGTCGTCACCGACAGGTCAATCCAGCTCCTCCCATTCACCATTTCAGAGGTCGGCCTGGAGGTCGCATCGTTTAATAAAACGAGGTCGTTTCGAATGAGAAACTCCACAAGGGCTTCCCCTCGCTTCGTCCCCACCCTAGACGGACACTCGGGATCCCACATTTGATGCCTCGTGTTAAAATCATCTCCTATGAGAACCCTCGTGTGGAACAACAAGACATACAGAAAGATATCCAAAACAGAAGTGCGTAAAATATATAAAAGTAAAAAAAGAGAACACTTAAAGCTCTGAATGATAGCAGTGGCGGTGCCGATGCACTGCGCATGCGTGAGAGGAGAAAGAGGTGAAAACTCCTGCTATATATTGCCGTTCTCCGCAGCATACTCCCACCTTTTGAGTGTGTCCTGGGCTTAACACTCAAAACATAAAATATGCTTAATAATACTATAATATAAATTTAATACAAACATACATAAAAATATTACCTTCACATAAATCATAATGAATTTCCACTAAATAAAAGTAATAATGATACAGATAATAAGGAAGTGAAATTGAGCTAACTGAACACGAAAATAGGTCTTTAAAATTTATTTATTAGCTGGTTTCACAGTTTGACAACTACTAGTTACTGTTGATAGCAGTTCGTTATTTCTATCAGACATTGGATTTTCTATTTCCAACCTATAAAGTCGTTGGTTAGGTCTTAAAAGTTCCAAATTTTTGGTTTTAATGATGGCGAGTCTTATCTGACCATCACGACCAGGATTTATTTTTATTATTTTGGCTAAATCCCAAAAGGAGCGCTTTTTATTAACATCTTCCAATACTAGGTGGAATCTCTTCAATACTGAGTGGTCTATCCTTATAGTTCTTTAACGACTGCTGTCGTAACTGTCCTAAATATTCTGAACGAAAACGGGACTTTAAAGCATCTGTAAGACGCTGTAAATATTTAATTCGTTTGCTCAATTTCACTTTGTCAACAATATCAAGGTCTGGCGTTCCAGACGTTTTAGTTTCGTGTAAGAATTGTTCGGGAGTTAAAGGTGGTTCATCATCTATGTCTTCCGACACATAGGTAAGAGGCCTAGAGTTTATTAATCGTTCACAGTTACATAATATAGTAAGTATCTCTTCATATTCAAGAGAAGCGTGACCCAATATTTTTCTTAATATTTGTTTTACAATTTGAATCAGACGCTCCCACCATCCACCCTACCAGGCTGCGGAAGGAGGATTAAAATACCAATGTATCTTTTGTTCAGCAGCTTTGAAACGGAGACTATCCCAGTCAATAGTTTGTCGAACCTTGTCTGCCCCTATAAAATTCTTTCCGTTATCTGAACAGATGGTTGAAGGACGTCCTCGACGCGCAATAAAACGTCTTAAAGACTGAATAAAACATTCAGTGCTTAAAGATGTAAAGAGTTCAAGGTGGACAGCTCTATATACTGCACAGGTGTATAATACAATATAAGCTTTTCTACCATTTTTCAAATACAATGGACCTGCAAGATCACATCCCACAATTTCAAAAACCCATGCATCGCGGATCCTATCATTTGATAAAATACCTGGGATTGTCTCACATTTCTTAGCCTTGAATCTCTGACATTTTACACGTTTATTTATGCAATTTTTTATTGTCGTACGGGATTTTATAATCCAGTATTTCTCTCTTAAATGAGACATTAATACAATAGTAACAAATGATTGCATGTCACAAATCATTATGTGTACACATTATCAATAATTTTACAACACAATAATCAGAAGGAAATATAATAGGATACTTAAAAATCACATTTATTATCTCTAAAGGCAACATTTGATTTAGCTCTTATGAGACCATAAGAATCTACTATTGCTCTCTAAGTTGTTTTAATTTATCATCCCTTTCACTTTTAAAAGATTCTTTTTGAACTATCAGCATTAAACTAATTTCTCCCTTTTCAATTTTTTATAGTGTTAAGTCCTTTGAGAGATTTTTATCAACTTTTCTGACGTTATTATAAAATCTAAAAATCCATGCTATCATTCTTACAATTTTCTTAAAAGAAGAAAAATAACTATAGAATCTTTTAATGTCATTATCATTTCTCGTTAATATAGTTATTACTGTTTTCCGAATTTCTGAATTCACTAATTCCTCATTTGGTTTACTGTTTGATTCAGGCCAATTCTCTTTACTTTCCAGTAACCAATTTGGTCCCTTCCACCATTTTTTTCGGATCAACTGTTCAGCGGAACAACCTCTTGGATAACAAATCGACAGGATTGAGAGTACCTGAAATGTGATGCCAGTTATTAGAAGTCAAAGAACAAATTTCTATGACGCGATTGTGTATGAAAATTCCCCAATTTTGATTGCGTTGAATCCAACATAAAGCAGTTGTTGAAACAGTCCAACAATATACATCAACATTAGCTAGATTAAGATCTTTAATTATGGACGATAACAGACGAGGACCTATACACCATGCGAAAATTTCAAGGCAAGGAATCGTCATGGGCTTCAAGGGAGCTACCCTGGATCTAGCATTAACTAAACTAATTCTGATCCCGTTGTAATTTTCGACTCGTATACAAACGCATGCACCATACGCCTTTTGATTTCAGTCACAAAACAAATGTAAACTTATTGATTCATCAACCAAATGAATTCCAAACCATTTGGGAATACTTATTTCTGAAAGTAAATGCAATTTTTTATACCAATTTTTATATATTTTAATCACACACACACACACAAATCATCCGGAAGGTTATCATCCCACTTGAGCTTTAACTTCCATGTTTCTTGTAGAATTAATTTTGGAATCAACATTACTGGTGCGGTATAACCTATCATGTCAAAAACTTGGTTAGCTACAGTTAAAACCATTCTTTTCGTAACCGATTCTTGCGGTTGTTTTTCTTTATCTATTTTGCACATCAATGTATCTTTACCAGTATGCCATAGAAGGCCTAAAACATAAATATGATCTTCTATAGAGAAACTATTTTCGAACACTTCACTGCTTATATTAGAATTCCAACATCTTAGATTAAATGAATCAGAAGCCATGATTACTTTAGATTCCATGAAAAACTTTTTTAATTCTATCTCAGAATTTAGACTCGTTAAACAGTTATCTACGTAAAATGTTGCTTTTAAAATTTCCGCGGTCTTAAGTTTTCCAGAACCTGCTTAAATGATACTTCAAAGTAGCAGCCAATAAATAAGGGCTACAAGTTAAACTAAATACCACTCTTCGATGGCGATATTCCACTACATGTTCTCCATTTTCATTATCGTACCACAAAAACCGTAAAAAATCCCTATCTTTTTCTCTTATAGCGATTTGTAAGAAAGCTTTCTCAATATCTGATGTAATGCCAACGTAATTCTTACGAAACCGATTTAAAATTGAAGGAATTAGTTCTATTAAATTTGGCCCTGAAGACAAACAATCGTTCAACGACGGAGAACCGGGTGTGTGACTACAAGCGTTAAATACCGGTCTAACACTCGTTGTGCTGCTCTCTTTTATTACAGCACGATGGGGTAAATAATGAAGTCTTTTTACGTTTTCATTAGAAACCTTTTCAATAATGCCAAGATTCAACCAATCCTTAAAAACCCTACCATATTCTTCAAATTTTCTTGAAGTCATTAATTTTCTTTTTGTGTTTAAAATACATCCATCTGCCCTCAAACTTATTATCAGATAAAAGAGAATTTTCAACCACCTGAGGTAACGCGACCTCATATCTACACTCATGTGTCATAGTAAGAGTCTCTTCAAAATATTTCTGAGTGTCCTCTTGTAATTGAGATTAACTTTTTTCTGAAGAGGGCTCAGTTACTCCCAAAACATCCAACTTCCACCGTTCACCAATAAATCGATCATTTACAAGTAGAGATGAAATAATAAAAGATGCTGAACTTTCAGAGCGTCGTTCAGAATCAAATTTTCCCATAATGGTCCAGCCAAGTTTAGTATTAACTGCTGTAATTCCTGACTTCAGATTAATAATTTCACCATTTAACAGTTTACCAGCAATACCTGCCCCAATTAGCAATTTAATTTCCTTATCAACATTAAATGAATTTTTTTCTAAATCATTTATTCTAATTCCTTGAGACTTAAGCTCTTTTAACCATGGACCACATGGAATTTGTTTTATTTCAGAACAAATTTGTTTCTGGCTAAGAACTTCTATTTTATATGTGTAATTACATTCAGTATCACTTAATTCAATTAAATATTTTTATACACTTTTTCAGGAGGCTCAATACCTCCAAATAAAGACTGTTTAATTTTAGTTTCACCAATGAAATTAAAATTCATACTTTTAACAATATCTTCAAATATATAAGATTTCATAGAACCACTATCAAATATAGCTCTAATAAATTTTTTTCTTTGAACCATTATGAATTTGGACTATTAATGTTTGAAGCAAAACATCTGTATATGTTATATAATTATTAAGAGTGCTTGTTTTGTTTTCGCATTTTTCTATTATATCTGGGCATAAAATAATAAAATGGTGATTTTTACATAAAGGACACTTATGGAGAGACCTACATTGTTTACTTATATGATTTTTCTTTAAACAAACAAAACAAGTATTGTTTTTTACAATATCCTTCTTACATTTAAGATTCATAGAAAATGCGTCATTACAATTTTCTGATAAATGAGATGACTTATCACAAAAAATGCATGCATTGTTTTTAAACTTAGTACTATAATTATTATTTTTATTATTACTATTCATACTTAATAATTCACATGCAGTAGGAACAAATTTAGATTCATTAGACTTATTCTTTTTAACATTTACTTTTTCAGAACAGAAATCATCATGTGTCATTTTATTTCTAAATTCTGCATCAACTTCAGTTTCAATAAAATCAATAAATCCAAATCACTCTTACCTGAATCACTAGGGGTTACGCTTCTCTGTCTCTCCCAAATTTTTATATAAATCGTTTGGAAGAGCAGATTCTACTAATGGATATAATATGTGAGCAAATTTATCTTTTGTCAGCCCTAAAGACTCAAGCGCGCGTAGTTGCGTTTGCAACTTATCGTACAGTTTTATTAAATTAACACTTGATTTGTCAGTTATAACTAACTTTAATAACTCACGAACGTAAATTTGTACGAGAATGTTTTCTTTTCCAAACCATTCTTATAGATAGTCCACAGCTTTCTCGTAGTTAGCTTCGGTGGCTGGAAAACTTTGCACTATTTGTCTCGGAATAGATGCAGTTGTTGATTGAAGCAAGTAATGGAATTTGTCTCTGGAATCAATTCTGCAATCTTCATGAATCTTACTAAATCTAATCTAGAAGTTCAGCCAGTTTTTCGGACCTCCATCAAAATTGTATGAGTTCTATTTCAGGTAATTTCTGTTTCGTAGATGACATCACAGGAGCAGCGACAGTTGATGTGGCACTGTTCAACTCTGGGGAAGCAGCGATTCCTCTGTTGTCATTTAGTTTCTTCGTAACCTTGTGCTTACCTTAACTTTATATTCAGAAAATTTATCATAATATTGTGCGGTTTCATATTCCTTTTTGAACTCTGCTTCTTTACAACCCTTCTTTTGAAAAAGTTCAAAATAATTCTTATTATCGAGCGTAATGTTTCGTATTTTTCTGTGAGTTGCTTGAAACAGATTTCTACTTTCTGTATCTTATCTTTAATCAGTATCTTTCTGTATTGATTTTAATAAACCTTCAAGTTTAGTAACAACTTTCGTAAACGCAGAACTTAAAACTTTTCTTTCTTGCTTGATGTTGCCAAAATCCATTCTTAATAATGGAAATCAAAACAAAAGCACTAAATTATCGGTGAGTTGAGTTAAAGCTTAAAAAATAACATATTATTTTAAGCTTAAAAAATAACATATCTCACCGATAAAGAAATTAATAGAAATCATCGTAGTACAAAACATTTATTAGGCAACACATACAGAAAGATATCCAAAAACAGAAGTGCTTAAAATATATAAAAGTAAAAAAAGAACACTTAAAGCTCTAATGATAACAGCGGCGCCGATGCACTGCGCATGCGTGGGAGGAGGAGGCGAAAACCCTTGCTGTTCTCTGCAACACTATGAATAACACAATGTGTAGTAAACATTGCGAGATTTTTTTTCTTTGAGATTTTCAGCTAAGCACGATGGCTCCTGGTAACGTCAAACTTTGACGGCCAACGAAGGCAGAGGGATCTTTTTGAGCTGTTTCTTGCTTTAAGCTAGATTTCAACGAGTGGATTTATTCACTCGTTCCCCATGGCTTCATCCTCAGAGTGTCCCGTAAGGGAACTCGAGGTGTATAACTGTGAGACAACTAACGCAGAGCTTAAACCTGACCTTCTTAAATTACTTGAGCTGGATAGAGACATTCAGAATACACTTGCTTCAAGCAAAGCAAGTGCATTATTCCAGCAGAAAATTAGACAGACACTTTCTGAAATTATGAATATTGCCATCTCACAGATTGAGAAGAATGCATATCTAGAAGGCATGGCCAAGGCTAAAGAAACTTTAGCTCCACCTACTTTTGCTGAAGTGGTTAATAAGAAACCTAAAACTAAATCCAAAAGGGAAGAAAGGAAAATTATTAATACTCGTAGAGAGCGCTCAAGGCAAAGAAAAGACAACGTTGTCATTATCTATCCTAAAAAGGAGGCAACGTCGGAAGAAACAAAAAGTGTGATCAAAAAGGCGATCAATCCTACTAAACTAGGACTCAAAATCAAACAAGTGAGACCAGTCCGAAAAGGTGGAATCCTGGTCGAGGCATACACAAATGAAGAGATAGACAAAATTATTGCTGAAGTGCAAAAGAATGACATTACCAAACACTCCCATCAGGCAAAAAAGCCAGAACTTAAAAAGCCAAGAATTATTCTTTACAATGTGGATCAAGACATTCCTAAGGAAGAGATTGCTGAGAGAATCATTACACAAAATTCACTTAGTAATGAAGTGGAATTAGAGGTGGTACATGGATTCAAAAGTAAGTTTGGAATGAACTGGATTGTTAAACTAAACGGACAGGCTTTATCTGAACTTAATGGAAAACAAAAAGTTTTCCTTGGATGGTCTAGCATCCAATTCAGGGAATATCTGAGGGTCACACAATGCTTTAAATGTCTCAGATTTGGACACAAGGCCTCAGATTGTAAAAGGGAAGATACCTGCAAAAGATGAGCAGAAACTCATATTGATAAGGATTGCAAACATAAATTCTGCTGCATTAACTGCTCAGAGAGTAACAAAAAGTATAAGACCAAATACAATGTTGAGCATTTTGCTAACAGCAAAAAATGCCCAATTTATGAAAAAGAGATTAACAAAATAATTTCCAGGACCAACTATGAATAAACACAACAAAAATTTTAAATTAAATTGTGCTCATATTAATCTCAATCATTGTAAAGCGGCAAATTCCTTACTCTCTGAAGACTTTAAGGAACTAAACCTTGACTTAGCATCCATCAACGACCCACATGTATTTGAAAATCAAATTACTGGCCTCTCTAAAGACCTTCTTATCGTGGCCAGTAACAATCCCAGAACAGCAATTGTCACAAAAGGCAATATCCAAAGTTCACCCATTCTCATCGAACCTGAAACGGTCATTATACAGACGTTTATTAACAATAGATCTACTCTTTTCTGCTCCGTCTACTGTCCTCCTTCAAAACGTTTACAACACTCTCTACAGTCCCTAGAAACACAGATCAGTCTACATTGCGACAAAAGGTGGATCATTTTTGGAGATTTCAATGCAAAATCCCCAGTTTGGGGACCTCGCAACTCTGATAACAGAGGTGAACTCCTTCTTGAATTCATCTCAAAACACAATCTGATCATTGAAAACGACCCTCTAAGCAAGCCGACTTATCATAGTACGCTTGGAGACAGCTGGATAGACATTATGCTAACGAAAAACCTCAATGAAGTCAAAATAGTAGACTGGTGTATCAGGGACAAATTTACTGCAAGTGATCATCTGTTAATGACTTGCTCTATTAGCAATGCCAAGATTAGAGCAAAACATAACATAAGATGGAACAACCAAACCCTTAAATGGGATCAGTTCTCTACTGCCCTAAAGGACTTAATTGCAGAATTCCCCGTTGACAAAATACAGGGCATAGACACTACAATTCTTTCCATAGAAAACAGGATCAGTTCTCTTTGCAAAATTTACTCCAAAAAGGCTCCAACTAAAAGTAATCAAAATTACTGGTGGACTCAAGAACTAACCTGCGAAAGAAGCAGAGTAAGAGCGCTCAGGTGCAGATACCAAGCTCAAGATGAAGACAGTCTCAGACAAAAATTCAAGATTGAATATAAAAAGGCTGCAGCTTCTTACAGGAAGAGAGTTTCCGAGGTCAAGAAGTCAGCATTTAGAGACAATCTAAAGAGCATAACAAATTCTAACGCCTTTGGAGGTGCCTATAAAATCATTAAAAATAAACTTAAATCTCCTAAAGTCATTAATCCAGTTGTTTCCTGCAATGGCACTTTAACAGATAATGCTACGGAATCAACAAATGAAATTCTTAAATTTCACTTTCCCTTTTCAGCAATCCAATATCCTACCAATGAACCAAATACTCCTAATGATCCGCCATTTACGACGGATGAAATTGAAATGACCATGAAGCAGATGAACAACAACAAGGCTCCAGGCTTCAATGCGACTTGCCTCATCATTTATGCCGAATTATTCCAAATTGACAAAAATTGGGTATGTGATCTATTTAACCTTTGTCTCAGCAAAGGAGTGTTTCCAAAAATTTGGAAAATCGCAAAAGTTGTACTAATTCCTAAGGATGGAAAGGATCCCAAACTTTGTGAATCTTATAGACCCATCTGCCTGCTTCCAGTTTGGGGCAAAATCCTCGACAAACTTTTGATGAATCGCCTCTACTATTTCTACCATACCAACAGACTTTTACATCCATTGCAATTCGGATTCCTTAAAGGAAAGTCCACAAACGATGCCACTAAAACCATTGTGGACATCATCAATAATAACAAGACTAATCGAAACTATACCTGCCTAATTTCTTTAGACATTAAAAATACCTTTAACAGTGCTCGCTGGGAAGACATTCTCTCCATTCTCATCAAGCATAGAGTTCCAAGAAATCTCTATCTCGGTGTCTATTCCTTCCTGAAAGAAAGAACCTTTTTAAACGATCAAAATCAGAAAATTTCCTACACAAATGGAGTACCTCAAGGCTCCAGTCTGGGGCCTTTCCTATGGCTACTCATAGCGAATGAACTCCTAGTTCAAAATTTTGGTGAAGGAGCACACTGCCTGGCGTTTGCTGATGACATTGCTCTAATACTTACAGCGAGCTCATATTTCAAGTTCTCAAAACTTTCTCGACGTCCTCTTGAAATTATTTCCAATGGGGCAAAACATTTTAGATTGCAATTAAGCATTCATAAATGCAGCTATACTATCTTTGAACTCAATAAAGAGATCACCAGGAGACCAGGTATCAAAATTAGTGGACAAAGTATTCAGTACTCAAAAAATTTGAAATACCTGGGATTGATGTTTGATCTCAAACTGAATTGGAACTCCCATCTCAACAATATTAAAGAGAACATCAATAATCTAAACAACAAAATTGCAATAATCACCATGGTGACATGGGGTATCAAACGTCATGTTCTTAAACACATCTATTTAGTGGCAATAGAGAGCATCATCCTCTATGGATGTCAAGTTTGGTATAATGGAACTGTTAAAATGAATAGAACTCTTCTGCAAATTCAAAGAGTACCATTGCTTAAAATTACGAAAGCATACAGAACCACCTCCACTCCAGCTCTTCAGATTCTATCCGGATGCGTTCCAATTTATCTCAAAGCAGATTCACTTCAGAAAAGATTTAAGCTGTGGAAATGCGATGAAACAATAAAAATTAATCAACTGCAACTTTGCAACATCAACGCATGGACTTATAAAATTAAAATTGAACCTCCCTGGCTCAGGAGGTATATTGATTGGAACCTCGTTCCAAATCATGAGGATCACTTTGCTTACACAGACGGCTCTAGGATTAATGGAAAGACAGGCTTTGCAGCACTTATTTTCCGAGAGAACTTACTCATCCATTCAATCAAGAGAAGACTGAACAATGAAGCAACAGTTTTTGAAGCAGAAGCAAGAGCAATTCTGGCTTCCATCAAATATACCAGGGATAACAACATTATACTTCACATTCATACTGATTCCAGATCAGTTCTTTTGGCACTTTCCTCTATAGATGTCATTAGCGATACTATCACTGACATCAAAAACACTTTAAGTTTTATTCCTAATTTGATCACCTTCCACTGGGTTAAAGCCCATGTGGGAATTTATCATAATGAACTGGCGGACAAGGCAGCTAAAGAGGCCACAGAAGCAGATGAGATTTATGAAAACATCAAATTTAGCAGGCAGCAAGTAAAGAAACTGTTGGAAGAATGTGAAATGGAAAGCTGGCAGAAATCCTGGAATGACTCT